>ONZH01020644.1:0-72129 GCA_900303285.1 Rhinella marina | reverse complement strand
ATTAATAATGGAGCAGACGTATTAATTCCTGCCATTCAGGGAGCCCTGTAGGATTGCTGTATTAAAGTATCCTCACTACATAGAGATATTATCCAGAGCCAGGACTAGTTCAAGAGGATTGACATAAGGAAATAAGCGTAACTGGATTTAAAGTAAGAAACATAACTAAAGTCACACTTTATTGAAGTACAGCCCAAAGAGGAAGTCTTGCAGCATCCTTACTTATTTGCCAAGTAATTGTTAACTGCACCTTATGAAAAACCATCCCAAGGCAAAAGTAAAGTTAAACTGTTTTCATACGAGCTGCCTGCTTATCTTCATTTTGCGTCCAACGGACGCTGGCGTCACAAAATACCAGGACACTGCCGACAGACACCCTAATATATCAACACCAAGGGCACCTCGCCTTACCATCCAGCAGAGCCCTGAGGACCAGAGAGTGCCCCAGGGAGATTGGTGTCTCTCCTCCACACAACTGTACGCCAGCCCAGGAAGTCAAGGTCTGCCTAACCTTGAGTAGTATCCACCGGCACCCCCGTAGACACCGTGACAACCACATTGCAACATACTCACCCCTTGCCCCTGCGGTCTCGGTTGCTGCAATAACATCATACAATGTCAATCAGTTGCTTCTAAGGCCAGTAGGAAAGAGAAGAGACACAGACATAATACTACCACTTCACAAATCAGTAGTGCAGCCTCATCTGGAATATGCAATTCAGTTCTGGGCGCCAGTTATAGAAATGATGCCCTTTATATAGCAACGATACAAAGAAGACTAAATAGACTGATAAGGGGCCTAGAGGATTTTATTTATTCAGTATTGAGATGTATAAGAGGTCACATGATTAATTTGTTTAAAAAGGACCTATCACCACTCCTGACATGTCTGGTTTAACAGCTATGAGGTCATTATGAGGTCATCACCCTTGGCTGCTGCGGAGCTTCATTGTGACACGTGTAATGTTCTGTCCATGGAAAAGCCCAGTTAGTTACAGTCAGTTTGCACGTTGATTTGGACCAAGCCACCTGCCGTGTCAACAACTGGGAGATGACAGCTAACAACATGAAAAATAAGCACCCACAAGCGTCTTCCACAGTATATTATGTGTCCAGGCGTGCATGCAGCATCCACACGGTTTTTGAAGGGCAAGGTGGGTACATATTGCTTCAAAATACAGGCATGGTAGGGAAGTCAAAGAATTCAAGCCATAGTTTCGGAGGGACAGCTACTACTTTGCTCCTGTGGCAGGTGCTGTGGTATTCTAACATGACCTCTTCACTGTGGTGAACTAAATAGGAGGCTGCTCAGATGCAGCTTGTTACCTAAAACTGCCCAAAACCAAACCAGCCCATTGAAGTCTACGGGTCCCTGAAAACCACTGCGTTCAGTCAGTGATATTCACCGACCATTGGTAGGAGATGTGCTTAAGACTTAATTTTCAGCCTAGCAGTGTATGTGGAATCCAGATGACACATGGAGGGCAAAAAGCGGACATACGGATCATTTACGGACATTTTCACAGATGAAAGACTGACACCTTGTCTCAAATGTCATCACGGACGTGTGAAAGAGATCTTATTGTTATTGGGGTATTTATATATCACGGGGCGGCCACCAGCTCTCATTTCTCAAGTGGATGTGTTCTTCATCACTCTGATACTGTGCAATCAGTGAGGGCAGTGTTAGAGGGGCAAGTGCAACGTGATGTGAGGTATACCTTATCTTGTGTGTCCATACTGTGCTCTCACTGCAGCCCACAGTGAAGGCATCGGAGAGTGGATGGACAAATGTTCTGGGAGAAGACCCATCAGCAGAGCCAGCCAGGTGCCGCACCACCTAGATTTTTTGTAGGGGGTTGACAGACTTACTTGACACTTGACATAAGTGCAGGAATACATCAAGATTAGTATCTGAAAAGAAAAAGTGATTAGGAAAGTAATGTCCCCTTTAACTCTGATGTCATCACCATAGCAACTGCAGTAAACAGACAGCTATTGGTCGGCTTGAATCTAAAAATCATCAGTTGGCTCCTTGAGAGATGAAACTGATTTTATGGTTAGTGATGAATTTCGGAAACACCCGGAGAAGCTGCTTTTACGTCCACTGCTCACGGTGGGATTTCTGGGGTAAGATACTGAGATATATGTAGCTGAGCCTTCTTACTGGTCATGTTATATTCATGTGTGGAATATCTCCATATAAAACGGGTGTATTTTTAGTAAGCTACAATAAATATAATAAAACAAGAAAAGATCTTTAGCGTTTTTGCCTAAATTTGAATTATTACGTGTTTAGGAAAAATAGGACTTTTGGTCGGGTCTACAACACTTGTGGTGAAGTTACCTAAAGAGACGTGAAGTATAAAGAATGGCAGACACTGCAGATGTTTGTATTAGGTCTTATTCACATGTCAGTGTTTGGTCAATGATTTCCATCAGTGATTGAGAGCCAAAACCAGGTGCAGATCTTTCCCTTATATCTTATCTCTGTGGAGGCTTCACTCCTGGTTTTGGCTCACAAATTACTGATGGAAATCAATGACCAAAACACTGATGTGTGAATGAAGCCTTAACCCCTTCTCAACCGGCCAGCGTAAATTTACTTTGGTGGTTGGGCATTCAAAAATGGCGCTGACTCATGAGCAGATCGGGTGCCATAGCCACCGGGTACTACAACACGCTGAGCCTCGTCAGTATTATCCAGGGCATGTAACCAGCAACACAAACCTACCAAAATCCCTCCCCACAAAAGAAGAGGGAACAAAAAAATGCCCATACACATATTATAAAACATATACATTTATTAATAATATAGACAATCAATAATACAAACATATAATAACTACTGGGATAGCCGAAATAGGGAAACCATGACCCCTTCTGCAATGTGAAACCTAAGGTGCCCTCCCCCAATACACATACGCTGCTGCACAGAGGAGTGTTTGGCGCCAAATTGGTCCACTTAAAAGACCCCAGGTTAGTGATTCAGATACCTCCTGACGAAGCCTTGCTGAGGTGAAACGAGCGTCGAGGGTTTGCTGGGTCCCCCCCCCACTATTCTGCGCTCGCTGTTTACTATGGGTAAGCACTTGGTGACTATATGCTGATATGGATAGGTCGTGGTTTGGCCATATATAGTTCACAGCCTTATGTACAGCACATGTATATGTTGTAGTATTATCTGGGCGCCATTTGTACTATCAGATATATCTATAGACTGCACTCATCCAATAAAAGGCATCATCGTGCTCCTACAAGTGTGTATTTGCCATTTATTGCATATATATGTTTCTAATTACTAGCACTTGGTGATTTATGATGATCTTTGTGGATCATGTTGGTGCCTTGGGGTGCTTATAAACTGTAGGTGCAGTGTATATCTATGCTGTATGAGGTTTAGGGTAATAAAGTGTGTTTTTACCTATATTTATATATCATATCCATTGTTTATTTATAGCTGGGATATTTCTTTATGTGGATTTAATTTATGATAAGATATTTACAGCTTATTCCTAGCATTTGTATTTATATGAATTATACCATCTGTGCAGCAGCGTATGTGTATTGGGGGAGGGCACCTTAGGTTTCACATTGCAGAAGGGGTCATGGTTACCCTATTTTGGCTATCCCCGTAGTTATTATATGTTTGTTATTAATAAATTTATATGTTTTATAATATGTGTATGGGCATTTTTTTGTTCCCTCTTCTTTTGTGGGGAGGGATTTTGGTAGGTTTGTGTCATAGCCACCGGGTGCCTGCTGTTTTAAACATCAGGCACCTGGGACTAATGTATGCGATTGACGATAACATTAAATGTGACCACGACATCTGGAAAGTTAAAGACCAGCAGTGTGCGTTCCTGCCTGTGCTCCGACTCCCCCGAGTATTAAAACGCAAGAAAAACTATACATCCTGTATGTGGTATCGTTGTAATCGCAATGACCCAGAGAATAAAAATAACTGGTCAGTTTTAACGCATAGGAAACAATGTAAAAACAAACATAAAACTGTGTCAGAATGGTGTTTTTTTAATAATTCCACCCCATTTGAAATTTTTTCCCGCTTCCCATTCACATTGTATGCAAGCGTAAATGGTGCCATTAGAAAGTACATCTTGTCCCGCAAAAGACAAACCCTCATACGGTACGTCTATGTGAATAAAAATAAAAATATGCCTGATACTTTTATTGCCCAAATTGCTGTTGCAGAGACATCTTAATGAATATGCTAAGTAGGCCCTGCCTAATTGCACGATTTCTAAACACTCTTTAAACTTCTTTTTGCAACCCTTTAAAGGGATTTCCCAGGATTTTACTACTGATAACCTATCCTCAGGATAGGTCATCAGTATCTGATCGGTGGGGGTTTGACACCCGGGACCCCCGCCGATCAGCTGTTTGAGATGGTACCGGCGCTCCTGTGAGCGCCGAGGCCTTCTCTCAGCTCACCAAGCACAGTGCCATACATTGTACAGCGACTGTGCTTGGTATCGCGCTCAGCACCATTCACTTGAATGGGGCTGAGCTGCTCCTAGGCCACGTGACTGATAAACGTGACGTCACTGGCCTAGGAAAAGCTGAGAGAAGGCCTCGGCGCTCATGGGAGTGCTGGTGCCTTCTCAAACAGCTGAAAGGCGGGGGTCCCAGGTATCGGACCTCCAACGATCAGATACTGATGACCTATCCTGAGGATAGGTCATCAGTAGTTAAATCCCAGAAAACCCTTTTCTTTAAGAATCTCCATTGGGCTGAGACTACATGTACTTTTTTTCATGTGACGACATCAACAAAATGACAGAAAATGACAGAATGTTGGAAATTAGTGATTATCAGAAGTTACATTTGTCCAATTCACTTAGCAAATGAAAGGTGAAGTGTGACAAGTTACGATGGATATCGGGGTGACTCGCTGTCTGATACAATATTGATACACGGGGTCCATCCTGATAGACAGTATGTGTTACAGAGTCCAACAACTGCTGGAATATTTATGTCATGTTTTCTTCTATATTCAGACACAATCTTCAGTCTCCGCAGTCTTCACAGAGAACTTCTCATGGACCACAGGAGAAAACGTCAACAGGCATTACTTATATTCTCAGTGTATAGTATATTCTTAAAGAGCGTCTGTCAGCATGATCAACCCTATTAAACCAGTCATGTTGGCTGGTAGGGTTGATCGTGCCATTAAAACGATACCTTAGTATCTTTGTATGTAGCAGCATTCCTTAAATATCAGTTTTTATATTATTATTATTTTATATTATTATACAAGTTCGCTCTTTCGAGCAGAAGGGGATGGCCAGAAGCCTTGGAGCGCTGCTTTTGAAATGTCCATCTCCTCTCTGATTGACAGGGCCTGACATCTTGCCTAGCCCAGGATTTTCGTGCCTGTGCTGTGGCTCAGTGACTCAGTTCTTGTGCACCTGATCTTCTGCTTCCTGAGCAGATTCCTACTGCACATGCACCGAGACACGTCAGTCCACCCGGTAGTGAAGGCGCTAGGTTCGGTGCCTTCACTTCCAGGTGTAGTCTTGCATCATTGGAGCATGCACTTTCTGGATCTGCACTGTTTGGAAAGTGGCATCAGATCGAGTGCACAAGTACCGAGTCACAGTCCAGGTCCCTGCCACAGCTCTGTTTACACTATTTTATCGCAACATGTCCTCAACACATGGAATATTAGAAAATAGCTGCTGCCGTAAGTAATGTCACTGTAATGTAATGTCACTGTCATGTAATGTAATGTAATGTCACTGTAATGTAATGTAATGTCACTGTCATGTAATGTAATGTCACTGTCATGGCACTTAGATCTCATGCACAGTGTGCTGGTCTTGCCCATGTTATGGACTGCAAATTGCAGTCCACAATGCATGGGCACCATCCGTGCAGCCGCCGTCTGTGGACTCAGACCCGTTCCGACGGTCCTCATGCAGTACTTTTTTGAGGTGTGGAGGCACTGACAGAAAACCCAAGGAAGCATAATGTTTTGCTTCCGTGGGATTCCGACCTGTGCCTCTCTTCCTCACTGTATTTCCCAGATTGTGGACCCATTCAAGTGAATGGGTCCACATTCGCAATATGCTGTGCACACGGTGGTGGCCATATATTGGGGGCCCGCTGTATGAACCCTTAATGTTACATTATGATGTGAAGTCATGATGCACCAGTCAGAAAACATTAGTGGTAGTCAACCTAGACAGAAATAGAGGAGAAATGATAAGTTTGTTACTTTGTAAGGCACCCAGAATTGAGAAAAACACAAACAGAATTAGCATCACTCTTGTGCATGGAGTTATGTCTGGTATTACAGCTTCATGTGAATAGGGCTAATTAGCAGTACCAAAGACATTCCATGGGTAACATTGGCACGGTTTCAAGAAAAAGGATCCTCTTTCCTAATACTATGCAGCCACTTTAAAGGGGTTTTTGGGATTTTATTACTGATGACCTATCCTCAGGATTAGTCATCAGTGTCTGATTGGTGGGGGCCCGACACCTGGGACCCCGCCAATCAGCTGTTTGAGAAGGCGCCGGTGTTCCTGTGAGGGCCACAGCCTTCTCTGTGCTTACCCAGTATAGCGCCATACATTGTATAGCGGCTGTTCTTGGTATCGCACTCAGCCCCTGAGAAGTGAATGTATATGTGTGTATATAGTGTAAGTGTAATCTATATAGTGTCTATATGTAGAATATGTAGTCTATATAGTGGATGTAGAGGGTAAATGTAGTCTGTATAGTATGTATATAGGTTAAATGTAATCTACATAGTGTAAGTGTAGTCTATATAGTGTGTACCTAGTATATATACAGTATATATATTATGTATATAGGATAAGTTTAATCTATATTGCGTCTGTATATCGGGTAAGTGTAGTGTATGTAATGTATGTATAAGGTAAGGCTACTTTCACACTGGCGGCATGGGTGTCCGGCAGGCTGTTCAGGCGGGTGAACAGCCTGCCGGATCCATGCTGCCACTACTGCAAGCCTGTGGCCAGAACTACGCTCTGTCCCCATTCACAATAATGGGGGCAAGTTGGAGTTGGTATACATGTTGTAATTTTAGTCTGGTCACCTCTCGGCATGTTTGCCATACTGCATCCGGAACTCCGGCCTGTCCCCATTATTGTGAATGGGGACGGAGCGCAGTTCCAGCCACATGGGTGCAGTAGCGGCAACACGGATCCGGCAGGCTGTTCACCTGCCGGAATAGCTGTCCGGACACCCTTGCCGCCAATGTGAAAGTAGCCTTAATGTAGCGTATATAGATAATGTATAGGGTAAGCGTAGTCTATGTAGTATGTATATAGGGTAAGTGTAGTTTATATAATGTGTAAATAGGATAAGTGTAATCTATATACTCTCTGTAGTGTAGTGTATATAGTCTATATACTGGGTATATCTATATAATCTCTGTATACAGGGTAAGTGTAGTGCATATATTGTATGTATAGGGTAAGTGTAGTCTTTGTAGTGTGTGTATATAGGATAAGCATAGTGTCTATAGCAGTGATGGCTAACCTCTGGCACTCCAGCTTTGATGAAACTACGACTCCCAGCATGCTCCATTCATTTCTATGGAGTTCTGAGAACAGGCCAGCAAGTGTACATCTTGGGAGTTGTAGTTTTACCGCAGCTGGAGTGCCGGAGGTTAGCTATCACAGGTCTATAGTGTGTGTATAAGATAAGTATAATCTATATAGTGTCTGTATATAGGTTAAGTGTAGTGTATATATTATTTATATATAGGGTTATTGCAGTATATGTAGCATGTATATACAGTAAGTGTACTCTATGTGTTGTGTATATACAATGTGTGATTTTTATAGTTAGTCTGCATATAGGGCAAGTGTAGTGTATATAGTGTGTCTATAGCAGTGATGATGAACCTTTTAGAGACCGAGTGCCCAAACTGCAAACCAAAACCCACTTATTTATTGCAAATTGCCAACACGGTAATTTATCCTGAATACTACAGTCCAATATAGTATATCCTCCATGTACTTTATCATTTAGATATAATAGCCTGCCTACATTCAGTGTGCTGCTTGTGCTGTTCATAGTGTGTCTGCGTACCAAGGCATATTGGTACACCATAGACTTTGTCCAGGGTGAGGGTGCCCACAGAGAGGCTCTCAGTGCCGCCCCTGGAACCCATGCCATGGGTTTGTCACCACTGGTCTATAGGGTAAACGTAGTGTATATAAAGTGTGTGATAGGATAAGTGTAATCTATAAAGTGTCTGTATATAGGGTAAGTGTAGTGTATATAGTGTATGTATTGGGTAAGTTTAGTCTATGTAGTGTGTATATATAGGGTAAGTATTGTCTATAAAGTGTATATATGGTAAATGTAGTCTATATAGTGTGTGTATAAGGGTACGTGTAGTCAATATAATGTGTATATAGGATAAGTGTAATCTTTATAGCATCTGTATATAGGGTAAGTGTAGTGTAAACCTTTTATATATATATATATATATATATATATATATATATAGTATATATATGGTAAGTATAGTCTATAAAGTGTGCATATATGGTAAGTATTGCTTATATAGTATGTATATAAGGTAAATGTAGTCTATAAAGTATACAGGATACACAATCTATATAGTGTCTGTATATATTGTAATTGTAGTGTGTATAGTGTATGCGTAGTTGTATATGGTAAGTGTAGTGTATGTATAGGGTAAGTGTCGTATATGTAGTATGTATATAAGGTAAGTGTAAACTATACAGTGTCTTTATATAGGGTAAGTATACAGTAAATATATATATACTGTACGTAGTGTGTGTACATCGGGAAGGTGTGACCTACACTCACCGGCCACTTTATTAGGTACACCTGTCCAACTGCTCGTTAACACTTAATTTCTAATCAGCCAATCACATGGCGGCAACTCAGTGCATTTAGGCATGTAGACATGGTCAAGACAATCTCCTGCAGTTCAAACCGAGCATCAGTATGGGGAAGAAAGGTGATTTGAGTGCCTTTGAACGTGGCATGGTTGTTGGTGCCAGAAGGGCTGGTCTGAGTATTTCAGAAACTGCTCATCTACTGGGATTTTCACGCACAACCATCTCTAGGGTTTACAGAGAATGGTCCGAAAAAGAAAAAACATCCAGTGAGCGGCAGTTCTGTGGGCGGAAATGCCTTGTTGATGCCAGAGGTCAGAGGAGAATGGGCAGACTGGTTCGAGCTGATAGAAAGGCAAAAGTGACTCAAATTGCCACCCGTTACAACCAAGGTAGGCAGAAGAGCATCTCTGAACGCACAGTACGTCGAACTTTGAGGCAGATGGGCTACAGCAGCAGAAGACCACACCGGGTGCCACTCCTTTCAGCTAAGAACAGGAAACTGAGGCTACAATTTGCACAAGCTCATCGAAATTGGACAGTAGAAGATTGGAAAAACGTTGCCTGGTCTGATGAGTCTCGATTTCTGCTGCAACATTCGGATGGTAGGGTCAGAATTTGGCGTCAACAACATGAAAGCATGGATCCATCCTGCCTTGTATCAACGGTTCAAGCTGGTGGTGGTGGTGTCATGGTGTGGGGAATATTTTCTTGGCATTCTTTGGGCCCCTTGGTACCAATTGAGCATCGTTGCAACGCCACAGCCTACCTGAGTATTGTTGCTGACCATGTCCATCCCTTTATGACCACAATGTACCCAACATCTGATGGCTACTTTCAGCAGGATAATGCGCCATGTCATAAAGCTGGAATCATCTCAGACTGGTTTCTTGAACATGACAATGAGTTCACTGTACTCAAATGGCCTCCACAGTCACCAGATCTCAATCCAATAGAGCATCTTTGGGATGTGGTGGAACGGGAGATTCGCATCATGGATGTGCAGCCGACAAATCTGCGGCAACTGTGTGATGCCATCATGTCAATATGGACCAAAATCTCTGAGGAATGCTTCCAGCACCTTGTTGAATCTATGCCACGAAGAACTGAGGCAGTTCTGAAGGCAAAAGGGGGTCCAACCCGTTACTAGCATGGTGTACCTAATAAAGTGGCCGGTGAGTGTATATAGTGTGTGTATATAGCATAAGTGTAATATATATATATATATATATATATATATATATATATATATAGTGTCTGTATATAGGGAAAGTGTAGTGTACATAGTATATGTATAGGATAAGTGTAACCTATATAGTGTGTATAGGATAAGTACAATCTATATGGGTAAGCATTGTCTATACAGCATGTATATAGGGTAAATATAGTCTATATACTAAGTATATATGATAATTGTAGTCTATAGAGTATGTATATAGGATAAGTGTAATTTATATAGTGTCTGTATATGGGGTGATTGTAGTGTATATAGTGTGTGTATATGATATATATAGTCAATATAGTATGTACTTACGGTAAGTGTACTGTATATATGTATGTATAAGGTATGTATAGTGTATATATAGTGTATATGGTGTGCATATATAGGGTATGTGTACTCTATGTACTGTGTATATAGGATAGTGTAATATTTATGTTTAGTCTGTATATTGGATATGTGTAGAGTATTTAGTGTGTATATATAATATTTGTATAGGGTAAGTTTTGTGTATATTGTCTGTATAGGGCAGTGGTGGTGAACCTATAGTACGGGTGCCAGAGGTGGCACTCAGAGTCCTCTAAGTGGGCAACCGCACCCTGGAAAAAGTCTAATATGCCTTAGACGTTCCCTGCCATTCATCAGTGCAGGGCGCACTATGAACAGCACCGGCAGAGCACTGAATATAAGCAGACTATTAGGCTACTTTCACACTGGCGGCAGGCCTGATCCGGCAGGTGAAGGGTGCTGCCGGATCAGGCCTGCCGCAGTGACATGTGTGGAGCAGGAACCGCGCTCCGGCCCCACACATGTCACACAGTACATACATATACATACACATAAACATACACACACATATAGACATACAAACACACATACATACTTACATGCTCCCCGGCAGGTCTTCGGAGCGTCAGGACGGCTCACACAGGTCACGATTCCCCACAGCGCCCTCTGCTGGGCGCCTGGTGGAATCGTCAGATGACGATTCCACCAGGCGCCCAGCAGAGGGCGCTGTGGGGAATCGTGACCTGTGTGAGCCGTCCTGACGCTCCGAAGACCTGCCGGGGAGCATGTAAGTATGTATGTGTGTTTGTATGTCTTTATGTGTGTGTATGTTTATGTCTGTATGTGTCTATGTGTACCCGGATACGTAATGGACTCCATTGAAAGTCAATGGAGGGCGGATCCGGTTACCATTATGGTCACACCAGACGGATCCACCCCCATTGACTTGCATTGGGGGTCATTCCGGATCCGTCTTGGTGCGGATGCCTAGACCGGAGAGCAAACCGCAGCATGCTGCGGTTTGTTCTCCGGTCTGAAGACGGAACGGAATGCTTTCAGGAGCATTCCGTTGTCTTCAGTTCAGTTTTGTCCCCATTGACAATGAATGGGGACAAAACTGAAGCGTTTTATTCCGGTATTGAGCCCCTATGACGGAACTCAATACCGGAATTTTAAAACGCTAGTGTGAAAGTAGCCTTATAGCTAAGTGATAAAGTACATGGAAGATATACTATATTGGACTGTAGTATTCAGGTTAAATTGCTGTGTTGGCAGTTTGAGATAAATAAGTGGGTTTTGGGTTGCAGTTTGGGCACTCGGTCTCTAAAAGGTTCTCCATCAATGGTATAGGGTATGTGTAGTGTATATAGTGTATGTATAAGGTAAGTGTAGTGTATATAGTGTATATATAGGGTATGTGTACTCTTAGTGTGTATATAGTGTATGTATAAGGTAAGTTTAGTGTATATAATGTGTATATAGGGTATGTGTAATCTACATAGTGTGCGTATAGGATAAGTGTAATCTATTTAATGTCTATATATAAGGTAAGTGAAGTGTATAAAGCGTGTATATAAGCAATTTATAAAGTGTCTGCATGTAGGATAAACGTAGTGTATGTAGTTCATGTATGGGGTAGGTGTAGTCTTTATGTTTTGTATATAGGATAAATGTAATCTTTATGTTTTGTATATAGGATAAGTGTAATCTTTATAATTAGTCTGTATATTGTGTATGTGTAGAATATGTAGTGTATAGTGTAGTGTTTGTATAGGGTAAGTGTGTAATTTAAACAGTGTCTGAATATAGTTTAAGTGTAGTGTATATATTATATGTACAGCATAACTGAAATTTATATTGTGTCTGTATGTGGGGTAAGTGTAGTGTATATAGTGTGTATATAGGATAATTAGTCTATATAGTGCCTGTATATAGGGTAAATATAGTCTATATAGTGTGTGTATAGTGTCTGTAGTGTGTATAGAGTAAGTGTAGTGTAAATAGTGTTTGTAAGGTAAGTGTAGCCTACCTAGTGTGTACGTAGGATAGGTGTAATCTATATAGTGTGCTTATAGGATAAGTGTATTCAATGTCTGTATATAGGTAAGTGTACTGTATATAGCGTGTATATAGGATAAGCAATATAGTGTCTGCCTATAGGATAAAAGAAGTGTATATAGTTTATATATAGGGTAAGTGTATTGTATGTAGTATCTGTATATTGGGTATGTGTAGAGTATATAGTGCATGTATCATATATATAGTGTTTGTATAGGGGTAAGTGTTGTGTAACTTATATAGTATCTGTATATAGTGTAAGTGTAGTGTATGTAGTGTATATATTGTATGTATAGGATAAGTGTATGTATAGGATAAGTGTACATTGTAGTGTATATTGTAGTGTATATAGTATATGTATATGGTATGTGTAGTCAATATAGTTTCTATATACTTTAAGTGTAGTGTATATAGTGTGTATATAGCATAACTAATCTATATAGTGCCTGTATATAGGGTAAGTGTAGTATATATAGTGTATGTATAGCTTATATAGTGTGTGTATAGGGTAAGTGTAGTGTATGTGTAGATTATGTGTAGTCTACATAGTGTGCACACAGTATAGGTGTAATCTATATAGTGTGCTTATAGGATAAGTGTAATTTATTTTATGTCTGTATACTGTATAAGGTAAGTGTAGTGTATATAGGATAAGCAATCTATATGGTGTCTGCATATAGGATAAATGTAGTATATATAGTTATGTATAGGGTAAGTGCATTGTGTATTGTATATAGTATATATTTATATATAGTGTAGTATATGTAGTGTGTATATAGAATAAGTGTAATCTTTATAGTTGGGTATATTGGGTATGTGAAAAGTATATAATGTATAGGGTATATAGTGTTTGTATGGGGTATGTGTTGTGTGTATAGTGTATGTATAAGGTAAATATAGTGTGTATATAGGGTAATTAGTTTATATAGTGTGTGTCTAGGGTAAGTGTAGTGTTTATAGTGTATGTGAAAGGTAAGTATAGTGTATGTATAGAGTAAGTGTAGTCTATGCAGTGTGTATATAGGATCAGTGTAATTTATATAGTGTCTGTATATAGGTTAACTGTAGTGCATATAGTGTATGTGTATCACTTCCTGAGTGATATCCATAAAATGTTACACATTAATGGCAACAAAGTTCTAATTTAATTTTTTTAATTTTAGAAAAATCAAAGCTTGGCCTCTGCCACCTAATGCACCAAAAACAAAAAGCTTTTCCTCTGCAGTGACTGACTATACAGACATTGCATGGTGTACCGGTTGCACTCAATATTGTTATAGCATCACATGGGTTGAGTTCTATTTCACATATTACATTTACATCTATTTTGTTAGCCCATTTGCAGTGCTTATTCCCTCCTTCTTTAGGTGGGTCCCTACACTAACACTTCATACATATAACAGGATATATTGAGTGTAACTGGTGTTATCACTTGCAGTGTGCCTTTACATTATTTATATAGGCAGTCATTATAGAGAAACCCCAAATATACTGCTTATCAGTTTAGCTTTTTAAAATAATAGTGCAAATCAGTGTAAATGAATTCTGTTATAAAAAAAAGTCTTAGTGTAGGGACCCATCTGAATGAGGTCGCCTTGATGTGGCAGATGGGCTCACACAATGTCATCAGATTGTGTGCTAAGAACCTCATAGTTTTATAAGTGTAGGTAACAAGATTCTTCTGAGAGTTTTTGAGCTTCTATATGTTAAGGAATGAATCAGTTGTCCCACTTGAAGCATAGAGAAGTATAGAGAAAGATGGCATCATTTATTTTATTAAGGCTTTGTCGTGATTAGGTCTGGAGACCTTGGGAGACCTGTTGAAGAGTCTGGGTTTCTACTGTAAAATACCAGAAATGCATTTCCATTGAGACATAATGTGCAGAAAGTGATGAATGTGGGGCTCCGTGTTAATCTCTATCTTATATACAGGGTGGCCGATGAAAAATTAGCTCACCTCCAGCAATAATATGACAAGATGAATGAGCAAGTCAGATGCTAAAAATCGTCCCTGTTCCTGTCTATGGTCACATTGGATTATGTTGGCTGATACTGCTCGCAGCTCTTCAACAGTGATGCTGCAGAATAAAAAATGTTCTGCTTTTTCCAACAAGATGGGACAACATGCCGCACCTCACAGCACTCACTGGCACAGGTTCATGAACTGTTTATGGAGGAGTGAACTGTAAGTTAGGGGTTATGGTCACCACGTTCCACGACTTGTCCATATATGATTTTTATCTGTGGGGAAATGTAAAGCAGAAAGTGTCCTCTAACAATCCACATCCCCTCAATGAACTCAAGGAGAACATCTCAAACACTATCCACAGCATCACAAGCAGTATTGGCCAACATAATCCGACCTGCCGAAGGATGTATAGATGTGAATGGGGACCACTTTCAGCTTCTTTTGAGACTTGTGGGTAATTAATAAAGAAAACAATCCACTTGCTCATTCATTTTGTCATACTATTGCTGGAGATGGTCTACTTTTTCATGGGCTGCCCTGTATTATCCCTTCTCAACAGAGAGAAGAGATACATGATGACTTTATATGTGTGTCATTCCTATGCAATGACCTATTTGCATATTCTCTTACTATTATGACATCACTGTGTGCATTATTGCTATTTTGTGACATCATTGTGTAAATTATCTACAATATGTACAATAAAGTGACTTCACGTTGTGCATTATCCTTGTGCATCAGGAAGACCATAATAATCATAAAATTTTCAAGTTCTGAATTGCTGCTGAAGGTGGTCATGATAGAGAGGGGCCCAAGTTAATTTTTCTATGAAGCCCCATGGTTACTTGCTACGCCCCTGGAATGTACATTACATATAGCAATTCTGCAAGCAGCTACATTCAGTCAGGGAGCTGTCAGAATGGCTAGTTTGTCCTTGAGAGCTGCTGCACAGATTTAGGGGGTCATTTACTATTCTGAAATACAACTAAATTACTTGTACTTCAGGCGTAGATAGCAGGTCAATGCTTAGTTGTTGTTTTAGGCGTAGAAAATGGTCTAAATGTAAGATAGGCTGAGTGACTGCTTGTTTCTAATCCAATGGGGCGCGGAGTCCTTGGACCTATTATGTTCTGATCCAGGGACTCGGTTCTCTATTTAAACCACCTGCTGACAATACACCCTTGACAGTTATAGCTTTTTCCTTGCTGTGTCCTTGTTGCTATTGTGCGTTTTTGGATTGTTGCTATTTGGATTTGACTTTGGCTTGTCTTGGACCTCTCTCTCTGCGCTGCGATTTTGTACCCGTCTAGTTTTGACCATTGGCTTTGCTGTTTGTGATCACCCTCCTCTTTGTGATTTGGTACTGTATTGACCTCCTGGATTTGACCAATTTCTGTACGACTCTGCTCTGCATGTTTGTCAGTTTTGTTTTCTGTTGTGTGAACAGGTCCCTGCAGATTTTACTGTGGGTGCTTGGTTTGGCTCTCTGCACTTACCAGCATAGGAATGGTCAACCAGTTATGGACTTGCCGCTTAGGGCTTGCTCTGCAAATAGTCAGGAACGGTGGGTTGGGTTCCAATTATGGATCACTGTGTGAGTGCATTTCCCTGTCTATGGTCATGACACAAGTAAAATTGGGCACTGTAATTAATGTGCCACAAGTTGAACCTGTCCTGGGCACAGACATTCTTGAAACAAGATAGTTTTCTTCTGAACCTTAATTCTTTTCTATCAGCAATGGCAAATATGTATAATGATCTTGAAAGTATAGTATCCACTGAGTCTACTAGCAGTTGTTTATATCAGGGCTTCTCGCTTATGGAAGAACACATTATGAATATTGCATGGAAAGATTGCATGGATGCATATGGGGCAGTAGTTTAGTAATTAATTGTGAAACATTAAGGAACAGGCATGAGATAAAAACCATTTATTGGCTAAAAACTGTATCTGGACGGGATTTAATACCTGGTTTCAAATCAGTCTACTGATGATAATCTGACAATTGTCTGTCTAGTTTTAAAGCTGCAATTCCCTTTCTGAGCACTAGGTGTCACTAGGTGTTTTTGTAGCTCTTCAAGTGTTTGGTACACTGTCTTAAGAAAGCAGGGATGTTACATGATGTTTGGGGTCAGCATAAGGCTGTGCATCGCATGGAGCAATTCTTTTTGTGACACTCCAGAGATCAGGTACAAATTTAGGTTTTTCAATGTAGAACTTGACAAATTTTGAATGGCATTTTCTGAATCCATTTGTTCACTTTAGTGTTATGTGTTCCATTCATAATGGAGCTATGACACCTATGATGGATAGGATTGCCGCTTTTCCCAACAAAAGATACAGGCCAAGTTTACATGGGAAAAAAGGGGTGTGGTTTTGGGGGGAGTTATTTTAAACAAACGGTTTGATCATAAGTAGAGTTTTTTTTAGCTTGTTTTGTTTTTCTGTCATTTTTAATATAAATGAGGGAAAAAGCATCATTTGTAAAAAGGTATAATTGAATGTAGAGAAGCAAATAGCTAAAAAGCCAGGAAAATACATCCTGTTTCTGTTTCAGTGCTTCCTATAAACCTTTCGCAAAACTTCCTATCTGTCAGAAATGTATTAGACTAGTCTAATAATCTCAATTCTTTTCTGGAAGAAAAGACTTCCCCCATGTGTGACAAAGGATTGATTACATGCACTGAAGTCTATGTTAGGCTTCATCCAAACCTATGTTCTGCATTATGAGTCTCCATTGCAAATGCTTTAAAAAATACAGAGCAAAATATCCCAGCATGCTGCATTTTCTGTCCAGTAAAATTATGTTTTCTAATGGAAACCAGATCCCTTTATAGTCAGTGAGGTCTGTCAGGTTGCGTTCATTTCCGTCATTTGACAGAAACACTGCTTCCATTATTTTCATTGTTCTTTTCCGACTGTGGAGCAGAACAACGGAAAAAAAATTGCCAATGTTAACCCAGCCTTCCCCTCCCTTGGGGTCATGTATAGTTACATGGGGAAAGGAGGATCTATACCTCTCCTTCCCTTCTCATCCTCTCCCTACAGCCTGTCAGCATGCCCCCACTGTCCCCCCTCAACCTCATCTATGTTGACCGGCTGAGGAAGGCTGCTTCAACCTGGAAATATCTCAGACTGTGTAGCAGTAAGATATATGAGGCAGTGCTAGCCACCATACAGTCTGAGATATAACTCTTAGAAATCCAGTTGGGCATGAGATACCTGTATGAATCATTTCACATTGTGAGCAGAATGCACAGGAAAAAGCACAGACACCACCTTCTCCCTCAACATGTATGTTCTACTGCAGGGAGAGGTAGATATGGTTGGTTAATAATAGCCTTAAATCATCTATAGGAAACAGAAAGCAACGGCTAAGAGATTCAGTGACAACAGTAGAAAGCACAGCACCTGGATTCTTGCTATATAGTAAATCAGTGTCAGTATGCCCCCAACCATCCTGGATCCAGCGGGATAGTGCCAGATCTTGGCCACTGTCCCCTGGTCCCAAAAGTGCTGCAGTATGTCCTGCTTTTATAGTCACATAGCTGCACTGGTTGAAAAAAAATACAGGTTCATAAAGTTCAACATTTTTCAGACCAAGTATGACATTAATTGTTAATTATATAACCTTGTTAATTAATTGTAACCCTTAATGCCGTTTGCTATAGAGATAAGCATGTAGCCCTTTTTTTAAATGCTGACATAGTATCTGCCATTACTTCCTCTTGTGGTCGGGCATTCCATAGTTTGACTAATCTGACTGTATAGAATCCTTTCCTGTATTAATGTCACCTATCCTTCACACATAATGAATGTCCCCTGGTCTTTTTTCCTTTGTATTGACTACATATGTATTTCTACATGTACATGACCACCTCATGTTTTTTCCAAGCTGAACAAGCCCAGTTTATTAAGCCTGTCATCATAAGAGATACCTTCCATCCCATTTAATAATCTGGTCGCTCTTTTCCAGTTCTATATCCTTTATGATATATGGAGAAAAAAACTGAAACCCATATTCAAGATGTCTCATGAGGGATTTATAAAGGGGTAAAAAGGGGTAATATAGCATTGGGATCATAGGTTGTTATTACTGTTGAGCGAATCGAAGTCCACAGCTCTCAATCTTAATTTCAGGTAAAATCCCATTTGCCACAGAGCCGGATTTCCTTGTGCTTCATGGTAGCGAATCGATTTTCCCTTTATGGCAGTAAAAAAAAAAATCATACTTACCTCATCCATTTGATTGTGAAGAGCCAGCCGCCATCTTGATTGAAGATCTTGTACCAAATCCCATGCGCGGTGACTAGATTCGTGCTAGATCATCAACCAAGATGGTGCAGGACGGTTCATCGCAATCAGCTATGAAAGCAGCATCTGAGGGGTACAATGACTGGGAGCGATGCATTCCCTGCCATTGCACTCACTACTTACAAAGAAATACGCTTCGTGATGAAGTAATTTGCCACAATAATGGTTAGTTATTTCTCTCCATAATGGTTAACCAACTGAGGTGTCACTGCTATAATATTTTTATCCCTTTTAACACAGAAGCATATAACATCACCTTAAATCTTTAGTTGAGCAGGGTTAGCTATGGAGCAGAGTGTTTAATCTGAACACAGTCCCACCAACTAAGAACAGATCTTTTCCTCACAACTTTTCCAGAAAAATTGCTGGTGTGGAACATACTGTATTGACTCTAGGATATATATATATATATATATATATATATATATATATATATATATATAAACTGTAGGATAATACTGAAGTGCAGACCTTTATGGTCCTGTGTGGTCCGTCAGTGTATTCCTGGACTAGTCTTCCTTTCTCCGTTACTGTAATGGTTGTGCTGGGATACTGCAGCTCTGTTCCTATCAATGGGAGATGAGCTGCAGTTTGCTGCCTCCATGTAGTTTCCCGTGATTCCCTGATCAATAGAGGTGTTGGGTGTCAGACCACACAATCTGATATTGATGACCAGTGGTGTACATAGAGAAGTAAGGGTCCCATAATAATGTTCAAACCAGGCCCCCCACACAGGACAGAAGGGTTTCTGCCTAAACCCTTTTTGATGACCCTGCCTCATTTGCTAAAAGTTGTTCCCTTAGAGACTAGAGTCCCAACCAAGTTTTTACCTCCAGTAGAAGAGGCGATAATCCCAACCAAGACTGGGCCCCCTCTTGCCCTGGGCCCCATAGCAGTCACATGGTCTGCTGCTATGGTAGTTACACCCCTGTTGATGACCTATCCTGAAGATAGGACTTCAATATCTAAGGCTACTTTCACACTTGCGTTGTTAATTCCGATACTGAGATCCGGCAGAGGATCTCAATACCAAAATTAAACGGATCAGTTTTGATTTTGCACATCAGGATGCATCTGTTCGGTTAGGATGCGGTTGTGTGAAATCAAAACTGAAAAAAAAAACAGATAAGGCCCTAAATACGTTGAAAGTTAGTGGGTGACTGATCCGTCATGATTGACTTACATTCGTTTCAGTGCCGGATCAGTTTTTTTTCCGTTTTTATGACCAGACACAAAATTACAGCTTTGTCCGGTCACAAAACTGAAAGGATGCTGGAACTGAAGACATCCTGATGCATCCTGAACGGATCTCTTTCCAGTAGCCTTATTTACATTGGACTGTGGCGTGGAGTGATGTTATTTACATGGGACTGCATGTTGAAGGCGGCTGTCGGAGGGAGTGATATTTACATGGGACTGTATTTGGAGGGGGCTGTAGATAGATAGGGATGTTATTTACATGGGACTGTATATTGGAGGGGACTGGAGAGATGGTGTGATTTACACAGGAGGGAAATAGCTTTATTTACATGGACTGTATGGTGGAGGGGCTGAGGAATTATAATTTCTGAGGACACTAAAGGGAGGAATATAACTACAGCGGGCATTTCAGGGTGAGCATTATAACAGTAGGGGGAGCGATATAAATACTGGGGGCACTGAAGGGGTATTATAAATCCAGGGGACACTAGACGTTCTTATTACTACTGGGGGATCAATAGGAGTGTCTTATAGATCTACCTTATTTCTACTAAGAGCACTATGGAGGGGGCCTTATTACTACTGAGGACTCTGTGCAGAGCTTTATTACCACTGGGGGAACAATAGGGGGCCTTATTACTACTGGGGGCTCTGTGAGGGCATTATTAATACTAGAGGACTCTTCTACTAATGGGGACAATCTTGGGGAGCATTATCAGTGCTGGGGTCACTGTAGGGTGCAGTGTTACTAATGAGGGAATTACTATTGGTAGGACTATTACAATGGGGGGCAATATTATTTCTCCAGGATAGTATTTGGAGGTTTTGGGGGGCACAGTGAGCAGCAGGATAAAGCTGTGGGGACTCCAGGTTGGGGGATGATGATAGAAATGTGAGGAAGCTAAGATGTCTGTGTGTCACACTTTGCAGAGACGAAGAGTGGCTGAGAGAAGTTGTCCAGGCCGAATGGAGAAGATGATGACAGAGAAGATCTACATCAGAGGAGACGTCACCTGGGAGGCACAGGATGTGACAGGTATGTGCTGCTGTATAGCAGGGGTGGGGCGAGGGTCGACATAGATAATTGGGCCATATTCATTGGGGCTTGGGCCCCGGATCTTTTGAGACCCTAGCAATGCTCCTGATCCTCTGGATAGGTCATCAATATCTGATCAGTGGGGGTCTGACATCCAGGACCCCCGCTGATCAACTGTTTGAGAATGCAACAGCACTTGCAGTTGTGCTGAGACCTTCTCACATCTTACCAAGCACAGCGCTGTACATAGTATAGAGCTGCGCCTAGGCCATATGACCAATGAAAGTGATGTCACATGACCTAGGGAAAGCTGAGAGGAGGCTGTGGCCCTACTGTCTTCTCAAACAGCTGATTGGCAGGGGTACCGGGTGTTGGACTCCCACCGATCAGATACTGATGACCTATCCAGAGGATCATTGGACTGAGAGAGGCAAAATGGTCGCTTCAATGAATTGCCCGTCATCTAGGCCATTGTAACCTAGCTATTAGGAGCAGTAGTGATGTGTGGGAACACATATCCAGCAAAAACGTTTCAGATGGCCCATACAGTGCACCAGGATCATTTGATTCGCCGACAAGCACGGGCAGTTTCTACTGTTAGCTTTGCACCATGCAGACACAGATTACATCTTAATTACACACCCCTGTCTCTGCCTGGACCATTTCTAGGTGCTTAAAGGGGTTGTCCCCCGAAAAATATTCAACAGTTTTCAAACCAGCACCTGGATCTGAATGCTTTTGTAATTGCATGTCATTAAAAATTTTGTATAGACACTGAGCAATTCAATAAAATGTATCTGTATAGGACACTTAATTTCTTATTTCTTTGACCTGGTCACTGAGCAGGCCGCACATGCTCAGTTTCAACTTTTAACTGCCTCCTGAGCTGTGATAGGTAGAGCTGAGACACGCCCCATGAGCTGCATCAGAAAAGACACTCCCCTTGAGCCGTCAGCTTGATATAAATCTATCAGAGCCATGCATGGGGAGATCTCTGGATCCATGTGAGGTACAGGGCTGGTTTTAGCTTTGTTAAAAAGAGGTTGTCATGTACAACATGATGTCTGATTTTCATGTTTTACATTATTCGTGGGATAACCCCTTTAACAGAAGGAATTTTGGCACCCATTATGTGTCCTTCCATTGACAGACAGCCACTGTCACCTGAGTTTGCAGAGGTGTGAGATGGGGAAATAGCTCTCATTGTGTGAACACTGTGTTTGTGTAAATGAAGTAAAATGATCTGGACTGACATTCTGCTGTTTGGCCACAAGATGCCGCTATTTCCTAAGCATAGCTGCATTCCTAGATTCATCTGATGTTAAAAAACTAATCTCAGGGGTGGAGTGACAAGCCTAGAAAAGAAGGGAAGGATCCTCCATCATAGAGTGAAGCTGAGAGAGACACTGAGGTCCTGTGTGAGGAGAGGATCCATTGACTTCCAGGTGTGGGAGCATCCTTCAGTGACCAGAGCTGCAGCCAAGGGAATCTGATCCTGTCCAAGACCCTGATCCTGTCCAGAGGAAGGAGGATTACTGCCAGGAATGCTGATGAGAGCTGAGGAGCAAAGCAACATACACTGTGGTACTGCACGCTTGTTGGAGAAGCCTTTGTTCGATTCACAGTCACCAGCTGATGCAGAGCAGACCCTGGTCGGTAAGACTGATCATGCATGCACCTCATTATAGTCTTGACATCTAGAATCCTAGAGACTGAGACCAGGCTTGTAGTTAGTTAGGGTTTCTGTTTGTGTCAGACCATAAGGATTGTTAACTGTTCATTACAAGGACTTCACAGTTAAAGCTACAGTTCAGTAGGGCTGATAAGCTGCACGACAAACTCAAGCCAGGCTGGCATTTACTCAGAAGAAACACTAAGCCACGTGCTACCTGACAAGTTACAGGAGGGGGAATACTATACAATATAATAAGATTGTAAGTAGAGATGAGCGAACATGCTCGTCCGAGCTTGGTGCTCGTTCGAGCATTAGGGTATTTGCATATGCTCGCTACTCGGACGAGCATATCGCGATCCTCGAGGAAATGGCAACTTCCTCTTCCTGCATGTTAGCCGCCTTTTTTCAGCCAATAAACATGCAGGAGAGTCTTTGGTACCTCCTAGCATCACGTGGGGCCCCTACAAGTCGAAAGCAGAGATTGGCTGGCCAGATCAGATGACCTGGGAATATAAGAATCTGGTCCCGCGCTGCTCGCGTCATACGCCGTCTGCATGAGATTAGGGATAGAGCTGCTGTCTGTCAGGGAGAGTGTTAGGGCCTGAATTTAGTTGTTGGTTAGGCAGGAATCACCCACAAAGAACCCAACAGCCCTTCTAAGGGCTACAAGCACGTTTTTTTTTTGGTCTCCTCCTGGCTGCTGGCTGGGACTTGTAGTGCAGCTACCCCCATCTTGGCTGCACACTATTAGGGCGTGAAATTAGAATCTGGTTAGGCAGGAATCATCCACAAAGAACCCAATGCTCCTTCTAAGGGCTACAACGACAGTTTTTTTTGTCCTCCTCTCGGCTGCTGGCTGGGACTTGTAGTGCAGCTACCGCCATCTTGGCTGCACACTGTGCACTGGTGGCAGAAAGGGGACAGCACATGGTCCACACAGACCCCAATGAAATTGCCCAAAGTCCTCTCAGTACTCATTTTTGCTGCTGCTGTACCTTGGCTTGCTGGGATCTGTAGTTCAGTCTAGGGAATACGTTTTGTCACTCAGTTATATAAACTACAGTCCAGTGAACAATTGTGAGGTGTGCTGTACAGCTGCGTCAGTCTATAAAATAAGTTTTTTTCACTCAATTATATAAACTACAGTCCAGTGAACAATTGTGAGGTATGCGATACACTTGCCACAGTCTAGAGAATAATTTTTTTCACTCAATTATATAAACTACAGTCCAGTGAACAATTGTGAGGTGTGTGATACACTAGCCGCAGTCTAGAGAATAATTTTTTTCACTCAATTATATAAACTACAGTCCAGTGAACAATTGTGAGGTGTGCGATACACTAGCCACAGTCTAGAGAATAATTTTTTTCACTCAATTATATAAACTACAGTCCAGTGAACAATTGTGAGGTGTGCGATACACTAGCCACAGTCTAGAGAATATTTTTTTTCACTCAATTATATAAACTACAGTCCAGTGAACAATTGTGAGGTGTGTGATACACTAGCCACAGTCTAGAGAATAATTTTTTTCACTCAATTATATAAACTACAGTCCAGTGAACAATTGTGAGGTGTGCGATACACTAGCCGCAGTCTAGAGAATAATTTTTTTCACTCAATTATATAAACTACAGTCCAGTGAACAATTGTGAGGTGTGCGATACATTTGCCACAGTCTAGAGAATAATTTTTTTCACTCAATTATATAAACTACAGTCAAGTGAACATTTGTGAGGTGTGTGATACACTAGCCGCAGTCTAGAGAATAATTTTTTTCACTCAATTATATAAACTACAGTCCAGTGAACAATTGTGAGGTGTGTGATACACTAGCCACAGTCTAGAGAATAATTTTTTTCACTCAGTTATATAAACTACAGTCCAGTGTACAATTGTGAGGTGTGCGATACACTAGCCGCAGTCTAGAGAATACGTTTTTATTCTCAGTTATATAAACTACAGTCCAGTGCAAAATTGAGTGGTTTGCGGTGCAATAGCTGGAGTCTAAAGACTACATTTTTTTGCCTCAGATAGTAATTCTACTGTCTACTGAATACGGTTTTGGCCTCAGATATTAACTCGACAGTTTGGTGAATATACAAAATGTTGAACCCAAGGGCTAAGGGTCGAGGACAAGGGCGTGGGCGTTCAAGTAGTGTAGGGGGCAGAAGCCATGGTCCTGGGCAGGGTGACACTGTACATGCTGATGAGGGAGCAGTGGAACGCCGCAGAGTTTTGCTCCCTAGCTTTATCTCGCAACTTACTGGGTCACGTGGTACACCACTATTGAAACCACAACAGTGCGAACAGGTGATGACGTGGATAGCGGACAATGCGTCCAGTAATTTATCCACCACCCAGTCTTCCACGCAGTCCACCCACGCTAGCCAAGGGAGTAGATATCTGGATCCTCCAGCTCAACCTCCTTCCCCCCAGCCTGCCCCCCCCCCCCCCCACGAAAAGTATGGATTCAGATCCGGCATACTCACAGGAACTCTTTTCAGGACCCTACCCAGAGACACAAACCACTGCTCAACAGCAACCTGAGCAGTTGCTCTGTCCCGATGCCCAAAATTTAGAACTTTCGCAGTCTGTGGGTGATGAGAGTGTGGAATTAGTGCAAGTAGTGCGTGAAGAGGTGTCGGATGATGATGATGATGATGATGATGATGATGAGACACGGTTGTCAGACAGTGACGTTGTTGTCAGGGCAGTAAGTCGGAGGGGGGAGCAGAGTGAGGAATCGGAGGAAGAGCTGGTGGATGATGAGGTGACTGACCCGAGCTGGGTTGGTAATCCAACTCAAGACAGTGCTTCTGAAGTGGAGGCAAGTGCAGCACCAGAACAGGTTGGAAGAGGCAGTTGGGTGGCCAGAGGGAGAAGCATGGCCAGAGCAGGTAGATCAGCAACTGTTTCACGGAGTCAAGTTCCCGTGCCGAGGCCTAGATGTTCGCAAGTCTGGAGGTTTTTTAAAGAAACTGAGGATGACCGACGGACTGTGGTGTGCAACCTGTGTCACACCAAGATCAGCAGGGGAGCCACCACTACCAGCCTAACCACTACCAGCATGCGCAGGCATATGAGTGCTAAACACCCGACTCAGTGGAACCAAGGCCGTTCACCTCCTGTGGGTCACACCACTGCCCCTTTCCCTGTGTCACATGCTGGCTCGGCGAGTCCACCCCCCGCCCAGGACCCCGGCACGAGCGCCTCCCGCCCCCCAAAAAACCCATTCACCTGCACGATCCTCCACAACCTCCACCAATGTGTCCCAGTGCAGCGTTCAGCTGTCTTTGCAGCAGACATTTGACCGCAAGCGTAAATACAATTCCAGCCACCCACATGCCCAAGCCCTAAACGTCCACATCTCCAAATTGTTGAGCCTGGAGATGCTGCCCTATAGACTGGTAGAGACTGAGGCTTTCCGCAACCTGATGGCGGTGGCTGTCCCCCGGTACTTGGTCCCCAGCCGCCACTATTTTTCCCGATGTGCCGTCCCAGGCCTACACCAGCACGTGTCACAGAACATCATCCGTGGCCTGACCAATGCGGTTAGTGATGAGGTCCACCTAACCACGGACATGTGGACAAGTGCTGGCGGGCAGGGACACTATATCTCCCTGACGGCACATTGGGTTAACTTGGTAGAGGCTGGGATCGAGTCTGACCCTGGGGCCACTCATGTAATGCCCACACCAAGGATTGCGGGGCCTACCTCGGTCATGGTTTCTCAGACTTATTATGCCTCTTCCTCCAACCCCTCCTCCTCCTCTTCGCACAGAAACGCTGAGCCAACAGGCAATGTTTCTGAGTGCCAACTGGTGCTCTATACAAACAATGTTTACGGAGGGCCACCTACAGGCCCTCTCTCCAATAAATTTTTTAGTAGCGTCAAATACAGACACTCAAAAAACAATTTTACATGAGGGAGTGTCTCCCCGTCTGCCATCATGTTCGGTCAGGCTGTCCGTAGGTACACCACCTCTGTCGTCCGCAGAAGCGGCCACTATGAGGAAGGCCACGGCAAGAACATCCCCTTTTCAATTGAGAACAAGTGGAGACTTGTAGGAGGATGACACTTTTCTTCGGCAGTGGATTCACCTTCCCCTTTATCATTGCCATACAACAGTTGGTGAAAAAGTAATTGCCAATGATGAAGAAAATGTAACGGTGCAGTGGACCGTCTGTGAAGCAAACCTATATATTCCCACCATGCCAGCCAGTGGCGTAGCTATAGAGGAAGCAGGGGAAGCGACTGCTTCGGGGCCCAAGCTCAGCAGGGGCCCGGGAGCAGTAGCAGGGATGTGGCAAATCAGCAGGGTAATATTTCTATTTCTCTCTCTTTCCAGGGGTGGGGTGGGATCATAACGTTGCGCATTGAAACAAGAGGATGGGTAGAGAGGGATTCTCCTACCTCTCCTCTGCGCTGCTGCACTGTGTAATCTCATACCTCCCAACTTTTGAAAATTGCAAAGAGGGACTATGTCTGCAGCACGCATCATGGCAGTTTTTTGTCATACTAGGCCACGCCTCTAGCTCCACCCAAAACATAATTACTGGAGCCCCTGCGACAATTTTTTTCTTGTGCTTCAATGTCCATATAAATATTAACACATAAATCATCAGATTATAGATATTTTAAAGTCAAAATTGCACCAAATAATGAAATTTTGGTCTAATATGTAGGTAGAAACCATGCAGACACTTTAGTAAGGAGCAAATTTAGTAAATTTATTAATGCACATTTATGCATTAATTCCCCAGGTCAAAAAGAGGGACATTTAAGGATCAAAGAGGGACAGAGGGACATGGGTCAAAAAGAGGGACTGTCCCTCCAAAAGAGGGACACTTGGGAGGTATGTAATCTGATTGGTGGAGGAGCAGTGAGAGGAAGCTGCTGCTCCACCAATCTTTTCAAGTAATACCATACCTCCCAACTTTTGAAAATCGCAAAGAGGGACAATATGTGCGATGTGCATTGTGGCAATTTTTTTTCATACTAGGCCACTCCTCTATCTCTGGCCAAAGCATAATTACTGACTCAGATCAGTCAGGTGCGTATAAGTTCCTTTATTACTTCCTAGCGCAATTTCTTTTTCTTGCGCTTCAATAACCATTTAAATATTAGCACAAAAATCATCGGATTATAGGTTTTTTAAGGCCCAAATTGCACAAAATAGTGAAATTATGGTCAAATATGCAAGTAGAAACCATACAGATAGTTCATTAAGGAGCTATTTAGTAAATTTATTAATGGACATTTATGCATTAATTCCCCAGGTCAAAAAGAGGGACATTTACGGATCAAAGAGGGACAGAGGGACTTGGGTCAAAAAAAGGGACTGTCCCTCCAAAAGAGGGACACTTGGGAGGCATGTAATACTTCAGTCACAAACAGGGCCCGCTCCCAGACTTCCAGAAGCACCATGTGGACCCTGCATGTGACCCTCTGCACTCCTGCCTGCCCGTCAGGCTGCCTCTCATACCTGCCCCTCCACCTCCCTTGTAGTGCCAGCTGACCTGCTGCTCTGGCTGTAACAGACATCCAGGAAGCAGGAGCAACCCAGAGCAGCGCTGTCTTAGCCATCTGAGCATTGCTGCAGCCTGCCAGCCAGCCAGCCAATACAGCAGACCTTCAGACTCACTGCCAGCCTGACCAACAGTGGTAAGTTTGTGCCCCCTGCCCTGTACTGAACCCCCTATGCTGCATTCTGCCCCCTGCCCTGTGTCCCCTATGCTGCACTATGTGTGCCCCCTGCACTGTACCCTCTATGCTGTATTCTGCCCCCTGCCCTGTATTGTCCCCCCTATGCTGCACTATGTGTGCCCCCTGCCCTGTACTGTGTCCCCTATGCTGTATTCTGCCCCCTGCCCTGTACTGTGTCCCCTATGCTGCATTATGTGTGCCCACTGCCCTGTACTGTATCCCCTATGCTGCATTGTGCCCTCTATGCTGTATTATGCGTGCCCCCTGCCCCTTATGCTGTATTTTGCCCTCTGCCCTGTACTGTGCCCCCATGCTTCACAGTGTGTGCCTCCTGCCCTGTACTGTACCCCCTATAATGCACTATGCCCCCTATGCTGCACTGTGTGTGCCCCCTGCCTTGTACTTTGCCCCCTATGCTGCACTGTGTGTGCCCCCTGCACTGCACTGTGTGTGCCCCCTGCCTTGTACTGTGTCCCCTATGCTGCACTATGTGTGTCCCCTGCCTTGTACTCCCTGTGCTGTATTGTGCCCTCTATGCTGCCCTGTACCCCATGCTGTATTTTTCCCCCTGCCCTGTACTGTGCCCCCATGCTGCACAGTGTGTGCCTCCTATCCTGTACTGTGCTCCTTGCCTTGTACTGTGCCCCGTATGCTGCCATGTGCCCCATATGCTGTACTGTGCGTGTCCCCCCCCAGCCTGTACTGTGTGCCCCTGCACTGTACTGTACCCCCTATGCTGTATCTTGCCCCCTGCTTTGTATTGTGCCCCACATGCTGCATAGTGTGTGCCTCCTATCCTGTACTGTACTCCTTGCCCTGTACTGTGCCCCGTATGCTGCCATGTGCCCCATATGCTGTACTGTGCGTCCCCCCGGCCTGTACTGTGTGCCCCTGCACTGTACTGTACCCCCTATGCTGTATCTTGCCCCCTGCTTTGTACTGTGCCCCCCCATGCTGCACAGTGTGTGCCTCCTATCCTGTACTGTACTCCTTGCCCTGTACTGTGCCCCGTATGCTGCCATGTGTCCCATATGCTGTACTGTGCGTGCCCTCCCGGCCTGTACTGTGTGCCCCTGCACTGTACTGTACCCCCTATGCTGTATTTTGCCCCCTGCCCTGTACTGTGCCCCCATTCTGCACTGTGTGCCCCCTGACCTGTACTGTACCCCCTGTGCTGTATTTTTCCCCTTGCCCTGTACTGTGTCCCCCATGCTACACAGTGTGTGGCGTTCTAGCTACGCCCCTGATGCCAGCCATGGGTTATACATAAACTAATAACAGGAAAAACAAAAAAAAATATTTTACAGGAGGGTCAACTACAGACACTCCAAAACAATTTTTTAGGAGGGTCAACTTCGGACACTCCAAAACAAATTTTTGGGAGACTCACCTACAGACATTTGACTGCAATCTCAGTCTGACCAAGGCACTGGTGGTGTCACTGCCATGCTGTGTCAGGCTAAATTTTTGGGTGCTTCACCTGCCACCTGAGTCTAACTTGGTCACTATTGGTTCACCGCCATGCTGTGTCAAGCTACATTTTTGGGTGGTTCACCTGCTACCTCAATCTAACTTGGTCACTTGTTGGTGTCACTACGCTGTCACCATGCTGTGTCAGGCTTATGCCTGCGTCGTGGGACGGGGGATAGCACAGCAGTGCCAGTATGAGCAGTGGTGTCACCTGCAGGCGGTGATGGACCTTCGTTGCACCTAGTTGGGTGCTTTCCTAACATGTGCCAGCACATGTGCCTTGCACATCTTGGTCTGGGTCAGCACAATTGCCTTGAGGGTCACCACCAGGCTGTTGCCCAGAATTTGGCATAATGGTGCGATTAGGCAGCCTCAGAGGCATCCATGCATGCTGCCCCTGCTGTTTCCTGTCCATTTCCATGGTGTTTCCATCATTTTCTGAGGTTTCCAGGTTTTCACCCAGCCTTCCCTAGGCAGAGCCCCGGTCCCCTGCAAAAAAATGCTCGAGTCTCCCATTGACTTCAATGGGGTTCGTTATTCAAAACTAGCACCTGAGCATCTGGAAAAATTCGATTTGAATAATGAGCACCCGAGCATTTTAGTGCTCGTTCATCTCTAATTGTAAGCCATTTTGCTGCTCCTCGGGCTAGCCCATACCACACACCCAAACAGTTGTTCCTGATTTTTAGGGTAATAACAGGTAAGGTGTGGCTGTTTTAGTTGAGCCCGCCAGCAGGTAAATTACCTCTCTTACCTCCAGCATCCACCAGAGGGCACTGCGCTGTGCAGAACAAGGGTTTCAGCCTTCTGGCTGAGTGTATGTAAATTTAATTGTGTGTTCCCAGCATTTGTGGTCGTGCTCATTACCGCGTTTAATTAAAATACTGTTTTGGCAAAAACTGGTGTTGGAGTTGCTTTCCTCGTTCATGACATCACTATGTCCTGGGTAGCCCACACCGGTACACGGCTTACAGTGGTCATGCAGAAGTAGCCTGGACTGCTACAGACTAGAACTGTAACTTCTAGGGTAATTAGATACAGGACTTTGGCAATCTTACATAAGGAAAAGAATTGTCTCTTATCACATGGCAAGCTTTTAAAGTTAAAGTAGTTTTAGCAAGTTATAAACTTATTCTCTAAAGGACAGTAGATAAGTATCTGGTTGGCGGGAGTCTGACTGCTGGAATCCCCACCAGTGACAGTAATGGGGGTTCTATGCCCCTTTATGAATCAAATACGCAACCCGTATCCTGTGAGTACTTTGTAGGTTGGGGAAGGAAGCCTAGCTGAATTCTTGTCCTATGTAAACTTATGTACATCTCTGTTAGGGCTCATTCAGACGAATGTGGCCACCGTGCCGTGTTGCGGACCACAAACAGCAGAAGGGCTTCTGAGTGTTTCCGTGGGCTTCCGATCTGTGCCTCTCCACTGCAAAATATAGGACATGTCTTTCTGATCATGGACCCATTTAAATCAGTGGGTCTGCACCTCAGCACGGAGTTCACACAGCCTGAGCTCATTCTTTGTGGTCCACAACACAAGCCCGTGGGCATACGGTCATGTGAATGAGCTCTTAATATGGATGATTTGGATCCATACGTTGTCCCAATGTCAACCATGAACAACCACGATTTATAATACAACCTTAAAGAGTTGTCATTTAAGAATATGTGCCCACTTGCATTTTGTCCTAGACATTTCACATCTTTTTTTTTTTAAATCAAAATCACATTCTTTGTCATGTTGATTCCCTCTATATAGGACTTATCTCACCAGTTTGCCGATATCAGCTAGAATATCAGACCAATACAAGAAGATAAGCAAGTGCTATACATAAGAGATACATAAGTTAACCTTTAAGGACATGGTCTTATCTCTAAGGGGTATTCTGGTACAACCATTTTAAAGAAATAAAAGAAGAAAGTGATAGAAGAGGGCACAAATAACAAATTATAAGTAATCATCTGATTGATCTTTTGCGGCTGTTCTGGTTCTTGCTTCTCTCTACGACCCCATTTTTAATTGAAAAGATCATACCAGTATACCACTTTAAGCAAAGCTGCCCACTATTTCTAATAGACAGTGACACATTTGCAATACAAAAGTTGGTACAGTTCTTTTACATTTTTACAATACCAAGGAACAATGCCATGGTCAAAGTCAGGGTCAACCAGAGTTGCAACACATAGGAATGTGAGCCAAGGAAAGATTAATACCGTAATCTTCAGGTAACAGAGACAAGGCCAGGATCTAGTTAAATAAAATGTCAGCTATCATGACAAACAGAAGATTGTGCAGTGGCATGCAGGAGAACCAGATCATCTGATCTGCAGCTTGCAAGAGTGCAGATAGGCCACGAAACAAATGGCAGGGTGTCTGGTTTGCTAGCGGCCAAACATGGCCACCTCTCAGAGCCATGGCCTGTAGTTAGAAGCTGGTGCTGGTGAGTGATGGTAAGAGTCAGTACAACCTGTCAGTTTTACAATAGTGAAGTCAAGTTGATTTCAACATTATTTATTTTTTGTATTGTAAACTTTTTCAAAAAATAAAAATAAAAAAAATAAAGGGAAAAGGAAAAAGCAGTAAACATATCTGAACTATCATTAAAGTGGTTATCCAACTGTTGTACTTACCTAGCTCCCTGGCATCCATGTTGCTTCTGACACTCGCACGGCTGCCACTGCATCTTCCGTCATGCGGATGGCAGCCAATAGGTCATCAGTATCATCTGACACCAAGGACTCCCCGCACAATTCAGCTGTCTGAGAAGACATAGATGTGAATGTGGCTGATCGTGATACCAAGCACAGCTGCTACACAATGTATTGCGTTGTGCTTGGTAACCTGATCGGCAAGGGTCCCGGGTGTCAGACCCCAACCAATCAGATACTGATGCATAGGTCATCAGTATAAAACTCTAAGAAAACCCCTTTAACATCCAGGCCTTTGGTACTTTCATCCATGTACATTAATAGAGGGTGCATTTGATTTGGAATAGAAATAGACACATTTCTCAGTAATTGCTACAAGGCCCCATTCTTTCTGATGAACTTGTGCCTTGATCTTCTTGCTCTTTTTTGTCTGCTACCAACAGATACACAAGTGTAGTAGAATATCTAGAACATTTTTGATACATAGCAGAATGTATTATCACTTTTAGGAATATCTGTTGTTGCTTGGTTTTCTAACCAGTCACCTTTGCAAAAAATTTAACATGGTTTAGAATAAAGTTCCATAAAATGCTATATCTGTAGTTAGTATTTAAGTTTTATTAAGTATTTAACATTGCCTGCACTGATTTTATATTATATTTTATCTAGGTCAGTCTTACATTATGGTCTTTTAAAAGGAAAACTCTGTCAAAAATTTGGTTTATACAACATGTTGAGCTATATAATTTAAAAGAGTTGAGGGGATTGACTCACGGCACCCCTCCTGATCAGCTGTTGAAGGGCCTGTGGTGCTTGTGTGAGCTCTGCATCCTCTTCAATCTTTATCTGCACAGCATTCACATTGTAGCAGCAGCACAGTTTGGGCGAGAGTATGCCCATCCTAATCTGCCCCAACCTATAGCTAGCTTTCCCAGGGTACTTAAAAAAACCTTCCCTTGAGGGAGGATGCCTGAGCAAAAACGTTCCATAGTTTGCTAGTCCCTGCAAAGGTGTTTGTTATTGTTTGATTTTCTGTATCTGACTTCTGTCCATTTACCATATTGAACCAGTTCCGCCTGCCCTGACCTTGGCTCATTTATTGTACAGACCCTGTGCTGCCTGCCTGGTGACATATGACCTGTTAAGCAGAATGACTCTGCCTGCCTTGACCTCGACTTGTCCAATGATGATGATTCTGCCTGTTCCCTTTGTGTCATGTGCCATTGTCTCTTGACCCATCTGGGTCAGCTGTCAGCCTGGTGGTTTGTCAGAGACCAGATCCTTGTATAGGGGTAAAAAGTTGACCAGGGGCACCACTTAGATAACACCCTTAGGAGACAGTGGGTCCAAACCTGCTGCATTACAATTATTTACAGCATGCATTGATATAAGTGGAAGCTATAAAAATTGATATGCACTGAACACCCCCTAGTGGTGGCTGCAGGCAGACAGTTTTATAATATACTGTTTGAGGGGTAAGCAGGAGAATTATTTATTGTGTTTATGACAGGTGTCTGCTGTTGCCTGGTGTTGGCTGTACACATACTGGGAAACAAGGTAGTGCCCGTGCCAAGTTTTACTATGGGGCCCTATAAGATCTCTGTACACATAATTGCTCAGTATATACAGAGAAGACCCAAACAATTGAAATTGTACAGTATCTCCAATATAGTGTGTAAAGATCTTGAAATAGCTCTTCATATATTACCAAAATAATCAGGCAATCATATAAAAATCTTAAATCTATTAGTAATTTACTAACAGTTGTTTAGTATTATAATGTTTGCATAGAGGTTACTGTGAGTATATAAAATACTAATCTTTCTTTCATAATGCTTCTTCATTAAACACTGGTATCATCTTGCAACTGTTTTCCAGGAAATCTGAGAGCACGAAGAAATAAAAAGACAGATGCTCTAGGGAGTAGATAGTCTTTTAAGTGCTAGACAAATGAAACATAAAGAACTGTTCAAACAACCACTCTCCATGCCAAGAGAAAGATACGAACTGTTCAGTATAAGCTGGTTCTCATTATTGATGCTCTAAATAAATACTATTACTGTTGTCATTTATTAAAGGGTTACTTTACCTTGGTGAACTTACTGTAATATATTCATGGATTACACAAAATCAAAAGAAGTTCTACCTAAATCCATTAAAAGAGTACACACTGCCACTTAAAGTAACATGTATTCTGCCTTGGAAGCAGCAGACAAAAATTGACCTTACATGACTTGTGTCTGTAGATGGGTTTATATGCAGTACCATGTAAAGGAGTGTAACAAGAATTCATATGGCCTCTTAGCACTGTAGGAAACAAATCATCTTCTTTAAAGGATTTTTTCTGAGATTTAAATATTGATGGCCTATTCTCCGGATATGTCATCAATATTAGATTGCTGGGTGTCCGACTTCTGGCACCCCCTCACAGATTAGTTATATGAAGAGGCTGGGGAGCTCCGTAAGAGCTTATGCCTCTTCCTAGGGCTTGTAATGTCATGTTAATTGATCACATGGCTTAGGTGCAGCTCAGTCCCATTCAAGTAAATATGGCTGAGATGCGATACCAAGTGGACAGCACTATGCTTGGTAAGTTGAGGAGGCCTCAGCGCTCAACAGAGCTCCGGAGAGTACCATGGCTTCCTCAAACAGCTGATTGGCTGGGGTACCGAGAGTCAGACACTCGACAATCTCATACTGATGACCTACGTAAATCCCGAAGAACCCCTTTAAATATTACATTCCTCTGTTTGATCAAGCAAAACATACATATTTTTGTTACTGGAATCATGTTTTCCTTCTAAATACAGTATATCCTTATTTGTTTACATATTGCTTTACTTGTTCTAGCGCCCATGAATAAATAGCTGGAAATCTTAAAGGGATTTCCAGGATATACAGCGGTGAAAGTTTGTGAACCCATCAGAATTTTCTATATTTATGCATAAATTTGATCTAAAACTACATCAGATTTTCTCACATATCCTAAAACTGGATGAAAATAACTAAATAAAAAAAATACATAAAAAATATTAAACTTGGTCATTTATTTATTGAGGAAAATTATGCAATATCACATGTCTGTGAGTTGCAAAAGTATGTTAACCTTTGCTTTCAGTATCTGCTGTGACACCATTGTGCAGCAGTAACTGCCGAAAAACATTTCCGATAATTAATTGGTCCTGGAAGAGTTTTAGCCCACTCCTCCAAATAAAATAGATTCAACTCTGTTATATCAATGGTTTTCCTCCCATGAAGTCCGTGCTTAAAGGGAACCTGTCAGATCTGAAACACCCTCCAAACTAGAGTAAGCGGTGTATAGTGTAAGTGACGTCGAGTCCGGTTATGTAATTTTTATCTTCATACTCACTTCCATTCTGACTCCCTCCTCCCTCCCTCTGGCTCCCTCAAAACTGCAGTAAAATACACTCAGTGGACTCCAGTGCTCACTCACATAATGGAGAGGACTCAAAGAAGAGTCCTGTCAATGCATTTTACTGCTGGTTTGTGGGAGCACAGCGTCAGAAAGGAAGTGAGTATGAAGATAAAACTTACATATTCGGATTCAGCATCACTTACACTATACATCTCTTACTCTAGTTCAGGGGGTGCTTCAGAGCTGACAGGTTCCCTTTAAGGGAGTCTTTCACCTGTTTTTGACCTATATAACAGAACAGAATAAAAGTGCTTTTCCTGGACATGTAATACAGGCACAAAGTGCACATAGGTATGTCTGGGATGTGTCTGCAATCTTCTGTGGGGCACTGCTGTTAGTTATATTGGTGAAAAACAGGTGAAAGACTCCCTTTAAGGTCTTTCTACAACATTTCTATTGGATCAAGGTCAGGACTTGGCCATTCTAAAACTTTATTCTTCTTTTACTATTCTTTGGTAGAACGAGTTGTGCATTCTTTTGAGTTTCAGGTAATGAACAGATGTTTTGACTTTTTTCTTTAGAATTTGCTGGTATTAGGGCTCGTTCACATCACTGTTATGGATTCCGTTCTCGCTTTCCGTTATAACATCGTTATAAAAGAAAAAAACGGAATCCATAGGACAGAAATCAAAACGGACACCTTTAGAGGCATTCCGTTTTGATCCGTCATAATTGAAGTATATAGGCAACCATAACGGATCCATCTGGTTTCCGTTATGCTGGACGGAAAACAAAGGCCTGTCGAAAGTCCTAGCAGTGAAGCATCACCAAACTATGATACTGCCATCACCAATGGCTAATTATCATATGGGCTTTTTGGGTTGCCTTCCGGTACCCGAAGCTCCGTGAGGGCCCGTTGATAAAAAATGATAAATAGCAAATCGCTGCTGCTTTTCTCGAAAGTCTGTAACAATGTAATGCCGGGCCACCTCCCATCAGCAGTATGAAAAACCTGCTGTTGGGGGCCCACTGCCTCACTTAGTACCTCAGCAGTGAATTATGTTAGACCCACCCCTTCTCCTCTCACAGCACTGTTGCTGTCTGTGGGAAGGAGTTGGAGACTGAGGCAAGAGGAAGCAAGAGGAGGATTTAGCAGCAGCAATGAGAAGAAATGCAGTCAGGCAGTGAGTGGGTGATGTGGACTGTCTCTTCACTGTCGGAGGGAAGGAGGTCAAGGGTTTATGAAGCTGCTGTCTATCTGTGTTCTTTACAGACCTTCAGAGGATTATTATTGTTATGCTTCTACATTTCTCCTAATGGCCAAAGAGTCCCACAAACCTTGTTTTCTCCTCAGATCCTCTAAAGAAACCTTTACAGATAGGGTCTTCCTCCTCCTCCAAGCTACGTACCCACAAAGTGCCTCTGATGCCTTCTTTCCCCATCCTCTGTCCACATAACCCGTCATCTTTTGTATTCCTCTTTCCTGCCTTCTGTCCATCAAGCAGAGCCCCTGATATTTTGTGTCCCTCCTTGCCCTATAGCTTCCTCCCTGCCTGTTACTGTCTCACCATGCACAGAGCTCATGCCACCAACTTATGTGTTTCTCCACCCTGCACCCCCACAGAGATCCTGCCACTTGTCACCTGCCACCATCCCTCTCACCACTTAGAGCCCCTCACCCTGTATGACCCCCCCCCCCATCTACTCTTCTCCCACAGAGCCAATATGACCTTGTGTCCTCCATAGCCCTTCCTTCCTCCCATAGTCCCTGTAAATTTGTGACTCACTGCTGATATGTCCTGTAATGTGCTACCGTACTGTGCCTTTTATTTTTTTTAATCAGCTGTTGGTATAATGGAATCCAATAGCTAATGGCTGATAATACAATCTTCACCCAACAGCTATCTCTCCTAGCTCCTCCATACACATACCGAGCAGAGCATGTATGTGCATAAAATGACATCTCAGTGCCTTATCTCTTGGGAGAACCAAAAGATCAGGCATTGAAATTCAGTGCGCCTGATCCTTCTCTACAGTACCTTTGACAGATGATAAGAGTTGGGAGATCTCATATGAGGACTTTTCCTTTCTTACTCCCAGGCTCAGTCTCAGAGCTGAAGAGAAACAGTGAGTGAGGAGGGCAAATTTCAGTCTAGGGTTTGAATTTATAGTTCAGTGATAGGAAGTGAAGGCCCAGGTTTGAGAAACAGCCCAGGGTCTATGGTCAACTTAATCCACCACTGACTAACACAATATTTTACAGATTGGATAAGGTGTTTATGCTGAAATGCATTTTGTATTTTGGTCTTATCTATCCACAAACTGCAGATGGGCAGCAATGTTCTTTTTGTAGAGCAGCAGCTTTCTCCTTGCAGTCCTGCCATGCACACCATTGATTTTTGGTGTCCTCCTGATGGTGGACTCTTGAATATTCACATTAGCTAATGTGAAAAAGGCCTTTAGTTGTTTAGAGATTACCTTGGGTTCCTTTTGTGACCTCGCATCAACCATATCTGGGGAGGGTAATAGTGGTCTTGAATTACCTGTACTTGTATACAATTTGTCTGACTGTGGATTGGTGGAGCCCAAAATGGTTTTATAACTTTTTACAGCCTGATGAGCATCAGCAATTGTTCTTCTGAAATCCCTAGTAATCTCCTTTGTTCATGCCATGATACAGTTCAACAAACAATTTGTAAAAATAAGTAAGTGCCTTGTACTCTCATGTGGTGGAGAATGCGGGCCACTCCTTGTTTGATTCTTGCTATGCCAAGCTGCACACCTGGAGGTGCTGTTATGGGCAGGTACATGTCTTTCAAGGCCTACTAGATAAAAGTTTGGCATTTGGAGCCGATTGGCCTGGCCACACTGGCGAGCAGTTGCATCTAAGGGCTTTTTCACATGTCAGTTATTTGATCAGTTATTTCCATCAGTTATTGTGAGCCAAAACCAGGTGCGGGTCAGAAACACAGAACATGTTCAGATCTTTTCATTACACCAGATCTCTGTGGAGGCTCCAATCCTGGATTTGGCTCCCAACAACTGATGGAAATAACTGATCAAATAACTGATGTGTGAAGAAGCCCTAAAGTATATCGAGCACAACGCCAACTGGGCAAAAACAGGCACAACATCCAGGCCACACTGATGGGGGAAATAACACATAACATAATAAATAAATAACAGAAAAAAAATGCACTGACTTATACAAGGTGCTGGCAATGTCCAAGAGACTGTCCCTCTTTTCAGCCATTCTCACATGGTGGGGAACGCTCTCTTTAACTTGCAGCGTCAGAATGGTATACACTCACCGGCCACTTTATTAGGTACACCATGCTAGTAACGGGTTGGACCCCCTTTTGCCTTCAGAACTGCCTCAATTCTTCGTGGCATAGATTCAACAAGGTGCTGGAAGCATTCCTCAGAGATTTTGGTCCATATTGACATGATGGCATCACACAGTTGCCGCAGATTTGTCGGCTGCACATCCATGATGCGAATCTCCCGTTCCACCACATCCCAAAGATGCTGTATTGGATTGAGATCTGGTGACTGTGGAGGCCATTTGAGTACAGTGAACTCATTGTCATGTTCAAGAAACCAGTCTGAGATGATTCCAGCTTTATGACATGGCGCATTATCCTGCTGAAAGTAGCCATCAGATGTTGGGTACATTGTGGTCATAAAGGGATGGACATGGTCAGCAACAATACTCAGGTAGGCTGTGGCGTTGCAACGATGCTCAATTGGTACCAAGGGGCCCAAAGAGTGCCAAGAAAATATTCCCCACACCATGACACCACCACCACCAGCTTGAACCGTTGATACAAGGCAGGATGGATCCATGCTTTCATGTTGTTGACGCCAAATTCTGACCCTACCATCCGAATGTCGCAGCAGAAATCGAGACTCATCAGACCAGGCAACGTTTTTCCAATCTTCTACTGTCCAATTTCGATGAGCTTGTGCAAATTGTAGCCTCAGTTTCCTGTTCTTAGCTGAAAGGAGTGGCACCCGGTGTGGTCTTCTGCTGCTGTAGCCCATCTGCCTCAAAGTTCGACGTACTGTGCGTTCAGAGATGCTCTTCTGCCTACCTTGGTTGTAACGGGTGGCAATTTGAGTCACTGTTGCCTTTCTATCAGCTCGAACCAGTCTGCCCATTCTCCTCTGACCTCTGGCATCAACAAGGCATTTCCGCCCACAGAACTGCCGCTCACTGGATGTTTTTTCTTTTTCGGACCATTCTCTGTAAACCCTAGAGATGGTTGTGCGTGAAAATCCCAGTAGATCAGCAGTTTCTGAAATACTCAGACCAGCCCTTCTGGCACCAACAACCATGCCACGTTCAAAGGCACTCAAATCACCTTTCTTCCCCATAGTGATGCTCGGTTTGAACTGCAGGAGATTGTCTTGACCATGTCTACATGCCTAAATGCACTGAGTTGCCGCCATGTGATTGGCTGATTAGAAATTAAGTGTTAATGAGCAGTTGGACAGGTGTACCTAATAAAGTGGCCGGTGAGTGTACAGCTACAACGCTTAATCTGTGATGTTCCAACTCAATGGAATTCAACATTGCACATGCTCAAGCATCTATACGAGCAGCAGAAAGCCATAAACTACTTGGTCATGCACCAGACAACCTCAGCAGATAGCACGTGTTGTTTCCAGGTCGGACAGTGGCAGCACATGCCGTTCATGCTGCAGTGTTCCCTCACCTCCCTCATAAGTATTTTTGAAGAAACACTGAAACAGGTGATCCTGTAGCTGTTGGGGACCCACAATGAAAACCCCTCATGAGGGAAGAGGAGGTGCTGCCACTTGACGAGGAGGAGTTCAAGGAGATAGAGGATGATGATGATGATGACGGTGACACCCAATCGTCTCAGAGGGGGGCGGAGGTGGAAAGTACTGGCTTCTCGGGCACGATGGCCAGAATGGTGACCTGTAGACTCGCCTGCTTATGTGACAGGTGGTTCAGTGACATCAAGCAGTTTGATGATTTCTGGATAGCCATGCTTTTAGACCCTCGCTATCAAGGCAAAACGTGGAAATTTTTTCCTCTCACAGAAACGAAGGACAAATTATGTTATTACCAGGAAACACTGTGTAGGCAGCTTGCCGCAGCTTACTGAGATCAGACACCTGCCACCAGCATGTCTGAAAGGGAGGCCCTTCTCCACCCCCAGCAAAATCACCTCGCCACAAGCAGCAGAAGCTGCAGCCATTTCAGTCACCTCATCATGATGGAGCAGTTTTTCCATGTGCTGTGCCAGGCTCAGGCCAGTCAGCAAGTTGACAGCTCCTATATCAACGTCCAGGTTCAGGCCTACCTAAACTCTAGCAAGTCTATGCCACATACCCTGTTCCCCATGAACCTATGTAAATATAAAAAAAAAGAAAACAGTGGTACTCAAAAAGATCTTTTTTATAAAAATAATATTTGATTTTATTCATGTAAATAATCACAAAATAGCAATAAAAATAGGAGAGAACAAGCAGGCAAGGTGGAAGATAGATACAGAGAAACAGCTGGGTGCAATGTTGCAATTCATCTGTATTACCATATGGCTATAATACTATATCTGTGTACCATATCTATCCACACAGATCATACCAGTTGTAACAGATCCTAGTGGAAATAGTGTCGGAATGCTAAATAATTACTGCTCATGTACTGTATATAGGGAATGGAAATAATGAAATAATACTAAAAATAAAGTCTAAATATCAAAAGATCATTTGAAGTAATGTCAAGGGAGCATTAGTATAGTATACACATACCTTATGACATGGCGAGTAAACTGAAGGTACAAGGCCTCAAACGCAACCACCTCGTAGCGCATTACACCTCAAAGGCTTCGTCAGGAGGTGATACATAATGATATAGACAGAGTATATCTAGAGGTTCTGTGATGAGGAACACTGTGTCACCTGTGTTTCTACCTCTGTTTCCGCCCATATGGGTGCAAGTCCGTCGTGTTGATGCGCCGCATCCCCAGCACGCCTTTCTGGCCCCACCGTGTGCACCACCACACGATGACACAGCACACACGCACGGTGACACCAGAGGTAGGCACGCCGGTATGGGGAGCAGCAGCGCATGCGGCATATCGTGACCCAGTGAAGCCACTGTAAAGGTAGCATATAGTAACCAATGGCCAATACTCGCTAGAAAGAAATGTAATTCATACAAGATAAAATAAGATAAGATGTCCTCATGTAAAGACTTCATAAGTGACTGTGTATGTAATTACCACAAAAATTGGTTAATGCATAATTATATATATATATATTTAAAATCCCAACCTAAAAAAATAAAAATAAAATAGCAGCAATATATAAGTGCAAAATATGCAAAGAACAACAGTACAGTTATGCAAACAAAGAGCGCACCGAAGGCCAAGGTGAGGGCGCCAACTAAGGGACCACTATGAAAAAATATACATTACTTTAAATAAAAGAAGAGGGGGTGTTTGTGGCCAGTCAAACCAGTAATAGAAAGACAGTAACAAAAGAAACCCCCATAATAAACATATATCAGTGTCAGTACAGTTAAAATAAACTCCGCTAGATCACTGTCATAATCAGACGTAGATTTGAAAAAAACAAAACGTGATGCATGTACTCTCTGGTCATGGTATATAAATGTATACAGGGACTCCACATCACAGGTAGCAAGACACATATCCTCATCAAGGTGAATACCATTAAGGCATATGAGCATGTCTGTAGTATCCTTAAAAGGGGAGGGTCACTACACTTTTTTGCCGAAAAAATCCCCAAATCTGCAGATGTTAGTACAGAGCCCACCGATCCCCGAGACTATGGGGCATCCCAGAGGGTTGGCAGGATCTTTGTGGACCTTTGGAAGTAAGTAGAATATAAGGGCCAGTTCTTTCTTAAAGAGATCTGTGGGATCTGTCTGGTGTTATTAAGTTGGCAGAAAGCCTCTTTCTCATACAGCTGCACTGGTCAGATCACAACATTGCCCCCCTCTATTTATTTTTTTCCTATGTAAATATAGACAGGGCAGACAGACTCAAACAGTCTCTTTCTTCTTTCTTGCCCAGCCTCCGTTGTAATCTCGCAGAGGGTTTTCAGCATCATGGGGAAGGGGAGGAGGGGGGGTGTGGTGACACCCAAAAGGAACAAGTTGTCCTCCGCCAGTGTCCAGAACATCACTTTTGTCAAGCCAAGCCTGGATTGGGGAGTATTTTCACACTCCTCCGGCTCAGCCCGATGAATAGATCTGGCCATGCTTGCTGCCACCATCATGCCACTGCCACCATTATGCCACTGCCACCATCATGCCACTTAAACGACCTGCCAACCATCATGTTTTGTATGGCTGCTGCTGCCACCTGCATTATGAAACTGCTGCGACCTGCCTACCATCACGTTCTGCATGGCTGCTGATGCCACCTCCATCATGCCACTAATGCAACCTACCTACCATCACGTTCTGTATAGCTGCTGCAGCCGACTCCATCATGCCACTAATGCGATCTGCCTACCATCATGTTCTGTACTGCTGCCTCCATGGTGTCACTGCTGTGCCCTGCCTACTATCACATTCTGTATGGCCGCTGCCACCTTCTCCATCATGCCACTGCTGCAACCTGCCGACTAGAGTTGAGCGAACGTGCTCGTAATGAGCACTGTACTGCTCGGATCCCCTGCGCTTGAATGGCCGCAGGCATCCGGATCCGTCCTCACCTGACTGTAAGTCACTGACTTGCAGTCGGGTGAGGAGGACAGATCCGGATGGCTGCGGCCATTCAAGCGCAGGGGATCCGAGCAGTACAGTGCTTGTTACGAGCGCGTTCGCTCAACTCTACTGCCGACCATTATCTTCTGTAAGGCTGCTGCTGCCCTTTTGACAAAAAAAATCCATATTACATTACATTAATTAAAACTTCTCTCATTAATGAAAAGTGATAAGTTTTCCTAAAATCCTAGGTAGGTAGAAAGGGCTACATACCAACTTTCAGGGCAATTGGAGCAACTTCAGTTCGACCTGAACCAATTCGCGTCCGAACTGAACTTTTTTAAAAATTCGGCGAACCAGACCTGAAACAAATCTCTATCTCACTTACATATTGTACAAAACTTGTAGTTTTTCAAATATTTGACCAGAAGAAACCGATATAAAGTAGATATCAATACTGACTTACAGTTAGCAGAGGCTATAATAGTAATCCCTTCTTTTAATGATACATTACAAGTACAAATGATAGGCATTTAGCTACAAGAGGTGCTGAGATAACACTTACACACAGTTCAAAAGCCTTGCATGTAAGAAGACAGCAATATTATAAGTGCCAGGTAGATGGAGGCCCTGTTACTGAGTTTGCAATGCATAATTTTTAGCATATGGCAGATAAAATCTGTTTTTGGTAGATCTGCTAAATGCCATTCTGTGTCAAAAGTGTTCAACTTATGGTGGAAAATTCAATTACAGTAATCTATGCAAGTTGTTTAATGCAACTAATAATGTTGCTTTACATTGTGATTAGCCAGGAACTGTGTTTTCTCTGCTGTATCCGAGCTGCCGGCTTTGTGGCTCCCCAGATTAACCAGATAATTAACAAGGCTGTTCTTATGCTGTGAATTAGAACTGTCAGAAAGAAGAACAAAGCGGACAGCATACTATCAAATGAAGTACACAAATACAAAGACTATGGGAGGTTTGTTATCAGTTATCGAGAACTCAAAGTGACCTTCTGCAGATGCAGTGTTCCGCCAGTTCTTCGAACAAACTAACAGTGGGGTGCAACAAAAGTATTTTTGCACAAAACAAATGCTCATTAATTCTGTCTTTTAAAACCAAAGTACATAAACTATGTGCAACAATGTTTTCTGATCATTTAAAAGAGGGGACTGCTCACAGTATACGCCAGGTGTTGCTGGCTTACTCCCTTTTGGGAGCCACAACACTTAGCTGACACTCAGGAGAATAGTCATCGACGAATTGACGCATGTGTCACAACAAACTGTTTGGATGCATGCCCCATATCCAAAACCATCCTTAGTAATAATCACTAGACAATCCTGTATTCTGTGCCCAAGTTCCCAGAGTTATTTATGCAAATGATGCCCTTGAATTGTTCCAAATCGTAGTGCTCAGAGCAGACTGTCTCCAGGCTAGGCTCACATAATAACTAGATATAGTTATTAGAAATATAGGCAACACCGAAGTGCCAGCCAAGTTATAACATTAAAGAGGTTTTCCAGTTTCTATATATTAAAGACCTATCCTCAAGATAGGTTATCGATGTCAGATTGGTGGGGGTCTAACACCCGGTACCCCCATTAATCAGTTCTTCTCAGCAGCTGCCCGGTATTCTCTTTAATGGGAGCTGAGCTGAAGTAGGTCATCTTGGCCACCACACAATGAACAGAAGTTGCAGATTCCCGCTCCGTCAACTTTGTTGTTTCTGGAGCTGGTGGCTGCCACAAACAGCTGATAAGTGTAAGTGACCTATCCTGACAATAGGTCATCAATATATAGAAACCAAAAAAAAACCCTTAAACATAGAATTACCCATGACATTGCCCATACTGTCTTATTATTTTTGAGGCACAAGGTGGGGCACAAAGGAGATATTATTTTGGGGCACTATAACATTGTGGGGCAATAAAGGAGGGATTATTATCATGTTGGGGCTTAATGGGGGTTTTTACTTTGTGTAGAGCAAAAGGATAGGGGTTAACAAATGTAGGGGTGTAATCACTGGGCCCCCCACCAATCCTGAGATCAGGGATTTCATTCCCCCATCTGATTAAGTGGCATGTTGAGCATGCATCCTGCCACTCTATTCATCCAAGCAGTATTCGGCTATCTCCAGCGCTCCCATAGAGAATGAATGGAGGGCTCCTGTCCAAATTGCTACTTCATAAGATTGAGGGAACAGGACTCCTGTTCATGGGATGTGTGGGGGTGCCAGCAGTTGGACCCCCACCGATCAGTTGGTTATCCCTTATCCCCCATGTATTTACAGTGCCTTGCAAAAGTATTCGACTCCCTGGAACTTTTCAACCTTTTGCCACATTTCAGGCTTCAAACAAAAAGATATAACATTTAAAATTTTTGGTGAAGAATCAACAAGTTGGATTTTGGTTTCATCTGACCAGAGCACCTTCTTCCACATGTTTGGTGTGTCTCCCAGGTGGCTTGTGGCAAACTGTAAAAGAGACTTTTTATGGATATCTTTGAGAAATGGCTTTCTTCTTGCCACTCTTCCATAAAGGCCAGATTTGTGAAGTGTTCGACTGATTGTTTTCCTATGGACAGACTCTCCCACCTCAGCTGTAGATCTCGGCAGTTCATCCAGAGTGATCATGGGCCTCTTGGCTGCCTCTCTGATCAGTCTTCTCCTTGTTTGGGATGAAAGTTTAGAGGGACGGCCGGGTCTTGGTAGATTTTGCAGTGGTCTGATACTCCTTCCATTTCAAAATGATCGCTTGCACAGTGCTCCTTGGGATGTTTAAAGCTTGGGAAATCTTCTGGTATCCAAATCCAGATTTAAACTTCTCCACAACAGTATCACGGACCTGCCTGGTGTGTTCCTTGGTCTTCATGATGCAGAACCCTGAGACTATCACAGAGCAGGTGCATTTATACGGAGACTTGATTACACACAGGTGGATTCTATTTATCTTCATCAGTCACTTAGGACAACATTGGATCATTCAGAGATCCTCAATCAACTTCTGGAGTGAGTTTTCTGAACTGAAAGTAAATGGGCCGAATAATTTTGCACTCCCCACTTTTCAGTTTTATTATTACAAAAAAAGGTTAAATGATCCAATAAATTCCGTTCCACTTCACAATTGTGAGCCACTTGTTGTTGATTCTTCACCAAAAATGTAAAATGTTATATCTTTTTGTTTGAAGCCTGAAATGTGGCAAAAGGTTGAAAAGTTCCAGGGGGCCGAATACTTTCGCAAGGCACTGTATATATGTATAAGTTGTTAACTACTGATAAGACTGGTCACTTGCCTCCCGATCTTAAAAAGAGCAGAGATTTAAGGAATAGTTCTGTCGGAAAAAGTTCTTTTCTAACTCAATACTTATAGAAACATTTTTTAGAATTTTTGGCTTTTTGGTTTCTCATTTTGGTAGTAAGTTGTTAACTACTGATAAGACTGGTCACTTGCCTCCTGAGTTTAAAGGAGCAGAGATGTAAGGAATACTTCCATCAGAAACAGTTATCTTTTGTAACTCAATATTTATAGAAACATTTTTAGAATTTTTGGCTTTTTGGTTTCTCGTTTTCATTTTGGCAGTACTATGCCACTAAAAATTAAAAATGGTGTCCCTCTGTCAGCACAGAGAGATAAAATTCCTATATAGATAGGTAACCCCTTGATATTTTACTTCTGTTGTGAGGGAAAGCTGCTATCTGTTAGTACAATAGTATATTGCAGAATATGGATATCATTATGACAGCTATATTGTTCTCTTCATAGGCCTAGATAAAAATACCTACAGAAAAGCATTGCACTTATCAGAGTATCGTGTAATGTGTAATGCACTAACTCATCCCCCTTCCCTCACCGGTCGGAGTGAATGGCTTGAAAGTCAAGCGAGACTGTTTGATGTGCTAAAAGTCCAAATAAGAATCAAGACAGGAAGTAGAACACAGGGATTGACTTCAAACATATATCCAGATATAATCATCCAGCCATTACATTAAAATACATGTAAAAATTAAATGGAATATTCACATATTGTCCGTTAAAATGTGCATCTTTTATAGAAGTGTCCCTTTAAATATATAAATTACTAGTTTTTCTAAATGTTTTCTCGTGATTTTCAATCTGTTCCTATTGCTGTATAACATGCTGCCTGTAGAGTGCACTCTGTCCTTAAAGGTAATGTTTAGTGATAATCGAGCATCCCGATGCTCGGGTGCTCTGGCTGAACACTAGGTGGTCCTCGAGTGCTCGGCCGAGCACCCAAGTATAATGAATGGAAGTCAATGGGAGAAGACCGGGTACCCCCTGCTCTGCAGAGGGGAGGGTGTCTGGTTCATAGGGAAATGTCAGAAAATGGTGGAAACACCACAGAAATGGTTAAGGAACAGCATAGGGATGGTGTCTGGATGTATCTTGGACACCGAAGTCGCTGCTATTAACGATGATGTCCGACTATTACGCCACTTTTATGGAATGACAATAATACCCCCAAAAACCAAAGATAACATCAATTTTAGCGGAAATATTGTTAGGAAACATATATTTACTTGTACGTTAAGCGCAACTGCTGCCAAAAATTACACAGATGAGGCACTCCGATACAACTGGTATATCACATAAAGGAGGGCCTCATTCACATTGTGGTATAATTGTGGGACTCCTACACTCAAAGCTTATGCACAAAGTGAAAAGGCTGCCAAAAATTACAAGGAACAGGCACTCCAATACCCCCTTTATTACACATAAAGGAGGGCATCCACACCGTGAAAAATTCGGATTGATGGCCTGCTGCTGACACTCCAAAACAATAGGGGTGACATGCTGCTGCTGCGCAGACTGTCAAAAAAATTAAGGGTGACATGCTGCTGCCGAGCAGACCGTCAAAAAAATTAAGGGTGACACGCTGCTGCCAAGCAGACCGTCAAAAAAATTAAGGGTGACACGCTGCTGCCGAGCAGACCGTCAAAAAATTTAAGGGTGACACGCTGATGCCGAGCTGACCGTACAAAGCTTGATGTGACATTCTGCTGCAGAGCAGACCATAAAAAAATTTAGAGGGGTATTCTCATCTTAGACAATGGGGGCATATAGCTAGGATATGCCCCCATTGTCTTATAGGTGCGGGTCCCACCGCTGGGACCCGCACCTATATCCAGAACGGAGCGGGGAGCGCTGCGCCTGGAGGACCCCGGGTTTCCGGGGGTCCGGCCACCACCAGGCGCAGCTCCCCGCTGCGCTCATAGAAATGAATGGGAGCGCAGCACGGCCACCGCTCCCATTCATTTCTATGGAGCCGACGGAAGTAGCCGAGCCAGCGCTCGGCTATTTTTGGCGGCCCCATAGAAATGAATAGAGGGCGGCTACGCATGCGCAGTGCACCCTCATTCAGTCCGGGGGCTCCGTTCTGGATATAGGTGCGGGTCCCAGCGGTGGGACCCGCACCTATAAGACAATGGGGGCATATCCGAGCGATATGCCCCCATTGTCTAAAATGAGAATAACCCTTTAAGGGTGACACGCTGATGCCAAGCTGACCGTAAAAAAATTTAAGGGTGACACGCTGATGCCGAGCTGACCGTACAAAGCTTGATGTGACATTCTGCTGCAGAGCAGACCGTAAAATAAATGTAAGGGTGACACGCTGATGTCGAGCAGACCGTAAAAATATTTAAGGGTGACACGCTGATGCCGAGCTGACCGTCCAAAGCTTGATGTGACATTCTGCTGCAGAGCAGACCGTAAAAAAAAAAATTAGGGGGACACGCTGATGCCGAGCTGACCGTACAAAGCTTAATGTCACATTCTGCAGCAGAGCAGATCGTAAAAAAAGTTAAGGGTGACACGCTGATGCCGAGCTGACCGTACAAAGCTTAATGTGATATTTTTCTGCAGAGCAGACCGTAAAATAAATTAAGGGTGACACACTGATGCCGAGCTGACCGTACAAAGCTTGATGTGACATTCTGCTGCAGAGCAGACCGTAAAAAAAATTAAGGGTGACACACTGATGCCGAGCTGACCATACAAACTTGATATGACATTCTGCTGCAGAGCAGACCGTAAATAAAAATTAAGGGTGACACGCTGATGCCGAGCTGACCGTACAAAGCTTGATGTGACATTCTGCTGCAGAGCAGACCGTAAAAAAGAAATTAAGGGTGACACACTGATGCCGAGCTGACAGTACAAACTTGATGTGACACTCTTCTGCAGAGCAGACCGTAAAAAAAAATTATGGGTGACACACTGATGCCGAGCTGACTGTACAAACTTGATGTGACATTCTGTTGCAGAGCAGACCGTAAAAAAAATTAAGGGTGACACGCTGATGCCGAGCTGACCGTACAAAGCTTGATGTGACATTCTGCTAGGGTGACAGGAGGAGACAGGCTGTTTGTGTGATCCTAACCATGTGACTGATCACATGGTCATGACATCATTGAAGGTCCTTGCAAGCTATGGTGAATGGAGTGTTTCTTCTCTGCCTGGTCCTGTCAATCAACAGAGCCTCTAGGAGCAGGGGTAACGCCCCTTGCACCTAGAGGCCTTATTAGCATAAAATAAAAGTTCATTTTATATAAAAATGGGGGCACCAGTAAATAAAACAGATATATATTTGGAATCAGGTGACATTAGCACATCTCTAATGTCAGCCTGATTCATACCGAAAAAACTGGTGACAGAAACCCTTTAACCGACTGGAAGCATTATCAGCTGAAATCCAACCGACTACCTGCTCGCACTGGTGTGGCGACAAGAGTTGTGTCTTGCACCGCCCTGCAAACTGTGACATGAAGCTAGGAGTTTTGGATGACTTTGTTTCTTGGGCTCTGCTAGCAGGCACAGTTTCACCGCGCCCAGAGCCATGGCCTCTGCGTTCACGATTAGCAGCACGCCCAATTTCCCGTCCCTTGCGCATATTATATAGTGTATATGCAACTTTGTCACAAGTACAGTAGTGCAGATTTTTATTAAGTGTAAGATCGGAAAAATTTCACCAAATGTCAAATATTTAGAATGCGCAAACGTTATAGAGCAGCCGCAAACGAGGAACAACAGCCTAAATTAACGGTAGAAAAAATACCAACGGATGTCAGGTATATAGACTTTTGAAAGGTTCTAATACACACGCTGTGCACGTAGTGGTAGTGTCAGGTACACTTGCGTTCTTTTTTCCCCAAAAGAAAAAAAAATGCAGCCAGATTTAACAATCGACTTTTGTGTCTTTTGAAGAGAACTACTAGCCCTACCTAGCCAAATCTTATCCCTACAGTATAAGTCCGTCCTTGCGCAAATGTTATATAGCAGACGCAAATGAGGAACTGTGGCCTAAATTAACGGTAGAAAGAATACCAACGGATGTCAGGTATATAGACTTTTGAAAGGTTCTAATACATACGCTGTGCACGTAGTGGTAGTGTCAGGCACACTTGCGTTCTTTTTGCCCCAAAAGAAAAAAAATGCAGCCAGATTTAACAATGGACTTTTGTGTCTTTTGAACAGAAATACAAGCCCTGCCTAGCCAAATCCTAGCTCTACAGTATAAGTCCCTCCTTGCGTAAGTTAAACTGCAGGCGCAAATGAGGAACTGCGGCCTAAATTAACGGTAGAAAAAATACCAACGGATGTCAGGTATATAGACTTTTGAAAGGTTCTAATACACACGCTGTGCATGTAGTGGTAGTGTCAGGCACACTTGCGTTCTTTTTGCCCCAAAAGAAAAAAAAATGCAGCCAGATATAACAATGGACCTTTGTGTCTTTTGAATGGAAATACTAGCCCTGCCTAGCCAAATCCTATCTCTACACTATAAGTCCCTCCATTTGCAAATGTTATACAGCGAGACGCAAAAGAGGTACTGCAGGATTAAGGGCAGAAATAATAGCAAAGGATGTCAGGTATATAGTATACTGCTATTTTTAACACCCCCAAAATAAAAAAAATGTTTGCCAGCAAAATATAATAGCCCTTAAAAGACCCTTTGGGTCTTTTCTGAGCAAATTCTATCCCTGCCTAGAGTTCTTCTGTCCCTACTCTATCTGTCCCTGCTTGCAGCAGCTCTCCTTGGCTCGGTATGAGCCGGTCACATGAGCTGGTCTTTATAGCACCCGATGACGCGTTCCTGGCCAGCCAATCACTGTAATGCCAGTAGCTAACATGGCTACTGGCATTACAGTGAATGCCAGTACCTTTCTGCACACTAATTGGCTAATTAGCATGCGTTGAGGGGACTCGAGTATGTCGCTCGAGCAGACGCGGTGTTCGGCCGAACACCACGTAGTCACGAGCGCCGCCATGTTCGGCCGAATAGTGTATTCGGCCGAACATGTTCGCTCATCACTAGTAATGTTCCATGACAACAACCTATCCACTATACACAGGATAGGAATACACATCTGATGGGCGGGGTCTGACATGACTGCACGGAGCATAACCCCTACCCTTCAAACCAATTGCCCACTATCAGCAAATAAAACACGGACAACAATTTGTTTAATGGTGGGTGAAAAGGCCACAGCTTTATTTATTTTTTTGAATCAAAACTAACACCACGAGGTCGAAATACCTCAAACCGCCTAAGCGGTGGACAGAGACGCTCCGTGGTCACATTATAGAACCGCCAGCTGTGACTGTATTCTCTGCTGTAATCATATTACTTCTGAAAACCAAAAAACCCGTGCAGAACAACATAGCAAAACCGTAAACTTCCGCTGTACCCCTTTCCTCTCTTTTTATTTTCTTTTGGGAGGGAGGGTGGGGAACAGCTTTTACCAAAATCCCAGGAGAAAGAGGCCAAGCCCATAAGGGAGGGCCCTTAAATACACCAAACCCCCAATGCACTCTGGGAGGCTACTAAAACCTTGCCCCATTAACCCTTTAACACTCTGCTCACAGTGGACATAGAGCAAACACCCTTACTCCTCACAACCCAAGCCCGTGCAGTCAGGAGGCTCCCCGCTTATACAGCGCGGCCCCCAGCAGACTGCACGGAGCATAACCCCTACCTTACATCAAACCAATTGCCCACTATCAGCAAATAAAACACGGACAACAATTTGTTTAATGGTGGGTGAAAAGCCCAAAGCTTTATTTATTTTTTTGAACCAAAACTAACACCACGAGGTCGAAATACCTCAAACCGCCTAAGCGGTGGACAGAGACGCTCCGTGGTCACATTATAGAACCGCCATGAGGAGTGCAGTTACACCTACACTGCACTCCGACCCCCCCCCCCCCAATAGAAATAGAGCCTGTTCCACTCCATCTTGTAAACCCGACAAGAAGATATCCAGCCCGATTTCGGTCAGATGAACTCCATCCGGTCTCATCAGCCGAGCATTATCACCTTCTAGCTGTCTCCTGTGCCTTATAACCACACCACCCCTATTCCGCACAAAACGAGACATTCTGGTGTTGACTGTCCGCCTCGCTCGCTCAATGGCATTAGAATCCCTTGCGCCCCTCCAAACCACTCTTGGGATGACCTCGGACCATACCAGAACCAGCTCGGGAAAGAAACTAGAAAAACGGTCCACATCCGCCTTCATCAAGGAAAGCAGTTCCCCCATGCGGACCAGACATAGGTCATTGCCCCCGACATGCAAAACCAAAACCGTGGGCACCTGCACACCCCGACTAATAGCCACGATCTCCGGGAGGACCTGGGAACACCATAGGCCCCTAATGCCACGCCAACGCACATCCGCTGACTGGAAACCCAGGCATCGGCCCCCTGGCCTGCATTCAGCACGTTGTGCGGCCCAAAAGATGTAGGAGTGTCCCACAATCCACACCAGCGGCCTCCCTAGAGAAGAAAACAAATCAATTAACCAAATCCGGACGAACATACCCAACATAACATTTAGAACACCAGCGACCAATGCGCATAACGTCCGCCTCAGCCATTCCCGCTCTGGCCGCCTCTGTAGCCGCCCCGATTCGAAAAGAATGGCTGCCGAAATCCGCCGGGTCCAAACCAATGCGAGACAAACATCTCTTAAAGATCGCATTGAATTGGTACAGTGTAAGCGGGAAACCGTCCGCGTGGGCCAGAAAACGATCGCACTGCAGGCGAATGCCCGAATACTCGGAGACCAATTTAACCGTACAAACAACGCCGGGAACCGATCTCAAAACTACCCAATCCCCTCGGCCAAATTGGTCCGTCTTGGAACGGGAAATACGCAGCCAAACAAAATCCGGACCCAAGACAACGTCCGTTGCCAGCAAACCACCCGCCGAAAAACGAGACGGCGGGACGAATTCGCCGATCCGCAAAGCCCCAAAAAAGGCAAGGCCGAAAGCAGCATTAAACAGCAAGGACTCGTAGCCAGAATCGCACACCTCCGTTGTCGTGGACAAAACGGACCACAACAAATCAATCGTAACGGGCCGCCGACGGTCCGAAGATATCTATATATCCGAAGATATTACATTCCAGACAACGCGCAACTAAACGACGCAGCAGACTCAAAACCGGAAAGGAAGAAGAAGACAAACGATTAATACACTGGACCACGCTCATGTTGTCCGTCCAAAAACACACACGTCTATTGGCGATCAAGCCACCCCAAAGTACAACGGCAACCACTATGGGAAACAATTCCAACAGGGTCAAATTCTTACAAAGACCACTTTCTCGCCAAACCGCAGGCCAGGAGTCTGCGCACCAATGCACCCCTAAGATGGCACCAAAGCCAGTCGAACCAGCGGCATCTGTAAACAAGGACACCTCTTCGTTGGAAACCCGGTCCGCCTGATAACAGGTATGCCCATTATATGATAACAAAAACTCCCTCCAAACCAGCAAGTCATCCCTCAATGGTTTAGTAATTCTGATTCGGTGAGTAGGAGCCTTCGCTCCCCTCGTTAGCGAGAGACAACCTCCGAGAAAAAACACGACCCATAGGCATAACACGGCATGCGAAAACCAGGAGCCCCAGAAGCGATTGCATCTGCCGCAAGGTGACTTTACGAACCGCACAAAAACCGCTGACCAGATCCAGCAACCGCCCCAGCTTATCCTGTGGCAACCGAAAGACCATGTCAACAGTATCCAGTTCGATGCCCAAAAAAGACCGAGGGGCCTTCTACCAGATTGTCCTGTCAGCTGCCAAAGGAACACCAAAACGACGCATCAGGAAACAAAAGGTATGCAAAAGAAAATGACACACGCCACTGTCAGGAGGTCCAACAAACAAAAAATCGTCCAAGTAATGCAAAACCGCCGTAGAACCGGTTTCATACCATACCACCCACTCCAAGAAAGAACTAAGCATCTCGAAAAAGTGGCACGATATGGAACAACCCATCGGCAAACACATGTCATAGTAGAAAAACACTCAACTGCGCAACCCAACAAATGAAAACAATCAGGGTGGACCGGCAAAAGACGAAAAGCCGATTCTATATCCGTCTTAGCCAACAAAGCACCCCGGCCATGCTTGCGAACCAACATGACCGCCCTATCGAACGAAACATATGACACCGAAGCCTCCTCCTTAGAAATGCCGTCATTCACAGATCCACCCTTAGGATAGGACAGATGATGAATCAAGCGGTATTTTCCCGCCTCCTTCTTAGGCACAACTCCCAATGGGGAGACCCGCAGATTCGCAAAGGGGGGGGAACTAAAAGGCCCTGCCATCCTACCCAACTGAACCTCCTTTGCAATCTTATCAGCCAAAACCTGGGGAAACTGCCTAGCCGACCTCAAATTCTCAGCAAAAACGGGGGACCAAGACAGCGTGAAAGGGATAAAAAACCCAACCTGAAAACCAGACCGTAGGCAATCCGCCTCCTCCAACTTAGGATACCTGGCGAGCCAGGGCTCCATCTCGCGAACGTTCACCGGAGTCCTTTGACACGCCTCCAAGCAGACCCTTGGGCGCCTGAGCGGCGACACGAGGGCACTTGGCTGCAGAGTGAGATCCCCCGCACGAGGAACACTCGTGTCGGAAACGGCACAAACCATAGAACCGGCAATGGCCCTCGTTGAAGAGCCAGCAGGTGCCAGGTCTTTTAACCGCCACTGAGCCCCCTGGGGCAGATGCCGACCCAGTGGCGCCGCCATGAAAGGGAGGCGGCAACCTCTGAGCTGTCATAAGCCGCAGCCAGACATCAGTGGCCTTAACACCCCAACCGACCGAGGGTTGCAACGCAAGACGGCGGCGGAATTCCTCATCGTACCGCCACCAAGCCGAACCACCGTGTGTCTTGAACGCATTGTAGATTGTATCCACATAAATAAAAAGCTCAGAACAGCGCTCGGGGTGCTTTTGCCCCATAACGTAACCCAGTACCACAAAAGCCTGCAACCAATTACCGATAGTTTTTGCCACCTTGGGTCGACGTTCAAAAGGCCTGTCAATCCTCCTCTCCCTATCCACTGAGGGCTGGTCAGGACCGACCAGGGACCAAATGTCCACATACCCATTATCCCAAATCTTAAGCTTTACATCCTCAGGGACGTGAGACCCCAACGGGCTAACTCCACAGAAAAATGAATCCTTGTAAACACCCGCAGGGATAGGAGGCGGAGGAGGAGTGGCCGGAGACGAAGCAGACAATTTATCAGCTAATAATTGCAACACATTTAAAACAGCTACATCCTTAACCCCACGCTCCCCCCAAGCCTCCGCATAGTCATACTCACCACCAACCGGAACTGGAGCTGGACTAGATACCGAAGCCTCTGCAGGAGGAACCGGAGGCGGGCAGGGAGCGACAGCCGAGGACTCAGTAACCGGAAGGACAGGAACCGATGGACGCCGAGGCCCCCGCCTCGCTCTGCGCCGGTGGACGGGACTGCCAGAGCCAGAGGAGATGCAGGAATACGAGTCCGCGGAAGGGGACGGCGACCTCCACCGCGAGGATCAGGATCGCCCAGACCTCCGTGAGCTCCCGGATACCCTCGAGTGGCGTTGGGACCGGCGATAACCATGCCGGGCAGAACCGCGTCGGCGGCGACAACGGGATCCCCGGGAAACGGAGCCAGAGGAGCTCCGCCCTCTCCTTCCATACCGCCCCCGAGATCCACAATGTCCACCAAAACATAAACCACGCGGATCCGTGGCGGGCCCCTGCTGCGAAACTGGTGGGTGCTGGGTAGGCGAGGCTGTCAGTAGGTTCGGTGAAGGATCCACAGAGGTGGCAGGTGGATCCATAGGCACGTCTGAACGGGGCAACGCCGGTGCAACCGCCTGGGACAGAGGAGGGGTATCCAGAATGGGCTGGCGAACCTCAGGGCCACCTGAGGAGGAGGACTCCTGACTGCTGACTGCTGTAGATTCTAGCACCCATAGAAAAGCTAGGGGAAGCAGGGGGGGCAGGACACAAAACTACAGACCCAGAAAGAGCTGGGGCAGGGGAAGGAAGTGCAGGCTGACGTCCAAGCCTAGTCTCCACACGTACAGGGTGCCGAGCAGCGCGATCCCCCACAGCGCCACCTGGTGGCCTGGAGGATACAGCGCAGGACCTAGGAGGAGAGAAAGAACCCCCCACAAGAGGGGGAGAAAAGGTCGGGACAGGCAGAGCCCTTACCCCAGAGGCCACGGGGCTATATCTAGCCGGAGGCCTGGACCAGCGACCGGACCTACCCCTCACCCCAGGTACCACCAGGTCAGCAGGTGGAACCACACCAGGCAATGAAGGGGGGTTAACAGCATCAGAGGCACCAAGGGCCTGGTGGAGCCATCCCACACCCTCATTCCTAACCTTCTCCAAAAATTGAGACATGAAGTCTGCCATAACCAGAACAGAGGAACAGCTCTTACCAAAATCCCAGGAGAAAGAGGCCAAGCCCATAAGGGAGGGCCGTTAAATACACCAAACCCCCAATGCACTCTGGGAGGCTACTAAAACCTTGCCCCATTAACCCTTTAACACTCTGCTCACAGTGGACATAGAGCAAACACCCTTACTCCTCACAACCCAAGCCCGTGCAGTCAGGAGGCTCCCCACTTATACAGCGCGGCCCCCAGCAGTCCCTTGTTTGAATGGAGAGGCAGACACGCATGTGTATCCACAGTTCCATTCAACTGAATTGAAGCATTCTGCTATCTCCTGCAGCCCCATCCGCTGCTCCATTTAAACAGGGAACACAAGTTCTAGTAATAAGCGTGAGCCAGGGTCAAGGTCAGATTCCCAGCGATCAGACACTTATCCCCTATCCTGTGGATAAATTTGTGTCAGTGGACTTCCCCTTTAAGAGCAAATTCTCACAGTTGAATTATGTACAGGACTTTTTTCAAATAAATTAAAGTCCAGGTTCTGCATATACTGTTCATTTCTGGCTGCTGTATAAATATGGCTTACAATACACTGCAGGCGAGTAATAACTTATTGCTGTCTAGTTTGCTGTGGCCCAGAACAGCAAGAACTGTTCATAGTGCTCTAAATTCAATGAAAGGTCATAACACTCATCCATATATACATAATTCATAGTCCATCAGTTCAGTAACATGCTGTGTACACAATTGTATAGAAGTCTAGCTCCCAATTGTGAAAGCTTCTTATAGATGTCATCCATTTTGTTCTCTAATTGTAACAATCGAGCAGGGAACAAATCATTCTGTAATATTTATAGCTTTACTATCTATGACCTGGAAAGTTTAGGTCTTTGGGTACATTACTTTTGCCTATGTACACTTGTCTTTATTAAAGTGATTGGCCAAGATACTGAACTGGTTAAACTGTAGGGCAGAGGAATATGACAGCATTCCCGAAACATCAAAGCACCCTTACATTAGGATGTCAAACTAAGACATAATTTGGGCAGTCCACGAATGTCACTGAGCCGCGTTCTCTTATTCTGCACATCAGGGGAGACATAATAGAGTACCCTAATAAGCAAGGGCTCCCTACAGAGAGGGGAGTGTGACACACATTGAGTGCTGTTTCTGATAATCTGTTCCTTTTTTGGCTATTTCAAAGTTGTACACAAGGCTACATTCAGTCAGCAATTATAACAGCATATGGAAATGTCGAGCCAGCTGCACTTTCAAATACTTTCGCACATTCTCTTTATCTTCAATTGCCTAGTGTACAATATAGTTCAAAATGCCAGTTGTTCACAAAACCACAGAACTGGACTTCACATATAGCAGCCAACTTCCTAAGTACTAACAGTGTCTCTTGGCACTCATTAACCCCCAGGACTTACAATAGTGCTAAATTGCACAGACATAGGACAGTCACAAGAAACATATATGATGTATCTATTAACACTGGCAGACATTGTACGGAAAGTCATCAATAGATAACAAGAACCAAATAATCGCTAAAGTAACTAGGCCAAACTAGGTTATAACCTGAGCCAGGTTCAGATGCAAGACAGTTTCATAGAAACTGGCCCAAACAATATTAGTACAAAGTAAAGATGAGGGAATTGATTCTAAATTCTAAAACAATTGGATTAGTTAAAAATTTCACAAAAATTTGTCTGCCAAGGTAATCCAAAATGTTGACAATTTGCTTTGGAAAGGAAGGGAAGAAAATGGAGGATCACATGATCCTGATAAGGAGGGAGGGCAGGCAGCCAGTCAGGGGCAGAATTCTGGCAGGTCCTTCTGCACAGAACGCCATTACACACCATTCTTTCTCAGCTTGCGTTTTGATAGCATGTGTTGAGCCTGTATCTGCCAAAAAGCAATTGCAGAGTAGACACAAGCCAGTAATCAAGGTGTACTAGGGACACACTATAGCAGGGCTGGCCAACCTGCTACTCTCCAGCTGTTGCAAAACTACAACTTCCAGCTTGTCCAGTCTGCCTACAGCTATCGGGCTACAGCAGGGCATGGTGGGAGTTGTAGTTTTACAAGAACTGGAGAGCCGCAGGTTGGCCAGCCCTGCACAATAGGAAGAGAACAGGGAGATATACCTAGCTAGATTTTATGGTTTTATCAGGGAAAGTGTATGTGTGAGTATATAGATGTATGTACAGTGTACATTTCAGTATATAGATGTATGTACAGTGTACGTGTCAATATATAGATGTATGTACAGTGTACATGTCAGTATATAGATGTATGTACAGTATACATTTCAGTATATAGATGTATGTACGGTGTATGTGTGAGTATATAGATGTATGTACAGTGTATGTGTGAGTATATAGATGTATGTACAGTATATGTGTCAGTATATAGATGTATGTACAGTGTATGTGTCAGTATATAGATGTATGTACAGTGTACATTTCAGTATATAGATGTATGTACAGTGTACATGTCAATATATAGATGTATGTACAGTGTACATGTCAGTATATAGATGTATGTACAGTATACATTTCAGTATATAGATGTATGTACGGTGTATGTGTGAGTATATAGATGTATGTACAGTGTATGTGTGAGTATATAGATGTATGTACAGTGTTTGTGTGAGTATATAGATGTATGTACAGTATGTGTCAGTATATAGATGTATGTACAGTGTATGTGTCAGTATATAGATGCATGTACAGTGTATGTGTCAGTTTGTAGCTGTATGTACAGTGTATGTGTGAGTATGTAGATGTATGTACAGTGTATGTGTGAGTATATAGATGTATGTACAGTGTATGTGTCAGTATATAGATGTATGCACAGTGTATGTGTCAGTTTGTAGCTGTATGTACAGTGTATGTGTGAGTATATAGATGTATGTACAGTGTATGTGTCAGTTTGTAGCTGTATGTACAGTGTATGTGTGAGTATATAGATGTATGCACAGTATATGTGTGAGTATATAGATGTATGCACAGTGTATGTGTGAGTATAAAGATGTATTACAGTGTATATGAGAATATGTAGATATATGTACAGTTTATATGTCAGTATGTAGATATATGTCAGTGTTCGTGTTATAAATATATGTATGAAACCCATAAAATCCAGTTGCCGGGCTGTAGTGTAAAAACGGACCATTCAGGTCTTTAAATATAGATATTTATTTAAAACACGAACACTGTACACATATCTATATACTCACATACTGTAAATTATACCTACATACTTACAGCCCTTCAGAAGGTCCCAGGCTGTCAGGGGTACCCAAATGGAGCCTCGCAAAAACAGAGAGACCAAGAAAACTCTATTATACTATGTTGTGATGATTGATTAATAGAACAAGAGGGGCCCAGAATGCCTTTCTTGATTGCAATACTATAAGCTATGGGAACTAGATTTCTGAAAATGGGACATTGATCCAGAGGATTTATTTTGATATTTGGAGCTGGGATTAAATTTTTCCCTTAGGCCTCATGCACACAGCCGTTGCCCGGCCGTGGCGGTATTGTGGCACCCATACAGCAGGTCCACAATAGATGGGCAGTGGCCGTGTGCTCCCCACATCACAGAGGCGGACCAATTCACTTGAATGGGTCTGCAATCCGGGAGAAACACGGATCGGAAGTCCGCGGAAGCACTTTGTGTTTCTGTCTGTTCCTCCGCACATGTTCTATTTTTTTACGGTGCGGATGAATCACAGACCCATTCAAGTTGAATGGGTCACAATCCGTCCTGGCCGCCGCACGGATGTTGCCCGTGCATTGGGGACTGCAAATTGCGGTCCCCAATGCACGGAATGGCCGCACAACAGCCGTGTGCATGAGGCCTTAATCTGACACAAGTAATCAAAGAAATTTGGGCCACCTTTATTTGCATCATAAGTATTAATGCTAAGTTATGATTATTTAATAAACTGTATAACCAAAATGTACTATTGAGCTATTTAGGTGGAAAACATCCTCTCATTGAGAGCATTGTAGTTTGAGGTATATTATCTGATCACTATGTGAAAGGAGTTATCCAACCCCTATAATGACCACCCAAATGCCCAGGCACCTCAGATAGATTATACTTACTCTGCTCCCCGTTGCTCCTGATCCCGCTGCATCTTCCCATTGCACGGATCAAAACATCTGGCAACGGGGGGGGGTCAGCCAATAGCGGGCCGCTTCAGAGGCAAGCCATGCTAGCATTGCAGGTAACGCTATTGGCTGCAACCCTCCCGTCACCAGATGCTTTGATCCATGCAAACGGGAGATATAACAGCGGCCGTGCTGGGATCAGGAGGGACACGGGTGCTGGGTAAGTATAATCTATATGACGAGCATTGGAGGGGGGGTCATTATAGGGGTTGGATAACTTCTTTAAGAGGACCTGTTAGCATAAAATGTAATGTAATCTGAAGACTGCATATTATAGAGCTGGAGAAACTGAGCATATTGATATATCATTTAAGGGAAAAGATTCCTTAAAACTTGTAATTTATACATTTACATCTCTGCTCTTTCTATACTTAAATTAATGTTGAGCGAAGCGAACTTCGGATCATATATCCGGAGTCGCTTCAGTCAAAGCTTCGTTTGAATGCATTATGGAGATCCATCTCCATACAGCATTCAAGTGTATGGGTTCCACTGTGGTGAAATTCATTATTTCCGAAGTCTCATGAGACTTCAGTGAATAACTTCGGACATCGATTTTTCAACCTGAAAACTATTTTAAAACTGAGATCCGAAGTTGGCTTCAATACCTACTGGTACCTGGGTACTGAAGCCAACTTCGTATCCCAGTTTTAAAATAGTTTTCAAGTTGAATAATCGATGTCTGAAGTTATTCACTGAAGTTATTTCACGTCGGTGGAGCCCATACATTTGAATGCTGTACAGAGACAGGTCTCCGTACTGCAGGGGCGTTGCTAGCCTAAAACATTCGGGTCCTGGGCCCCTGATGTTTCCTCCCAGGCCAGGCCATACCAATATTATTACTATACCAATATTATATCTAACTATACAAACTACATTTGTGAGATGGGAATACCCCTTTAAGAGAGGGATGTTATTTACATGGGACTCGATGTTCAGGTGGTGATGCTATTAACATGGGACTGTGTTGGAGGGGGCTGTGGGAGGGAGTGATGTTTTTCACATGGGACTGTATGTTGGAGGTGGCTTTGTAAGGGAGTGATGTTATTTACATGGGACTGTATGTTGATGGCGGCTGTGGGAGGGGATGATGTTATTTACATGGGACTGAAATTTGGAGGGGGCTGAGGGAGAGAGTGATGTTATTTACACGGGACTGAACATTGGAGGGAGCTGTGGGAGGGGGTGATGTTATTTTCATGGGATTGTATGTTGAAGGCGGCTGCGGAGGGAGTGATGTTATTTATATGGGACTGTATATTGGAAGGGCTGAAGGGAGGGCAGTGATGGTTTTTACATGGGACTGTATATTGGAAGGGCTGAAGGGAGGGCAGTGATGGTTTTTACATGGGACTGTATATTGGAAGGGCTGAAGGGAGGGGAGTGATGTTATTTACATGGGCTCTACGGTAGAGAGAGGGAAAATAACTTTATTTACATGGGACTGTATGGTGGAGGGGCTGAGGAATCATCATTGCTATGGGCACTAAAGGGAGGAATATAACTACAGGGGACATTATAACAGTAGGCGGCAGTATAAAAACTGGGGGCACTTCATGGCTAGCATTATAACAGGAGGGGCAATATAAATACTGGGGGGCACTGAAGGGGTATTATAAATCCAGGGGACATTATAGATGTTCTTATTACTACTGGGGGCTCTATAGGACGGTCTTATAGATCTGCCTTTTTTCTACTAAGAGCACTATGTGGGGCCTTATTACTACTGAGGGGTCTGTAGAGAGCTTTATTACCACTGGGGAAACAATAGGGGGGCCTTATTTTTTACGGGCGCTCTGTAAGGGCATTATTAATACTGGAAGGCTCTTCTACTAATGGAGGCACTCTTGTGGAGCATTATCACTGCTGGGGGCACTGTAGGGGGCAGTATTACTAATGAGGGCATTCTAGAAGGGAATTACTATTGGTGGGACTTTGAGAAGCACTATTACTATGGGGGGCACTGATATTTCTTCAGGATAGTATTTGGGGGTATGGGGGGCACAGCGAGCAGCAGGATAACACTGTCAATAGATTAAAAGAAAAGTATGTGAGATCGGCACATGCGACTCTTACTTTTAGCGGGCTCATTCACATTCAACCGGCGTGCGACTTTTCCGGGGGTGCTCCGCCTCCACAGACAAGCGTATAAATAAGGAGTGGCACTCACCCGGTTCTTTTGTTGCTGCTTTATTAAATTCACAGGGGTTCACATTCCACGGTGCGGGTACCTTGTACAGTGTATGCGGCAACGGCCGTTTCGTGCCTCTCCGCGCTTCGTCAGGCCGCTAGCGTGATGACGTCGGCGCGCACCCAAAGCTTTATGCTGCCTCCGGCGCCATCACTATAGCAACAGGACGCTACAATACAATAAAAACATTTTAAAAAACAAAGAAAAACATCAAATAAACACTACCAAATCATTTTTATCATTGAGACCAAGTGGTCCCAATGCATTAGTCCTTATTATCCAAGAGGCCTCTTTTTGTAACAGGGTTCTATGCCTATCTCCCCCATATTTTAAAGGACCCACTACCTCAATTCCAGCATATGTCAGGACCTCACCTCTACCTCCATGCTGTTCCCTTACATGGTTGATCAATCTGGGAGATCCTATACCTGTTTCTATTGATTTCTTATGCTCTCTAAATCGCACATAAAGGGGTCTTATTGTTTTTCCTATGTAAAACCTTTTACATGGGCAAAAAATCACGTACACTACATATTGAGTCCTACATGTCACTAGTTGTCTCATTCTATGTGTCACACCTCCTATATTCATGTACTTCGTTCTACACATATATTTACATGATGCACAGTGCCCACATTTATAGTTCCCTTGTGGAGCTGATGCAGAAAGCCAATTCTCATTTTTCTCACTCTCGTATGCACTCTTTACTAATTTATCCCTTAATGTGGTACTTTTCTTGAAACTTATCAGAGGGGGACTAGCTACTCTCTCCTTTAAATCCTCATTTTGTAACATATACCAATTATTATAAACTGCCTTTTTTATGACGGTTGCCATAGATGTATATTTAAAAGAGAAGACTGCTCTATTTGCAACACCCCAGACTAGTGTTACAACTCTGCGTAACCAGCTTCTATCTGTGTGCTACTCTAGAAATGTAATTCTGTGCATTGATGTCATCACCAGCATTAATATGTATTATATTCAATGTTATGCAACTGTTTCCCATGTAATGTACCTGGTGTACCAGCAGGTGTCAGTAAATACTATGGCAGATTCAGATGTAGTTTTACCAGAATGGTACGGTCCTTAGTCCATTCTGACCCCCTCTGCTGGAGAGAAGTTAAGTTCTTCCAACTTCCTGCAGTGAGGAGGACATGACAGTTTTAGTCAGGGAGTTGTCCCCTGTACCCTGATCAGGGAGGACATGTGCAGGACAGTGGAGCACCTTCAGCTCTGCTGTACCCTAAAGACAGAGTAATATAGCCTGCAATAAGACACTACAATACTCTCAAGGGAAGCCAGACTTAGGAGGTAACCTCAGCTTAGAACAGGAAGCCTGAAACCTGAATTTCCAAGCATCTGCCAAGTATAAGCAATAGCTGGACTTGCTGGACACCAAGCTGAAGGATGAACTGAGTCATCTGCTTTCAAAGTTCAGTTAATAAAACTACGTTGGACCATTCATACAAGTCTGCGCATCATTCCCACCTGACGACCCTCAATTACTACTACTAGTAAATTTATTGCAGCCGGAGCCACCGCCTGGGGCCTGTTCGTCTTACAAGGTAGGAACACCGTGACAATCCCACCAAAGACTTGAGTGGCCTAAATACCCCTTGGCACTCCTACCACTGGGACATAAAGGAAAATCACCTTAGAGGGCCCTGGAGGGGGAAAGGGTCGCCCCCGTAGCAACCACAGCACCCCGGTCACTGCATATTCATCTCTTCCCTATAGTAGTAAAGATAGTAAGTAAAGATGTCTGTGTGTCACACTCTGCAGAGATGAGGTGCGGCTGAGAGAAGTTGTCCAGAACGAAATGGAGAAGATGATGACAGAGAAGATCTACATCAGAGGAGACATGCCCTGGATGCCCTGAATATGAAAGGTAAGTGCTGCTGCGGAATGGGTGGGGGGTAGGTGGTCGACTTAGAGAATTGGTTCATATGCATTGGGGCTTCGGCCCCGGATCTTTTGAGACCCTTTCAACGCCCCTGCCGTACTTCATTCAAACAAAGTTTTTACAAAAGTGACTTTAGATCTATGATAGAAAGCTCACTTCAGTCAACACTACTTAAAGGGGTATTCCCATCTCACAAATGTAGTTTGTATAGTTAGGTATAGCCATACCAGTATTATTACTAATAGAATGTATTTATATAAAATGTACTGTTTAGAAGATATGCCTATTTGTATATCCATTGTCCTACACACATCAGTCAGGCCTTTGCCCCTAGTTACGACCACCGCGGCCATGTAGTAATGGTGACTGGCTTGCTCCTGTTCAAACCCGCTCTGAGGTAACTGCTGTATTGTGAACACACATTACATGAGCATGCGGAGACACATCTTAGGGTTGTAGCATTTTTGTCTGCGCTTCCAAAATGCAGAGAAACTGACCCTGTTCCAAGATCAATTCATTTCTATGGAGCAGGATGCGTTTATAAAGTCTGCGTTTTGAACGGATCCTGACCATTGCGTTTTGGACTGGTAGCGTCCAAAATAGAGATGTGAAAGTACCCTAAGATGTGTCTCCGCATGCTCATGCAATGTGCATTCACAATACAGCAGTTACCTCAGAGCGGGTTTGAAAAAGAGCAAGCCGGCCACCACTACTACATGGCTACAGTGGACGTAACTAGGGACAACGGCCTGACTGATGTGTGTGGGACAATGCCTATATAAATAGGAAAATCTTCTAAACGGTACATTTTATATAAATACATTCTATTAGTAAAAATATTGGTATGGCTGTATCTAACTATACAAACTATACAACTAAATGGGAATACCCCTTTAAGATCACCCCCATGAACAGCTCTCAGTGACTGACAACTATCTTTGTAAACACACTACACAGTGAATGTGATCAATCCCTGATAAAACCTCCCCTGTGCACAACTAAGGTCAGAACAAGGAGAGATTTAAAGGGAGTCTGTGACCTCATTTTCACCAATATAACTAGGAGCACTTTACCACAAAAGATTGCATACACATCCCAGACATACCTGTGTGCACTTTGTTTCTGTATTACATGTCCAGAATGAGCCGGACCGGGGGCAGGGCCTTAGGGGAGGCGGGCATGACGGGGGGTTTGGTTAGTGAGCCCCGGGGGGTGGGGTGTGGGTTTCCAGGGTACTGGCAATTGGCCAATTTAAAGGGTAACATAGTTGGGGGGTGGTCTTTGGGGAGGGGGTATTTAAGGGTGAGCGGGAAGGTAGCCGGGGCCATTTTGTGTGAGCAAGGACATCAGGGACATCGCGTGCAGTGTGGCAGCACCTACCTTAAAGATGTCCGCCATCGATGCCCTTCTCACCCAGCTGCGCGCAGCGGCGGGTGACAGAGGAGACGAGTGGGTTCAGGAGCAGCTTGCAGGTCTCCTCCGGGGGGTGGTCGTTCAGCCTGCTGACCCTCCAGCTAGTCCTCACCGGCCACGGCGTGCCAGGCCGCCCGCGCGCCTGAGTCCGGACCACCCCCCAGAGTCCAGCGGTTAAGAAGCCCCACCAGGGACCCTCCTCGCCGGGCAGTGGGTAAGCGGGCGCCCGCAGGGCCCATGCGGCGGGGGAGGAATCCGGATGTGCGGCGGGACTCCAAGGGTGGCCGGGCCCGGTCACCCTCGGCCTTTCCAGGATCCAGTGGCGGCGGTGGATCGGGAGCAGGATCGGCGGGCTCCCCTCCCATTCCAGGTGGGGAGGGGGCCCCTCGGCGGGATCAAGATGGAGGACTGACCGGAGCTGCTGGAGAGCACGTGGGAGCAGGGAGCAGGCCGGTGTGCAGAGCAGAGGGGAGAGGAGCTGACTCCGCCCCTCCAGCACCCAGAGCTGTTGTTGTAGGAAGCGAGGCTGTGAACGTCTGCAGCATGGAGGCTGCGAGATATGATACAGATGAAGGGGTTCCAGGGTCTTCAGGGACGGCGCAGAGGAGGATGCATCCAGGACCAGGAATGGCGGCTGATGGGATCACAGCGCCCAGGCAGCCAGGTGAGATGAATTGGGGTGCTGTTTTACCTTTTATGGCGGGGGCGGGGTCCCCCGGTAGATGTAGGAAGGGGTTTAGGTCAGTTATTAGGGGGGTTGGCGGGTTTGTTAGCTGGTTGGGGGTCAACGTTGCCAGCCTGGGGTGTAGGAGGTGGCGTTGGTGGTTCCGGGGGGGCAGGGGCGGTGCAGGAGGTGCGGGGAGGTTCGGTGTCGGTGGAGACTCAGGCGGGAGGCCCGGTAGAGGATGAGGTGGTTAGGCTAGACGATAGAGCCAGGGGGGAGGTATATGTGTGTTTTGAGGGTCCGTTGGGGGCGCACCTTAAACCAGAGGTGCGGGAGAAGATTTGGAAGGGAAAATATGTGGAAATATTCCTTGCTCCCCAGAAATTTAACTTAGATAGGGTAAAGAATGATGATAATAAGAAGGATGACGAGGAGAAGAGGCGGTATCGTTTGATCCCGCGTACTTTTCCGAACTGGTTGCAAGCATTTGCAGTCCTGGCTAGCGTAATCGGGGAAAAAACGCCGGAGTGTTGCTCGGCGCTTTTTTGTTATCTGGATTCCATTGGGGGGGCGTATCGGGTTTATGGTGGGCAAGCGTGGCTGCGGTACGACGAGCAGTTCCGGCAGAGGAAGGCGGTTCGTCCTACCATAAGGTGGGACCATAAGGATATAGCCTTATGGTTAAAGGTGATGGCGCCCGTTAGATCGGGTCAGCCCTTTTGGAGTGAGGCCGGGGGTGGAGGACAGTCCAATTTTGCATCAGCGTCCGCAAAAGGACTCTGTTTTTTGTTTAATGAGGGGAACTGTAAGTTCGGAGCAAAGTGTAAGTTCAAACACGAATGCTCCGGATGTGGGGGTAATCACGGAGCGTCAAGGTGTTTTAAGGGTAACAGACAGAGGGGCGGAGGGGATGCAAATCCGAAAGGGGGAGACGCCAGTGCAGTTGGCAAGGATGGAGCCGTTCCTAGATAGATACCCGGATCGAGTTGCGGCTAATTTGTTGCGGGAGGGGTTTTCGGTTGGTTTTAGGATCCCGTTTAGTCCGTCGGGTCCGGTGTTGGTTAAGAAGAATTTGAGGTCGGCTTTGGAGCGTCCTGATGTGGTGACGGATAAGTTGGCTAAGGAAGTGAGGTTAGGGAGGATGGCGGGTCCTTTTTTGGAGCCACCGTTGGCTAATTTATGGCTGTCCCCGTTGGGGGTGGTTCCGAAGAAGGAGGTGAATACGTTTCGGCTTATTCATCACCTGTCATTTCCGAAGGGTACGTCGGTCAATGATGGCATAGTCCCTGATATTTGCTCGGTGGTTTATACGTCATTTGATGCGGCAATAGTTTGGGTAAAAAAATTTAGGGAAGGAGCGTTGTTAGCGAAGACGGACATCGAGTCAGCGTTTCGCTTGTTACCTGTTCATCCGGATAGTTTACATTTACTGGGGTGTTTTTGGGATGGGGTTTTTTTCGTGGACCGTTGTTTGTCGATGGGGTGTTCCCTATCGTGCGCGTATTTTGAGATATTTAGTTCATTTTTGGAGTGGGCGGTGGTAGACGTTGCGTGGTGTCAGTCAGTTATACATTATTTGGACGACTTCCTTTGCATTGGGCTGCCCGGGTCGAGGGTGTGTTCGTTGCTGTTGCACACGTTGTGTTCATTGTTTGGGAAGTTTGGGGTACCGCTGGCGGAGGAAAAGACGGTGGGCCCGGTGACTGAGTTGAGTTTTTTAGGGATAGTCATTGACACGGTGAGAATGGAGTGTCGGCTGCCCCTGGACAAGCTGGAGGATTTGAAGGCCGCGGTGTCCAGGGCCAGGCGAATGAAAAAGATTCAGTTGAGGGAGTTGCAGTCGTTGCTGGGCAAGCTGAACTTTGCGTGTAGAATAATGCCGATGGGCAGGATTTTTAGTCATCGGTTGGCTAGTGCGACAGCCGGGGTGTCCTTCCCGCATCATTATATACGATTAGGGAAGGAATTGAGGACGGATTTGACAGTTTGGAGTTCATTTTTGGAGACTTATAATGGCAGGTCCGTGTTTATGGATGAGGTTGTGGATGCTTTTGATTTTGAGTTGTTTTCAGACGCGGCCGGGGGCTGTGGTTTTGGGGTTTATTGTAGGGGCCAATGGTGTGCTGGGGTGTGGCCTGATAACTGGGTGACCAGGGGATGGGTTCGGAATCTGGTCTTGCTGGAATTATTTCCCATAGTAGTGGCGGTGAAGTTGTGGGGGGGATTGTTTCGCAACAGAAAGGTGCGGTTCCACTGTGATAACTTGGGAGTGGTAGAAGCGAACAATAAATTGTTGGCATCATCACCGTTAGTCGTGAGGCTGTTGCAACAGTTGGTTTTGGAGTGCCTGTCGTTGAACGCTTGGGTTGTGGCAGTGCATATACCTGGTGTTGACAATTGCATTGCTGATGCTCTTTCTCGTTCACAGTGGGAGCGTTTTCGGCAGCTCGCCCCAGAGGCGGAGGAAGTGGGGTTGGCGTGCCCGGGATGCCTTTGGGAGCTATTGGAGACGCAGTGATGGGGCTGATCCAGTCGTCCTTGTCGCCCGGTACGTGGGAGGTTCATGAGAGGGCTTGGCGGTTGTGGGAAGGGTGGTGCACAAGGCTTGGGGTGAGGGATGGGGATTTGGAGGTGCCGCTATTGTTATTTTTAGGGCAGTGTAGAGAGGAAGGGTGGTCGGCAAGTAAGATGAATAAGTATGTTGCGGGGTTGGCATTCGGTTTTAAGGTGAGAAAGATGATGGATTTTACAAAGTCTTTCTTGGTGGGGCGGGCGTTAAAAGGGTGGAGACGCCTGGGTGCTCGGGTTGATCAGCGGCGTCCAGTTTCCTTTAGTTTGCTGCTCAGCTTGGGGGAGCAGGTTGCGGTAGTGTGTCCTTCTTTGTGGGAAACAAGGTTGTTTCGTTTGGCGTTCTCCCTGGCATTCTTTGGGGCCTTCAGGTTAGGGGAGTTAGTTTCACCCACGGTTGGGCGCAGGGCTGCCATCAGGAATTTCGGGGCCCCCTACAGGCAAATTTCGCGGGCCCCCCCCCTTTCGGGTAAACTTTACAGATTGCAAAATGGCTAATTTTTTTTTCTTAACAAGTCGCATCACTGTGTTTATTATCTCTGTACTGTGACATCACTGCGTTTATTATCCCTGTACTGTGACATCACTGTGTTTATTATCTCTGTACTGTGACATCACTGTGTTTATTATCCCTGTACTGTGACATCACTGTGTTTATTATCCCTGTACAGTGACATCGCTGTGTTTATTATCCCTGTACAGTGACATCACTGTGTTTATTATCTCTGTACTGTGACATCACTGTGTGTATTATCCCTGGACTGTGACATCACTGTGTTTATTATCTCTGTACAGTGACATCACTGTGTTTATTATCCCTGTACTGTGACATCACTGTGTTTATTATCCCTGTACAGTGACATCACTGTGTTTGTTATCCCTGTACAGTGACATCGCTGTGTGTATTATCCCAGTACTGTGACATCACTGTGTTTATTATCTCTGTACTGTGACATCACTGTGTTTATTATCTCTGTACAGTGACATCGCTGTGTTTATTATCCCTGTACTGTGACATCACTGTGTTTATTATCTCTGTACTGTGACATCGCTGTGTTTATTATCTCTGTACTGTGACATCGCTGTGTTTATTATCTCTGTACTGTGACATCACTGTGTTTATTATCTCTGTACTGTGACATCACTGTGTTTATTATCTCTGTACTGTGACATCACTGTGTGTATTATCCCTGTACTGTGACATCACTGTGTTTATTATCCCTGTACTGTGACATCACTGTGTTTATTATCTCTGTACTGTGACATCACTGTGTTTATTATACCTGTACTGTGACATCACTGTGTTTATTGTCTCTGTACTGTGACATCGCTGTGTTTATTATCCCTGTACTGTGACATCACTGTGTTTATTATCTCTGTACTGTGACATCACTGTGTATATTATCCCTGTACAGTGACATCACTGTGTTTGTTATCCCTGTACAGTGACATCGCTGTGTGTATTATCCCAGTGCAGGAAGAGGTAAGTGGTCTGTGTTTGTGTGTTTGTTTTCTATTTTTCAGGGTCGTGAATGCAGAGGACTACGTCGGATTCGGTGGACTACGTCGGACCAGCTTTTTTTTTTTCTTATTTTTTTAATAAAATGGTCAAACAGGGGTCTGGGGGAGTGTTTATTTCAATAAAATGTTTTATACTGGTGTGTGTGTATTTTTTTTTTACAATACTACAGTTTTAGTAATTACGGCTATCTACAGACGGCCCTGATTACTAATACTGGGCTTAGTGCTTGCCGGTATGGCAGGCCAGCACTAACCCCAACATCTATTACCTCGGCACCACCGCCACCAGTGGTGCCGGGAAGAGCCGGGTACCCGCAGGACCGGACCTTCTAAATTGAGGGTCTGACTCTGGGGCGGCTGCAGGCTGGTACCATTAGGCTGGGAAGGGCCAATAACCGTGTCCCTTCCCACCC
>ONZH01020643.1:0-129540 GCA_900303285.1 Rhinella marina | reverse complement strand
CAGTGTTCAGCTGTCTTTACAGCAGACGCTGGAGCGCAAGAGGAAATACAGTTCCACCCACCCACATGCCCAAGCCCTCAACGTCCACATCTACAAATTGCTGAGCCTGGAGATGCTGCCCTATAGGCTGGTAGAGACCAAGGCCTTTCGCAATCTCATGGCGGTGGCTGCCCCTTGGTATTCGGTCCCCCTGCCGCCACTATTTTCTCAATGTGCCGTCCCAGCCCTACACCAGCACGTGTCACAGAACATCATCCGTGCCCTGACCAACGCTGTTTCTGAGAAGGTCCACCTAACCACGGACACGTGGACAAGTGCTGCCGGGCAGGGACACTATATCTCACTGACGGCACATTGGGTTAACTTGGTGGAGGCTGGGACCGAGACTGACCCTGGGGCCGCTCATGTACTGCCCACACTGAGGATTGCGGGGCCTACCTCGGTCATGGTCTCTCAGACGTACTATGCCTCCTCCTCCGACCCCTCCTCCTCCTCCACCTCCTCCTCCGAATTACCACCCATGGGCACGGCGCCTTCAGTCGGTAGCTCTAGGCGCAGCAGCAGTGCCATGGGTAAGCGCCAGCAGGCGGTGCTCAAACTGCTGAGCTTAGGTGACAAAAGGCACACCGCCCAAGAGCTGTTACAGGGCATCACGGCGCAGACCGATGTGTGGCTGGCACCGCTGAACCTCAAGCCAGGCATGGTTGTGTGTGACAACGGGCGTAACCTGGTGGCGGCTCTGCAACTCGGCAGACTGACACATGTGCCATGCCTGGCCCACGTGTTCAATCTCACAGTTCAGCGGTTCCTCAAGACATACCCCAATCTGTCTGATTTGCTCACCAAGGTGCGCCGCATCTGTGCGCATTTCCGCAAGTCGACCACAGATGCTGCCACTCTCACGGCAGCGCAGCGCCGCCTTCAACTGCCAGCTCACCGACTGTTGTGCGACGTGCCCACAAGATGAAATTCAACATTAAACATATTATCCAGAGTATACCAGCAGCTCAGAGCGATTGTAGACTGCCAGATGTCAACTTCCACCAGAACTAATAGTCAGGTCACTCAGATTCCTCAAGTCTACAATGAGGAGTGGACGTGGATGTCTGATATCTGCCAGGTGTTGAGCAACTTTGAGGAGTCAACACAGATGGTCAGCGGCGATGCCGCCATTATCAGCCTCACCATCCTGCTGCTTTGCCTGTTGAAAAACTCACTGCTCAGCATGAAGTCGGATGCTTTGCGCTTGTCACAAGAGACGGTGGAGGAAGATACGTCGCTTGATAGCCAGAGCACCCTCCGGTCTATTTCTCAGCGCGTATCGGAGGAGGGGATGAGGATGAGGAGGAAGAGGAGGAGAATGTTGGTGAGACAGAAGAGTGTACCAGTGCTCAGTCCTTCTTAACTCTTGAGCGTGTATGGGCTGAAGAGGAGGACTTGGAGGAGGAGGAGGAGGAGGAAATGGAGAGTCAGGCCAGTGAGGAGAGGGAATTCTTGCGTGTTGGGACTCTGGCGCACATGGCAGACTTCATGTTAGGCTGCCTATCCCGTGACCCTCGCGTTAGAAGCATTTTTTCAAACACCGATTACTGGGTGTTCACTCTCCTGGACCCACGGTACAAGCATAACCTTTCCACTCTCATCCCTGTATAGGAAACGAGTATGAGAGTGAATCAATATCAACAGGCCCTGGTGCACAAGCTGAAACAATCCTTCCCATCTGACGCCGCTAGCGGCAGAGGGCATGGTTCTGTGGGCCAAGTAGCGGGGGAGAGGAGGCGAGCAGGCAGCTTGTCCAGCACTGGCAGGGGAACGCTCTCCAAGGCCTTTGCCAGTTTTATGTCACCCCGGCAAGACACTGTCACCTGTCCCCATTCTAAGCAGAGTAAGGGTGAGCTTTACAAAGAGATGGTGAGGGAGTACCTAGCTGACCATACCAACGTCCGGACCGATCACTCTGCTCCATACAACTACTGGGTTTCAAAGCTGGACACGTGGCCTGAACCTGCGCTGTACGCCTTGGAGGTGCTGGCCTGCAATGCCGCTAGTGTGTTGTCAGAGCGGGTATTCAGTGCAGCTGGTGGTGTCATCACCGATCAGTGTACACGCCTGTCAACTGACAGCGCTGACAGGCTGACGTTTATTAAAATTAACAAAACCTAGATTTCACCAGAATTCAAATCTCCTCCGGGGGAAAGCAGCTAAAGATTAACATTACTTATGTATCCAATTCCTCTTCTCTATTCCTCCTCTTCCTCCTTGTCGTCTTTGCTTAACGCTGACCCAAAAAACGCAATTTTTCCGGAGGTCCAACTGGCACTTTTTTACCACAATTTTTCCGGAGGGCCACCTACAGGCTCTCTGTCTAAACAATTTTTCCGGAGGTCCACCTACAGGCCCTCTCTCTAAACAATTTTTCCAGAGTGCCACCTACAGGCCCTCTCTCCAATCAATTTTTCCGCAGGGCCACATGATGCGATAGACGGGAATCGAACCCGGGTCAACTGCTTGGGAAGCAGCTATGCTCACCACTTTACCACCAACAGCCACAGCAACTGATAAGAACAGACACTAAACTTGATGTAAGCCAACATTTCGACAATCGATAACCCGAAAAGGGTCCACCGTCGAGCCTGGCGTTCGGCCACCCTGAGCATTTCTCAAGGAGACAGCCTCCAGGCCCTCAACGTCCACATACAGGGCCACGCTAAATTTTTTATGTGCTCTACCTGCTACCGTCGTGTAGCTCAGTCACTCTGACCGAGTCTGACCCTGGGGCCACTCATGTACTGCCCACTTGGAGGATTGCAGGGCCTACCTCGGTCACAGTTTCTCAGACTTACTATGCCTCTACCGCCAACCTCTCCTCCTTCGAATTACCATCCGTGCTTCACCTCCTGCTACCTCAGTCTAACTCGGTCACTCTGTTGTCACTGCCATGCTGCGTCAGGCTAAATTTTTGGGTGGCTCACCTGCTACCTCATCTAACTTGGTCACTTGTTGGTGTCACCGCCATGCTGTGTCAGGCTCATGCCTGCATCGTGTGGCTGGGGATAGGAGAGCAGTGTCAGCATGGGCATGGGTGATGGACCTTCGTTGCACCTAGTTGGGTGCTTCCCTAACATGTGATGGGCATGTGCCTCGCCTTTCTTGGTCTTGTGAGCACAATTGCCATGAGGGTAACCACCAGGCTGTTGCAGGAGAATTTGGGGTAATGGTGGGATTAGGCAGCCTCAGAGGCATCCATGCATGCTGCCCCTGCTGTTTCCTGTCCATTTCCATGGTGTTTCCATCATTTTCTGATGTTTCCAGGTTTTCACCCAGCCTTCCCTAGGCAGAGCCTTGGTCCCCTGCAAAAAATGCTCGAGTCTCCCATTGACTTCATTGGGGTTCGTTACTCGAAACGAGCACCCGAGCATCCAAAAAAGTTTGTCTTGAATAACGAGCACCCGAGCATTTTAGTGCTCGCTCATCTCTAATGTTGAACTAACAAGAACCTTTCTTGCACCGCCCTGCAAACTGGGAAATGAAGCTAGTAGTTTTAGATGACTTTTTTTCTTGTGCTCTGCCAGCATATACAGTTTCACCGCACCAGCAGCAGCAGCAGCAGCACGCCCACTTCCCTGTCCCTTACTACTCGCCTTGCGCATAGTAAATGGTATGTATGCAAGTTTGTCAAAAGTACTGTTGCACAGATTTTTTTTAAGTGTATGAGCAGAAAAATTTCACCGAATGGCAGAAATATTTAGAAGCGCAAACGTTATGCAACAGACGCAGCACAGGTACTGTCACATTACCTGTGCTGCGTGTGCAGTATAACGTTTGTGCAAGGAGGCACAGGTAGTTCAGGTCTAGAAATTGGGTAGGCATGGCTAGTTGTTCTGTTTAAAAGAACCAAAAGTCCTTTTAAGGACTATTGTTATATCTGGCTGCAATATTTTTATTCTTGGGGGGTGCAAAATTAGCGCAAGTTTGCCTAATCTTAACACCAGCTGCGCAGCGTGTGCAGTACAATGTTTGTTTATCCTAAATACCGGACATCCATTGCATTTTTTTCTGCCGCTAATCAAGGCGACATTACATGTGCTGGGTGTGTGGTACAATTTTTGTTTCTCCTAAATACCTGACATCCATTACATTTTTTTCTGCCTCTAATCAAGGCGACATTACATGTGCTGCATGTTCGGTACAATGTTTGTTTAGTCTAAATACCTGACATCCATTGCATTTTTTTCTGCCGCTAATCAAGGCAACATTACATGTGCTGCGTGTGCGGTACAATTTTTGTTTCTCCTAAATACCTGACATCCATTGAATTTTTTTCTGCTGCTAATCAAGGCGACATTATATGTGCTGCATGTGCGGTACAATGTTTGTTTATCCTAAATACCTGACATCCATTGCATTTTTTTCTGCCGCTAATCAGCTAATCAGCCAATTTCTATCCCTACACTATCTGTGCCTCCTTGCACAAACGTTATAATGCACACGCAACACAGGTAATGTTGCCTTGATTAGCGGCAGAAAAAATGACACCAGATGTCAGGTATATAGGATACAGAAACGTTATAATGCACACGCTGCGCAGGTGGTGTTTACGTCAGGCAACCTTGTGCAATATTTGCCCGCCCTAAAATATATATATATATATATATATATATATATATATATATATATATATTTTGCAGCCAGATATAACAATAGCCCTTAGGGATTTTGGGTCTTTTCAACAGAAAAACAAGCCCTAGCCAAATCCTATCCCTAAACTATCTGTCCCTCCTTACACAAACGTTATACAGCAGACGCAGCGCAGGTAACGTCGCCTTGATTAGCTGCAGAAAAAATTGCACCGGATGTCAGGTATATAGGATACAGAAACATTATAATGCACACTCTGCGCAGGTGGTGTTTAGGTCAGGCAAACTTTTGACCCCCCCCAAAAAAAATATATTGCAGCTAGATATAATGGCCCTTAAAAGGGCTTTTGGGTCTTTTCAGCAAAAAACTAGCCAATTTCTATCCCTACACTATCTGTCCCTCCTTGCAGCAGCTCTCCCTGACTCGGACTGAGTCGGGTCACATGTCACCAGGTGCTATATAGCACCTGATGACGCGTTCCTGGCCAGCCAATCACTGTAATGCCAGTAGCCAACATGGCTACGGCATTACAGTGACTGCCAGTACCTCCCCGCATGCTGGTTGGCTGTGTGGCAGCCAAGAAACGTGTGGGGAGGGGACTCGAGCATGACACTCGAGCTTCGCCATGCTCGGCCGAATATCGTATTCGGCCGAGCATGCTCGCTCATCACTACTAATAATCATTGTCGGCTGCAAAGTTACATGATGGTTGTTGTATGTACTAAAGGGGTTTTCCAGAATTTTACAATTGATGACCGTTTCTCAGGATATATCATCAGTATCTGATCAGTAAAATCCTGGAACACATGTTTAATTATTAGGCTACATTTTTATACACGTTATGCTTTCTGCTCTCAGAAAATGTATATTTTGGTAACCTATAAGTGGTTTGCCTTCTACATTTTAACACTTATGTGGATGATGACCATATATTATGTGTTCTAGTAGAGTCATAGATGACTTAATGTCTAGACCATCTATTGTGTGGCCTCTGTTGCAGTGTTTTTAAGAGAATAAGTTCTTGTTGATGTGTATGCTTGTGATATTTATGGAATTTGCTCACCTCAATATATTATATTTACATTGTTTTTTTTTCTGTGTAAATGTATGCTTGGATGTACATAACTGAAATCATCAAGTTGTCTGCTTTCAGGAAATATATACTTTTTTGGGGTCGGCTTATTTTTCAAGGACCATAATCCTTGTGTTTTATAGGCTGGTACTTTAAAAAAAAAATCCATCTTAAAATCTGTTTTTTGGTCATTCCAGTTCTGGTGATTTTATAAAGATATATGCCTGCAGATTTAGGCCTGAATTCTATGTATGGACTCTGCATATGTTGACATTTTATTTTCAGAAGGTGTGGTCCATATAACTTTCTGCCTGGGTTATACTTTTACCCACTAATATCAACTTTTTGCAATTTGTATAAGAACATTACACTTGTCTTTGACATAAAGTTGCATGAAGGCATCTGTGAGAATAAAGTGTTGAGTGGCATTTTGACAATGGGTGGTGTCTATTTTTGGAAAATATATGGACATTGACTAGGGTTAGTCTGATTTTTTTAATTTAGTAATTTTTTTTGTTGTTTCATTGTATAGATGCAGTTGATTTATCGATTTCTGACTGGATCTAGCCTCTTTAAAAATGTGAGTGTTTCCAACCCCTAAGGAAGCAACTGTAAAACAGATATCGGGTGTTTCTGCTGGTCACCACATTTGGCTGGTATTCACATTTTTTGAGCTTTTAGGAGGTAGTGGTGGTATTTGACTTTGCATTTTGAAATATATAACTTTCTAATACTGGGCTGTTTGTATTACTGCAATCCAGCCAGATTGTTACTGTATATATGTGTATGTATTATTCCTCTTAACCTTTAATTATATTTACAATATATTTTAACATTTTTGCACATTGTACTTGTACTTTATTTAGACCATATGTGGTGTTCCTGATAGGACATGGTTGTAATGTTTTAGTGCAAATTTTTTTTAACATGATAAATTAAATAAAAAAAACTGTGTAAATTGTCCAGGTTACCATAGGTGCAAAATGTCCAAGCACACCTGGGATCCTCCACTTATATCTAGAACATAGAGTGCCTGAACAGGGATTTTATAATGCGTCATTCCCTCTGATGGCACTGAAGAGACCTATAATAGGTCAATCCAGTCTTCACCTGTGCTTACGAAAAACAGTACCTAAAACAGTCTAAAGAAATTCATATTTTACAGACCCTTTATATACAACTATATATAGTGTATTTTATGACAATATATGATATTGTTAATTTGTTAAATCGTGAAACATTATAGACACATGTCATATACAGTACCTGTATTCATGGAAGCTTAATGAATTCTGTCAAACATAAATAAAATATTTTCAGCCCTGTTTCACTGTTATTTTACTACATATATTACTCCTGTCTTTCTCTTTGGGACAGAAAATGATAATAATTTGCACATTGAGACAGACAAATGATTCAATTCTTAGTTACAAGAAGCTCTTGACAATGATTACTGATGCTCATTTCTTTTATGCACATTACGTGGGGCAGGAAATTCCTGGTTCAGCGGCCCTTCATGTTTATTTTAAAGTAAATCAGTCACTTGCATGATAATTATTGTGTCGGAAGGCCAGTTTAATGTGTCTGAAAGTCATTTTTTCCCCCTAATATAAGACCAGATGAAATACATTACAAATCAAATTATTCCGGGTTATTTTTGAACAAACATTGAAGTTAATTCATAAGATTTTTTGAGGGAAGTGCGCTCCATTTAGTTGAATCTCTTTTAAGTCTTTAATCTGTCAAGTAAACTAAATTTAAAGTAAAGTGGATCGGTCTAGTACATATTTAGATTAGACTTGTTTTTTTCCTGTGGTCTTTAGCCTGTGATTTGCGGAAAGCTTTGGTTAGGATTGAAATTAAATGATGTGGTAATTTTCTATTTAAATTATAAGACTCATTCAATCTGTTGTTGAGACATCCTATGTTGTCAGATGAAAGAGTTCCATCTCAATTATTATGCAGGCTGGAATATAAGCAGATAGTCGGTCCACGATTATTATATGACCTGAAAATAGGCCCTAAGTGTTCCCCGAGAAACATGGAAAGTGACATAATTGAAATTTGCTAGGAAATTACAGTAGAATTTGCTAGTTAGCGTGAGCTACCATACTATTATATTACAGTTACAGAGTGATTCAATTCTAAAATTAGGACATTTGACTAAGATTTTTCAAAAAATTCAGATTGAACTAAACTCAAATTCTGCGTGATTTGATTCAGATTAATCAAGGAGAGAAAAAAACTTTTCTAGGCAATGAGAGCATTTTCCTATTAAAGGGATTTGGTCTTTTTTTAATGTTAAAAGGTGTTTAGAAAAGAATATATAATTTTAAAAAAAGACCCTTTCACATGAAAATTCTTATTTTTGTAAGAAATGTAAAAAATAATAATTGGTATTGCCACTTCCATAATGACCTAAGAAAATAATTACAATATTAATTAGTATGGTGAACACAAAAAAGAATGGCAAAATTGCTGTTTTTTGTTAAGTCCATCTCCTAAAAAAGTCATATGTACCCCAAAATGGCATCAATATAAACCACAAAATATACCTCAACCTACAAAAACAAGACCTCATATAGCTATCTAAATGGAAAAAAAAAAAAAGTTATGGCTTTTGAAACATGGAGATGAAAAAAATGAAAACAAAAAAAGAAGCAAATTAGGTTGCATCCTTAATGAGGTTTTCCAGAAGAAACACTGCAGACACCTTACAGCATACCAGGCACAACACCATACATTGTATAGTGCCTGTGCTTTGCATTGTGATCTAGGCCCACATTTACTGGAATGGGACTGAGCTGCACCTAGGCCATGTGACCAGTGAACATGACATTACTGGCCTAAGAAGAGGCTGCAGTGCTCAACGGAGCTCTGTGGCCTCTTCAAACAGCTTATCAGAGACCATCACTGATCTGAACTTAAAGGGGTTCTCCGTGAATTAAGAAAATTAAAATACGCAAATGTTACTTTATTATAAATATATCCCTAAATACCTTTCATTAATTATAATGGATCGTTTTGTCTAGGGAGCAATCATTAGGAAAAACAAAATGGCCGCCGTCCTATTAGTACACACAGAACCTGTCCTAATCACACAGCAGGACAAGTTACTTCACAACACCGAGAGAAAGAGCTGCCTCATCCTCCTCTCTGCTCCACCTTTCAGGGATTATGATTCTGAATACAGTTTAATATGATATTTAGCTGAATCTCTTTTGGAATGGATTTCATGAGGAGACATGATGTACAGAGAGGATGGACAGGACAGACTGTGGTAATGGAGAATGTACTAATAGGACGGCTGCCATTTTATTTCTCCTAATGATTGCTCCCCAGACAAAATGAGCCATTATAACAAATGAAAGATATTTGGGAATATATTTATAATAAAGTAATATTTAAGTATTAATTCCAGGTGGAATTCCAGCAAGTTGGAACATCTCAAATGAAGCTGTGTAATGATGGCTCATGCTGCAAGTCCAGGAGGGAGTTCCTTGCCACATAATATTGGCTGAAATGCGAGGATAGTCTGTTGGACATGGGTTGCACCCTCTGTAAGCCACCATACTTTTTCAAAAAGTGTTGCACCACTTACTTTATCATGTGCGCTGTGCATGGAGCAATATCAGTGCGGCCACAAGGTTTAGGTTATTATCACTGACCCTCTTGCCCAGTTGGAGTTGGCAGGGAGACAGTCAGCTGGATGTTTGCTGCTTGATACACTTTAGGCTACTTTCACACTAGCGGCAGCACAGATCTGGCAGGTGAAGGGTCCCGCCGGATCCGTGTTGCCGTAGGTGCACATGTGGGGCCGGAACCGTGCTCCGGCCCCACACATGTCAGACACAGTCTCACTGTGTCTTAAGCCATGTATAGTCATTTACCCCCTAAAGTGGTGCTTGGTACTTACTCTCCCGGTGTCTGGTTGTCAGAGGCCCCAGCTTGTGTCCCAGCAGCTCCGGACAGCGCGCACAATGGAAGAAAAGATTCCCCACAGCGCCCTCTGCTGGAGGGAGGAGGGAGCTGTGGGGAAAAGTGCAAGGTGATGGATCCATCATGAACTCCATCGAAAGTCAATGGACGACAGATCCGTTTACTATTGTGTCACACTAAACGGATCCGTCCCCATTGATTTGCATTGGGGGTCATTCCGGATCCGTCTTGGTGCGAATGCCCACACCGGAGAGCAAACCGCAGCATGTTACGGTTTGCTATCCGGTCTGTAGACTGAAGAGAACTGAACGGAATGCATTTAGGAGCATTCCGTTCTCTTCAGTTCAGTTTTGTCCCCATTGACAATGAATGGGGACAAAACTGAAGCGTTTTATTCTGGTATTGAGCCCCTATGACAGAGCACAATACCGGAATTTGTAAATGCTAGTGTGAAAGTACCCTTAGTAAGTGATTTGCTGTGTGGCTGTCGGTCAGGCTGATCAGCTTTAACATAGCATGGCAACACATCACTTTACACATGTGATAGGAGAAAAAGGGAATGGGAGCAACACTTTTCCCTGCTTCTGTTGGGTACAGGGAGATGTCCATGGAGGAGGATGTGGAAGATGTGAATAAGTGCCTGGTATGGAAACCTGCCAGACACAAATGTGGAGGAGTCAACAGGATCTGGTTTTCTTGCTGCAGTGCCTCACCGCCACTGTGAAAAACATTGACAGATCTTTGTTCCCTCTTCTTAGGAAAAAAATGGTGCAGTGAAGACAGAGATTCTGCAACTGAAAGGTTTCTCTAGTTTTGTAAGAAAGAGAAATAGATAACAATAGTGTATTAATGATGTTTTTGCTGTATTTCTTTTAGAAAAAAATGTTCAGTTCCTGAGTGTTTGCAGTAGAAGGTATACTGTTGTGGTAATGGTAATAAGCCTATGAACTGCATAAATGTTTTTGCAAAAATAACACTGGTTGTTCATGCAGAAAAATAAGAGTTTTTTTTTTTGCAGAATCCTGTAATGCAGAACTTGCCAGCAAGCTGTATGAAACAACTGAGTAGGTGCCCAGTTCCTCACTCTCTATGTTGTTTTCCCTGATAAAACTCTAAAATCTACCCAATTATACCTCCAATTCTCTCCCTATAGTGCCCCTATAAAGTCCCTATAGAGTGCCTAGTAACTAGCTTGCATTTACAATTTTTTTTTTAGAAATGACCATAACACATCCTCTCACATCCACAAATAAGAACAAAATTGCATCTGGCTCATTCTCAGCAGAAAGACCTGATTGAATACCGACCCTTTTTTGGCTGATCAGGCTGTCTGTCAGCCTCTGAGCCAATTAGGGCAAGCCCTCCTCCCACTTCCAATGTCATCACCCTTCATCTTCTTCTTCCTTCCTGTTTTCACCAATTTTCACAGTAGACTGATGCTGGGCTCTGGTCTTTGCATAATAAAAAACAAATTTCGTAATTTTTGGATTCTTTAGGGAAATTAACTTTTGTGTAATTTGTGATTAATCTAATTTTGTTTAGAATCAATTCACTTTGGGAGAATTCTTGAGAGAGGGAGAAAAAGTTGCATGGCCAATTTGGACGAAACAGATCTGAATTTTGAATAAATCCACTCATGTTTACTTCCTTTTCAGTGCTAAAGGAAAAATGAGCATTTCCATGAACAATAATAGCCAATCCCTGGGGGTTTCCAGTATCGGTACCATTGTAATCTTGTGGAGTCTCATAAGAAGTTTCCCAAACTGAACAACATATTCAAAATAACATGTTTAGTAAATAGCTTAAAAATGTCAGTTGTTTTATATTTAATGAAATATAACATTTCATATTTCTCATCTACTGTATATGACTGTTAGATTTTTGTTATAGCAATAAAAGTCTCTTAGTTCTTTTCCATTAGATTAGGCTCTGCTCACAGTAGCATTACAGCTTTAAAGGGATTCTGTCAGCAGGATATTGGGTATAGAGATAATTACATCTCTATACCGGCCTTACTGCTGTGATTGTAAATATGTAAGTTTAATTGTTATTAGGGCAGTAGTTTATATAAAAAAGCGTTTTTATTAACATGTGAAATACCAGGATAAGGAGCCCAAGGGGAGGTCCTGCGAGCCGTTGGAGCCCGGGCACGCCACAGATTTCGGAGCCCAGCACCGCCCTCCAGCTAATTATGCACGCCCCTTCAGCGCTGTCTTCTCCTCCAGCTGCGGCACAGACTCTTGTATGCACGGCGCATGCGCAAGATGCGCCGCAGCCGGGGGAGAAGACAGCGCTGAATGTTATAAGTGTGAAACAGTTCCTATTTGCAACAATTTACCCTCCTGCATCTGAGCACAAAGAGCCTGTTGGAATTAGGGCTCATGCACATGACCGTGTGCCGGCCAGACCCATGCTGCTGACTGCAAATTGAGGTCAGCAATGCATGAGCACCGACCGAGTGGCTACCACATGCGGATTGCAGACCCATTCACTTGAATGGGATCCACGATCTGCATCCGACTGTCCGCACTGCAAAAAGTGGTGCATGCACTACTTTTTTGCGGTTCAGAAGCATGGACAGAGAACCCGCGGAAGCACTCCGTATTGCTTCCATGGGCTTCCAATCCATGCCTCCATTACACTTGGGATCTCCTGGATTGCAGTCCCATTCAAGTGAATGGGTCCATATCCATGATGCGGGGTGTACATGACCGGTGCCCGTGTATTGCAGACCCACTGTTTGCGGGCCACAAAACTGCCACGGCCAGGCAACATCCATGTGCATGAGCCTTTAACACCTGTAACAAGGTTTCTGGGAGTTCTCGATCCCAAAGACGACCAGAAAGATCCAGTGGCTGTTATAGTAATGTATCGTATTCGTTATTATTGCACCGCAACCTGAGGAATTGACCGTATGGCAAAGATCTTTTGATATGTTCAGGATGATAACTATTATTTTGTAAAAGGGAATTGGTTACAGTGGATTTCCTGAACCCCTTTGTCAATAATTCACATCCAAAAACTCCAAAAATTCCATATTTAGTTTATCAACATTTATATACTCCACAAATGAATGGAATTCTTTCTCCATGCCTGACCAAATGACTAACAAGTTGTCTATGAATCTAGTCCAATATTGGATATGTTTAATAAACAGATGGTTCACATTATAAATACGTTTTCCTCCCATATTGACAAGAACAGAACTATTTTCTAATTCACTGAAATAATTCAAAAATATTAGTATGTACATAACATTAAAAATTAAAATATAAAATTCCATATGAAAGTTTAATATAATGTGTAATATGTGTGTAATGTAGATGGGGCCATGATAACTTCTTGAATGAAAATTGACAAGGTTTTTTATTCTCTCCTCAAAAAGCTAAATCCAGAGAAATGACTGAACTCCTACCTGTAGGGAATCTGAGCAAAATCTGCAAGTACAAAAGCCACCTGAAACAGGCTGGCATTAGCGGTGGTATCAATGTTGGGATCGCAGCAAGTCTTCTGCAGTTTTCACTTTTCGAATTGCAATGGTTGAATGCTGCAGGTGAAACCCACAGCATAAGCTAATTAGCTGCAGACTAAAAACTGCAATGCAAGTTAGTCTACACTGCAGGTTTTCCCCTCAACATGTGCAGAAAGCCACAGTGGTGGTGGAGAGGATGGAAGTAGTGGTAGGTTTCACTCTAGTGCTCCCTAGGCCATGCAGTGATAGGAAGGTGCACCTGTTCTTTCCTAGGGGTACATTCGGACTCTGGGGCCATCTGACATATGGAGGTGGATATGTCTTTGGTGTAAGTCATTTTGTAGGTGCATGGCAGGGGTCCTGTGGATGTACTGGTAATGCAGTGTGTTAGTAATGCAGGTGGCAGCATGGTACAATAAGGAGGCAGTATTTTAGTGAAGCATGATTCACACAGGCACTGATTGTCAAGCACAGTCTGTACAGTCACTGTGTACAGTTTTCCAAGACTATGTATAGGATACATAGCCAGCACCAGTAGCCATCCTCCTTCATTCTCTTATTCAATAAGATATTGAAACTGAAAAAGAGACACAGATGCACAGCGCCAAAGCTGGCCATACTCAGGCTTCTTCTCTCGAACAGTGTTCACTGATGTTCTCCTCTTCAGGCTCTGATGACTGGCTGTCCTTCTGCTGTGATATATTTCTCCCATGGGATAATTCAGGAATAAAATCTATGAGGAATGGAATAAATATTAACAATAGTATCACACACTGTCATCCACATGAGGAGAGGGCATTGGAGGCATCAAACACCAGATCATACCCAAAATGAATTCAGATCTCAGAACATACCTGTAAGAAACTTACCTATGATATGATCCTAAGACTTGGCGCATCTGCACTAGGAGAGATGCGCTGTTCGCCACACCCCCTGGTGATGCAACAGCAACCTTAGCAACAGGATGCAATGCTCTTTTTCTCCTTGTAGCAGGTGTGTGCTGGGGGAGATTAGCAGTAGTCTGATTGCTCAGTTGCTGATTGTTTCTGACTAATGGAGCGCTGAGTCATGGACCTATCAGATTCTGATCCAGGGACCCTATGCTCTATTTACTGGCCATACACCAGTGCCAGTGATAGTCTCTGACTCACTAGCTGTGTTTTTGGTCCCTTGTTCCTATGCTTAATGGATTCCCGGCTTGTCTTCTGACCACTCTCTGTCTCTCATTCGGTACTGTATAGCTTGTCTGGTTTTGACCCATTTATGTATGACTCTGGTATTGTGTTGTTTTTGCTTGTTAGGGTCCATTCACACGTCCGTATGTTTTAATCCGCATCCGTTCTGTCCCTACTCACAGTCATAACAAAACCCTAAATAATTTGTTAGATTAGATTCTATCAGTAGTTTTGATTTAGGTCTCAATAAATTGGACCTTAATCAAAAGTGCTCAGATTTCCTTGAAAAGTTGAAAGTCGTATGTTACACACTGGAGTCTCCTAGGACTGTATCCAACCCCTTTTTTAACCTCTGCAATGTCAAGATAGGATTAGTGATGTTTCAATAATAATAATAATAATAATAATAATAATAATAATAATTATTATTATTATTATTATTATTATTATTATTATTATTATTATATACAGAAGCTCAAAATGTAATATTAAACCACTACTTTTTAACTGAGAACATCACATAATTTTTATCCATATTATATGATGTCTTCTTTATATTTAAAGTGTTGTGTTGAGGTTACATGTAATGGAATTGTTTGCTTACTGCTTTGTTGCATTTCTAAATTCTGGGCTTTGGATGTCGTGACATTGGATTTATACATTTTAAGCTCACTCAGTTTACATGGCAGAGGCTGATCAATAATAAATGAAATATCCATTTTTCTACTGTTCTGTAAGATAAAATGTGCATGATTAGAGTCTGTACTATATTAGCATATTATGACGCAGACAGAGTAAAAGCGAAACAATAACAGTAATTATGTCTAGACGCTGGAAGCATAACTGGTGTACTCTAAGATTAGCTCCATAGGTAGAATCTCACACTCATAAAATAAATCCCGGACCTATTGTATTTCATCATAAATGTAAACTTTGCAGTAAGATGATCTACGTGCATTTACTAAAGAAAATACGTGGCTTGCAGCAATTTATTACTTAAAATACATCTTGCCTCTTGTTGATTTGTTCATATTCAGTGACATTTCTTTGTTTATTCTGGAGACATGACTCATTTCCAGTGAAATCATTGCCAAACTATATTTGGCCTTTTAACCTTAATCCCCCCAGATTACTGCTTAATTATTCAAAGAAAAAAATATTGTATGACTAAATAGCTTAAAATGACAAAACAAGATAGATATCTGGAGAAAGAAAGAAGAAAATAACATTAAAGGTTTATGGTTATCACATTAATTTTTATATTGTTTACTCACATTTGGAGGACTTGCTTACCTTTCTGTGGATGGGCAGCAGCTCATCAATCACTTGCATCTTCCAGGATGCATTGTAATTAACTGTTGTTAACCCCTTTCTCCACACACATATGGCCCCAGAGATACATTTGGTGTGTAATGCCCACAAAATGCAAGGTGTCTAGGCCTCTTCACATGCTTCATTATGAGATCACTATCTCATCACTGAGGGGAGGGGAAGGTAGCTTGATATACCACCGCTAAGTGCAGGAGAATCTGAACCAGAATAATAAACAGCGAGGGCCCTAGAAGAGACCAAAGTTAATGTACTTAAAGGGAACCTGTCACCTAGAAAACACATATTAAACCATCAGTATTACCTTGTTTTCATCTTTAGCATAGTTCCAAAGTTGTTTATGTCTTTGCTGTTTGATGCGCCAAAAGTCTGAGAAAAGACTTTATTCAACTGCCCGAGCTATATAAATTGTGGTAGTCAATGGGGCCGTGGCTTTGAAGTCCAGCTCACCACTCCCCATTTACCGTCCTTTAGCGTTTGATAGTTCTTATGCCCTCAATGCTGGACTCCAGAATGTACTCTCGTGCATACACCATGTCCTCACAGGCACAGTTTCTCGTGCAAGAGCATGTCATTAAACATTCACATGCATCTACCTCATGTGGCAAGCTTTACCTCAAACGAGAAAAGTGCTGACTTTTTTTACTTTAAGATCCCAATTTACATAGTACAGGCAGTTAAATAACAGTCTTTTTTCGGACTTTTGGCACATCAAACAGTTTTAGTTGCATATATATATCTATATATATATAATTTCATTTACATACTCTATTAGTTGCACAGCAAATAGTAATAGAGATATTGTATATCAGATGACACTTGTCAATTAGTGGAGCGGTCAGTATGATTCCATAGAAGCTATTGCAGTAAGTGAATTATTTTAAAAAATAGAATTTGCATATTTTTGTAAAAATTCTCTATTAGGTCCATATAGAACCAATTTAGCAATCAATTCACAATTTATGTGCAAAATTGATCAACCAAACAAACTGTGGAGGACTAACCTAATAGGGTAGGGACATTGAAATTGAGCTGAAATCTTGTGCAACAAACATATGAGTCCACCAGGGTGCTGTGGTCTGTGCATCATTTACAGACTGTAGGCTGTCATAATCAATAAACAATGATCTCCTGATCTAATTCCTGATCTTATGCCCAGAACTCTCAGAATAATAATTACCGTATTTTTTGCCCCATAAGAAGCAAAGTGGGGCAAAAATGTCACTGTGTCTTATGTGGAGAATACTCACTCACCGCTTCCTGGTCCCCTGCCGTCGGCTTTGCTGTGACTGCGCACAGCATGAGAACACTATGTGAGCTTACGCTGTGTGCTTCTGGTCACAGCACAGCATGCGGCAGGAAGAAGAAGAGAGCTTGATTCCAGGAGAGGCAGAGTCCGAAGCAGGAGAAGAAAATTGATTTTTTTAATTTTATTTGACTGCTGCATGAATGTCTGATCTGAGGCATGGAGTTCTCATCTAAGGTATGAGGGTCTGATCTGAGGTCTGATTGGGGGTCATTCACATTGGGGTCTGAGCTGATGTCTTATCGGGGTTTTATTAACTTTGAGGGGTCTGGTCTGATCTGAGGTCTGATTAAGGGTCTTATTAACAGTGGGGGTTGATTGGGGCTCTTAGCTGAGGTCTGATTAACATTAGGGGTCTAATAGGGGTTTGATCTAAGGTCTAATGAAAAATATTTTTTTATTGTCCTCCTCTAAAACCTAGGTGTGTCTTAAGGGCAGGTGCATTTTATAGTGTGAAAAATACAGCATACCTGTGAATTTCTATTCAAGCACTCTTCATAAAGATGTGAGTAGACTCACTATAGTTGAAACCATCAATTTTGATTTTCTACATCTATATAACTAGAACAACTCTAAAAACAAGCAACTATACAATTAAGTTTCAAATGAATACTTTTTAAAAATGCTGCAAATATTCCACATGAAACACTGAAGAAGTTGTTATTTGTGCACATGTCATGTCATCAAGGTCTAAAATGTTATTTCCAAATCCACATTTAAAACATACAGTCTAGTGATAAGTTCTGATTCCAAAATCAAATTCTGGGTCCATCAAAAGATTGTCTAGTCTTCCATGGGCCAACCCTAGTGATGTTCTTTTTTAGGCTTGATCCCACTACTATTTAAAGTCTATGGAACCTTTTTATATTGCAGGTGGCTATCCAAACTTAGGAACAGTGGATTATTATTGTCTCCAAAATTACAGGACAAGGCTCATTTACTTTTTAATAAATTGTTGTTTTCCATTTCTACGTCTCCCGGTGACATGACGCTATTAAAATGTTTGCTTAAGAAAAACATTTTTCTTAATTCTATTGTTTACTACACATGTCAAAAAATCACATAAACAACTTCTTTATACCACCTGTAGTCTGAACACAGGCGTACTCGTGGCAAAAGGATGTTATTACAATCAGTTTAGTTTGGAAAGATTGAATTTTTTAACCTTTGGATTAAAATTAATATTTAGATTTTCCATCTCTAATAATGATGTTAAACTTATGGGATGTTTAGATATTTCGACCATGAGAATGTTCCTATTTAGACTGTAGCAGGCCACACACATTTAATCACAATAAATAGCATTTAATATGTTTACAGTAATGGAAAAATGAGTTCAACTTCTGTTTTTAAGTTATGAAGTCAGCTGTACTCTGATTTAGCTTGTTTACAATCAACTCCATTTTCTTTTGTTTTGCATTCAAATTCAGAATAAAGCTTTTCTGTACCATTAACACAGAAGGAAAATCAAATATTTAATCTAACAATTAACTCGAGACAGTCGTCTCTAGTCCTTGAGGGGGGGGGAGAGGAAAGCTCCATTACACACAGGTCATTGCTGACTACATGATTTTCCTCCTGAACCCAAATAAGGTATAGGATGGAATTTTTCCAAATCTTGTTCATAAACTTATGACGCATCCTAGACTCCTTGAGTAATGATCCTCAAAATGTATTTTGGTTTCCAAGATTTATTATTAGTTGACTTGTATATTTGCTGCAAAAACAAATCATGTGTATAGCGGAATAACAATTCTGTATCCAGGGACATTTTTAAAAGATGTGAGATGCCTTGGGGTAAAGCATTGGGTGGGTGGCCTGTGACCAGCTAAAAAACTTTAAATAGCAAATCTTTGCTTTAGGAAGAAGAGGAAATAGTAGATATTTCCAATAGTAATTTATTCGTCAACACGTTTCAAGGGCGAAATGCCCCCTTCTTCAGGACAATCAGACATACAAAGTTTTGACGAACAAACCACTATGGGAAATACTTACCACACTCGATGTCATCCTTGGCGGCGCCAACATAATAGGTTCATCTACTATTTTCCCTTCTTCCTACTTGACTCCAGCACCTACTCCAGGGGTGCAGGCAGGAACCCAGGCTGGGCCTTCAAAGTTGTTGTGATGTTCTCACAACACTATCTGGTAAGCGTATTAAAAAATTTTCTCTTACTGTGCAAATCTTTGCTTAACGAACAGATAGCATGGCAAAATACCTACACAAAAAGGTTAATTTCCATGGTTTTCTTGTCAAGAAGTACTGATGGTCCAACGCTAGAGATTAGCAAAGTTCTCTAAAATTCAATTTGGCAGTTTGGCTGAATTTTTCAAAAAAAATTTGCTTTGTGACAAATTACTTTGTCAGGAAGTGCATTTCTTTGTAAATAGCAGGTACAACGAACAACAATTGCGCCGCCCTCCATCATTGAATTGATCAGATGTTGCAGCATTTGAGATCCATATTAAAGCATTTTAGTGTTTGCTAATTGTAAAAAAAATTACCGTAAGTTGTATTTATCTCATCCATTTGAACGCAAAGAGGCCGCTGTGGCCGTCTTGCTTGAAGATCCAGCACAAAATTTCACGTGACGTGTGAAGAAGTCATCATGTGTCGTATGGGTCACCACGCACAAAATTTAGCATGAGATCTTCAAGCAAGATGGTCACGGCAGCCTCTTCGCCTCGAGGACGAGGAAATTCGGCTTTGCGGCTTATCAAATTTTTCCTGAAATTCATATCAAAGTGCACTTCAATTTGCTCAACACTATGCAATAATAGTCAAAAGGAGTCTCAAATCAGGTATTCATCACCTAGGACTGAATGTTCCTACCTATTCAGGGTCATAAGCAGAGTAGAGTGAATATCGTAAAATTTTCTAAATTTCTTAAAATGCAACTCTCTCTTTCTCGTAGCATATTGGATCACTTCTTGTTGGAAAATATAGGACTAATTCACAAATTTTAGAATTGTTTTGCTCATCACTAGTCATAAACATAAATTATAATTTCGGTAGAATGAATTAGCATTGGCAAATACTTTGAAACTTAAAAGGGATGTCTGATTTGAAAAGAAGACTTAAATTCTCTCTTAGGAATTTCAACTAATTTGCATAATTTTCCCAGAGCAGCATTACAGGGCAATAAGACTCCTTACGCTTACTAGACACTCCTCACAAGGAGAAGTAGTTCTCCCCCCCCCGGGATCCAATATCTACTCACACTTCCATATGTGCAGCCACAACTATTGTGGCAGTTCGCCATACAACTTGTCAGCACAGGCGATGATTCCAATTCTGCACGGCAATCTTGAGTTCGCTCTCGGATGAATACAATATATTTTGTTAAATGTACTGCAGAAACAATCGTGACACTGTATGAATCTAATTAGTCAAGCTGTAATATACTGTCATAATTTGCCACCATGTAATATTTGGGAATTTGTTTGACACAGTTGACTTGTCTGAGATACATAATAAACTGCAAGCCTTGTCTGTGGGAAACACTACTGCTCCGGCCGCCAGAAAACCGTACAGGACTCATTCATTTGTTACCATCACAAAGAACGGCAGACAAATTAATACAAATGAAGTTGTTTCATATTTGATTTATTCCTTCCAATTACAGGCACCTACTAATTTCAATCCGCTGCCAGAATCAGGGCTTTCGGCAGAGCGCCATTAATCTCATTAGTAACCATTACGAATATAATTTTTATCACGCGGTACAGTTCTATAGAGAGATGACAAAACATAATGAACTGTAGCATTAGCCTCTGATCAGCACAACGTTCACTTCACAATGTCTCTCTCCTTTCTCTTTAGTTTTACAGCCGCACGATCTTGTTGGGAACTGACAGCTGTTTCTGGTACAGGTGCTTCTTTGAAAATCAGTGACAAAATAGATAACAGGTTTAAGTACGTGTTAACACCCTGATAGCATGTATAATTGCAATATGGCAATGTGTAATGAAGATTAAATTAGGCCATAGCATATGCAAGTACATAATTAGATGGGAGGGCAAAATCGGTGAATATGTGTTCGGTAGGAAATCATTCAGTAGGTTAGGCAGCAGTGCATGCTACATACGACACCTCAGAATAAGGAAGTTTGTTGTATTTCATATATGTATATATGAAATATATGTAATATATATATATATACTAGCAGAAAGACCCGGCTTCGCCTGGGTATATTTCATCTATTTATTTAATGTTTCTGTGTGTCGTTGCAGAGAGAAAGTCAATGCAGCTGACAGAAATTGATTTTTACCTTCATTTTTTTAATCCCTACTGGCTGCGGAGTGGGAGGGGGTGTGGTTTAATGGGACACGGGGGGTTTAAGTCCTTCATTTCAGGGTGGCCTGAATTATAGGTTAATGCCATGGTAATTTGAGGAAACACAATGGGTAGCAGTGGAAGAAAACATTGCTTTGCGCGGGTATATTTAATCTATTTCATTTAATGTTTCTGTGTGTCGTTGCAGAGAGAAAGTCATCCTCCCTCCCATCCCTGCAGCTGACAGATGTTGATTTTTACCTTCAATTGTTCAATCTCCATTGGCTGCGGAGTGGGAGGGGTCATGGCCTGACAGAGTCGGGGGCGTGACGTTGCCAGACCTGGGGCGGGGTTTTAAGTCCTTCTTTTGATGGTGGCCAGAATTACAGGTCGATGCCATGGTAATTTATGAGGACACGCCACGGGTAACAGTGGAAGAAAACATTGCTTTGCACGGGTATATTTAATCTATTTCATTTAATGTTTCTGTATGTTGTTGCAGAAAGAAATCCAACTTCCCTCCCACCCCTGCAGCTGACAGAAGTTGATTTTTACCTTCATTTTTTCCATCACCGTTGGCTGTGGAGTGGGAGGGGGCGTGGCCTGACAGAGTCGGAGCGTGGTTTCGCGAAATCTGGGGCGGGGGTCAGAGTGGCATGAATTACAGGTCGATGACATGGTAATTTATGGGGACCCGCAATGGGTAGCAGTTGAAAAAAACATCTTTTATTAGTACTGAATGGTCGTAGTCTAAAATTAGTCAATTTCATCTACGATTTTTGTGTGTTGTTGCAGAGAGAAATTCACCCTCCCACCCCTGCAGCTGATTTTTTTCAATCCCCGTTGCCTGTGGAGTGGGAGGGGGCGTGGCCTGGCAGAGTTGGGGGTGTGGATTATCAAGATGCTTCGAACGGTTGTAGTCTGAAATTAGTCTATTTCATCTAAAATTGTGTGTGTCACCCTCCCACCCCTGCAGCTGACAGAAGTTTATTTTTCCCTTCATTCTTTCAATCCCTGTTGGCTGCGGAGTGGGAGGGGGCGTGACCTGACAGAGTTGGGGGTGTGGCTTAGCAAAGCGCTTCGCATAGGTGATTTAATCTATTTCATTTAATGTTTCTGTGTGTCGTTGCAGAATGGCTGCAGAGTGAGAGGGGGCGTGGTCTGACAGAGTTGGGGTCGTGACTTAGCAAGACGATTTGAACAGTTGTAGTTTATAATTAGTCTATTTTATCTAAAATTTTTGTGTGTCGTTGCAGAGAGAAATTCACCCTCCCACCCCTGCAGCAAACAGAAGTTTATTTTTACCTTTATTTTTTCAATCCCCGTTGGCTGCGGAGTGGGAGGGGGCGTAACCTGACAGAGTCGGGGGCGTGGATTAGCAAGACGCTTCACATGGGTGTATTTAATCTATTTCATTTAATGTTTCTGTGTGTCGTTGCAGAAAGAAAGTCAACCTCCCACCCATCCCTGCAGCTGACAGAAGTTGATTTTTACCTTTATTTTTTCAATCCCTGTTGGCTGCGGAGTGGGAGGGGGCGTGGCCTTACAGAGTCGGGGCGTGGCTTAGCAAAGCGCTTCACATAGGTGATTTAATCTATTTCATTTAATGTTTCTGTGTGTCGTTGCAGAATGGCTGCGGAGTGAGAGGGGGCGTGGCCTGACAGAGACGGGGTGTGGCTTAGCAAAAGGCTTCGAACGGTTGTAGTCTATAATTAGTCTATTTCATCTAAAATTTTTGTGTGTCGTTGTAGAGAGAAATTCACCCTCCCACCCCTGCAGCAAATAGAAGTTTATTTTTACCTTCATTTTTTTTAATTCCCATTGGCTGCGGAGTGGGAGGGGGCGTGACCTGACAGAGTCGGGGGTGTGGATTAGCAAGACGCTTCGCATGGGTGTATTTGATCTATTTTATTTAATGTTTGTGTGTGTTGTTGCAGAAAGAAAGTCAACCTCCCACCCATCCCTGCAGCTGACAGAAGTTGATTTTTACCTTTATTTTTTCAATCTCTGTTGGCTGCGGAGTGAAAGGGGTGTGGCCTGACATAGTTGTGGGTGTGGCTTAGTGAGACCTGGGGCGGGGGTTTTTAAGTACTTCTTTTAGGGTGGCCTGAATTAAAGGTCAATACCATGCTTATTTATGAGGCCACGCAATAGGCAGCAGTGGAGCAAAACATCTTTTATTACTACTGAACTGTAGTAATAGAAAAAAACATAAGTTATATTTATGGTAACCGGAATACCTTTAACAGTGTCAGTGAATAGAAATGGATGAGATCCTCAGCTCCTGATAATTACCTGGTTGTTATGGAAACCTGCCCTCCCTGTGTGTCTTTGCAGAGAATGGCAGTTGGAGTTTAAAACCAAAGCTCCCAGTTGTAATGTTGGCTAATGGAGATCATATTTTGGGAATATCTCAGGAACGGTATGTCCTAGAGAGATGAGACCTGGTCTAAAACCTTCCCGGACACCTGATGTACCTGTGTGCCGAATTTGGTGAAAATCGGTCCAGTAGTTTGGTCGCGCATAGAGAACAGACAGACAGAAAGACAGACAGACAGAAACTCATTTTTATATTATTAAGAGATATATTTCATACATGTAATCCATTTGCCGCTTCGTAGATTCAATACAAATCTTCGGAAGTAAATCTTTGTACGCTAACGCTATGTTCACATAATATAATTTGAACGCTAATGCTACGCATCTAATAATTTGTATTCTAATGCATAGGTATTCACTTACGTAGGGTACTTTTACTGTATGTTCATTATTTTTGTGGGTCTTCTAGACAATAATACGCTAAACCTTCGTATGCACTTTGTACACTCATGCGTACATTTTTGCGGGAATATTCGCAGAACACAAATATTTTTTTTACACAACTTGAAATGAATCGAATCTTATCCGAAGCGAATCTTGGAAGATTTGCTCATTTTATATATATATACAGTATATATGCACTATATATGCCTAATAATAAATCATAATAAATCAGTCTTAGTTGTCCATAGCAACTAAGGGCTTTGAATGAGTGAAAGCTAAGCTCTGATTGGTTGTTATGGACAACTAAGACAGATTTAATATTAGGCAGTTTGATTTGATTTGACATTGATAACATATCCTATAGCATACCCCTTTAAACATGTCAAGTTATGGAAAGATTCCATTACATATTTTTTTTTTAATCTCATCTACTTTGTCATCTACTGTTAATACTGCAGGTTTTTGCCCACATGCAATTCCACTGAAGAAAATTTACTGTATAAGTGCCACATGTGGTCAATTGTGTTGAGAGAAGCGAGCTCTAGATCATAGATCCGTAGTCGCTTCAGTCAAAACTTTGTTTGAATGTTGTATGAAGATTAGTCTCCATACAGCATTCAAATGTCTGGACTCCAGCAAGGCAAATTCGTTATTCCCGAAGTCTTGCAGTACTTTGATGAAAAACTTCAGGATTTGATTTTTAAAACTATTTTAAAACATGGATCCAAAGTCAACTTCAGTACCAAGGTACCAGTAAGTACCAAAGACAACTTCTGATCCATGTTTTAAAATGTTTTTAAAGTTTAACAATGAAATCCCGAAGTTATTCACAAAAGTCCCACAAGAATTTGAGAATAACGATTTTGCCTCACTGGAGCCGATACAGTTAAATGCTGTATGGAAATTCAGAGCGAATGGACTCGGATCTAGGATCCGAAGCTTGATTTGGTGAATGCTAGAGGTCACACATCTATAATAAAGAAAACGCTTAAAAGGGTTGTCCCGGATTTTGATATTGAAGGCTTATCCCCAGGATAGGCCTCTTCCTAGGCACTTCCCCTTCCTGAGCACTTAGGCCTCATCCTAGGCTGGTGACTTCACTGTACATTAGTGACATGGCCTTCAGTCTCATTCAAGCTAATAGGACTAAGCTACAATACCAAGCACAGCCGCAATCCAATGGATAACGCTGTGCTTGGTGAGCTTCAAAAAGCTGATTGGAGGGGGTGCCGGAACTTGGACCCCCACAGATCTAATATTGATGACCTATCCTGTGGATAAGCAATCAGTATCAAAATCTTGGATAACTCCTTTATATTGCTGCTAAAATGCTGTGAAAAAAAAACACACACACACAAAACAACTATAAAACTATAAAAGGTTTTCCAGGAAGAAAATATGGACAACCTTTAATATTTAGTAGTCTGAGATCCTGGTGATTAGCAGAATGAAAGTGGTACTCCAGCTCAGCTCTATTCAATCCCCATTCAGCCTTAATTATGTTCATCAGCAGTCTAAAACCCTAAACGGTCTTAAATGTGCCCCTAAATTTTTATTATTAGTGAAAGAAAAGTTTGGAATTTATAAATGTGTCCCTTAAAAGTTAAAGAAAAACAGCTTGGAAGACACTTTACTCTGCTTCATAAAATATGAAAGGCATTGACAAATGTATATTACTGAGACTTTTTCACGTTTGCATAGGGGTGAGAATGCTGTGATGTCTCTTCCAGGAGAAAGGAACTAAGCTGCTATCAACCAATAGATCTGTTCTGTATCAATAAATAAGTGTTGGTGCACAAAAGGGCCCTATTACATGGGCTGATGATTGGGAACTAGAGATGATGAAAGTGATATGGCACAAACCAAATGCATTACAAATTTCCCAAAAGATTTGCATTTAGCATTGAGTTTTGTCTGGCATGAATCACTCAAAAAGGTGGCCAGTGGCCACCATTTTTTTAAAAAATATATGTTTTGGACTTTCTTTTTTTACTTTTTGACATGTATTTTAAGTCCCCTTAGGGGACTTTAAAGTAGTATCATCTGATCGCTTTTCACATAGACGGTGGTGAATTACCATTACAGCCTATGGGAGAATTAAGTAGAAACATGGTTCTGGCAGGCTTCAGATTCTTTAGAAGGTCCAAGGCTGCCGTATCTATCAGCTTCCTTGATTGCTGATTGGGGTAGCCTTTCCTGCCCTGGGAAGCACAATGCTCCTGGGAAAAGGCCTCTTAGATGCAGTGGTCGAAATTGACCACAGTATCTGAGGGGTAAAATATCGGTGATCGTGTGTTGCTGATCACAGACATTGCCTCCGGGTTTCTGCTATGCAAAAGTGGACTGGGCGCAGACATGCTCGATACATGTAAGCAGCATGTTGGGAAGAGGTTAAACTTAAAAAAAAAAGCTGACAGTGCATTTGTTATTAAATAGGTTGTTTGTTACCACTGATTACCATCAGTTTACCCATAGCCATACAGATATAACTGTCATTTTAACACTGACAATGTTGTCTTAGTGTTAAAGAGCCTTAAATGGCTTGGATACAGTCCTAGGAGACCCCAGAGTGTTATACCCAACGTTTTAATGCAATCTGACCAATTTTGATTCAGGTTGATTTTATTTGGACCAAATCTGACACAAAACTTTTTGAAAATTCGGTCATCTCTTTTGGGAACAAACAAGACGTTCTCACGATCATTTGGTGATTATTAACAAATAAACGTTTGAGCATCTGGTGCATCTTTTATGCAGTAATAAAAATCACTGATTGTTGGCAGCACATTGCCCTGTGTAAACAGGGAATTTGCTGTCAACAAATAAAAACTGTGGTTGGACAAATAGTGATCATTAGTACCCTTACTCTCAATGGTCACCTTATATAAATGTCACTTAATTCCCCGCTTTCAACATTCTTCAATCATTGCTTGTAAAAGGGCAGAAATCTGCCTATGAAAAATGACCCTAAATGAATGCTGATATCTGAATATGAGCACGAGACAGTCAAAAGCTCCCTTAACCCCTTTGCGCCCAGCGCCGTACATGTACGGCGCTGGGGCGATGCGGGCACATGATCACGTGATCACGGCATCTAGTTGTGTCTCAACCTGGAAGCATTCGCTTCCGGGTGGTGTACAGACACCCCGTGTGGCCAATCGGGGAGTCTGTACACCATATGAAAACTGTAATCCTCGCTGGTGAGGATTACAGTTTTCAAAGTGCAATTCTTATTCTGGCCACTAGATGGCAGGCCAGGATAAGAAATGAGCAATTCATGGATTTCTGAGTCTATAAAATCCATGATTGCTCATAAAGAAAAAAAAAAAGCCACAATATATCAGCCCATATTTGACCTTTCAAATAGTAAAAAAAAATTTAAAAAAAAATGTTAAAAAATATATAAAAAATAAAAAAGATATAAAAGTTCAAATCACCCCCCTTTCCGTATAATTAAAAAATAAATAGCTAAATAACAATAAATATAGACATCATGGGTATCACCATGACCGAAAACACCCGTACTTTTAAAATATAAAAAAAAAATTCCAATACGGCGAATTGTGTGGCAGAAAAAAGCGTCCAAATGGCGATTTGCCGTTTTTTGTCACTTTTTTTTTCTAAAAAAAATTAAATAAAAAGTGATCAAAAAGTCATACACACCCCAGAATGGTATCAATAAAAACTTCAGATTTTCCCGCAAAAAATGAGCCCCCATACAGCTCTGTACACATAAATACCAAAAAGTTATAGGGGTCAAGATTTGACAAGGAAAAAAAAAGGGCAACTTTCTAATTATTTTATCACTATGAAAACGCAGGAAAAACTATACATATTAGGTATTGCCGGATTCGTACTGACCAGTAGAATGAAAGTAGCGGATCAGTTTTAATGCACATCGAACGCTGTAAATAAGAAACCCGTAGAACTGTAGCAGAATAGCGTTTTCTTTGCAATTTCACCCGGTTTGGAATTTTTTTCCCGCTTCCCACTACACCATATGCAATATTAAATGGTGGCGTTAAAAAGTACAACTTGTCCCGCAAAAAATAAGCCCTCATACAGCTATGTGAACAGAAAAATAAAAGAGTTATGGCTGTTTGAAGGCAGGGAGCGCAAAACGAAAATGCATAACCGAAAAAACCTCTGGGCGCGAAAGGGTTAAACACTACGCTGGTCTCAACAGGCTCCTTTTTATCACAATATCTGATAATATAATTTATGTTTCCAGCATTTTACAATATTATTTTTAGGGTCTGTATGTCCCTATGAAAACATGTCCATTGTTAGTGGCCCACATTAACTATGACAAATGCACTGCTTTCTTGGCATTGTTCATGCCAAATTCTGGTGCTTCTCATTTTAGACACATTTATAACACAGATGTTCAAATGTGTCAAAATGAGAGCAACTCAGAGTTGGTCTAAAGTAGAGATGAGCGAATTTTGTAAAATTAATTTAGGTCCAATTTGTCTGAATGGGCCAAGAAATTCAATATGAGTATGAATCAATTCTATCCAAATCAAAAGTGCTTTAAATGCCTGGAAAGTCTTTCTCCTTCTATTAAAGAATTCTACCTAAACGAACTTAAAGAAATTTTCATTCTCCTGAATGTTTTTAAAAATGTGAGGTTTTTTTTAGAATTGTGATTCTAGCTAATCAATTCACTCATGGTCTAAAGTTTTTACTGGATAAAATTTTGGCACAATGGGGTGCAATGTTGCCTCAGAGCCAGAATATTAGCGTATTGAGACACATTTTTTGCTTGGATATATCGTTTTGGCACATCAGGAGAGGTTTTTGGCTCAGAAACAGAATTTTGGCACATTGGAACAGAATTTTGGCACAGGGACCACATTTTGGTGCATTGCGACAAATGTTTGTTGAGAGATAGAATTTTGGTAGTTGAGACACTTTTGTCTCTGAGACAGAATTTTGGTGAATTGGGACAGATCTTTGGCTTTGAGACAGTATTTTGGCACATTGAGACACATTTTTTTGTCTCAGGGACAGCATGTTGATGCATCGGGATAATGTTTGGGCTCAGAAATATCATTTTGGCATATTGAGAGACATTTGTCTCAATAACATTAGAGTAGATTTTTTGACTCAAAGACAGAATTTTGGTGAATGGGGACAGATTTTTGGCTCAGAGACAGAATTTTGGGGACCGGTTTTTTGATCGTAGACATTTTTGTGGTGAATGGGGACAGATGTTTGGCTCAGAGACAGAATTTTGGTGAATGTAGACAGATGTTTGGCTAGGAGACAGTATTTTGGTGCATGAGGACAGATTTTTAGCTCCGAGACATCATTTTGGAGCATTGAGGCACATTTGTTTGTTAAACTGACGCGTAGGAGGTATAAACTTTACAGTCTGAAGATGTACCAGATCCATTATCCAGCATTAGCCATTGTGATACACTTGGTGCATTTTCAAACTGTTTAGATGTATTCTGTCTAAAAGTTAGACAGTATGTGGACCAATATTTCAGTGGTGCACCATAATTACAATATCATCTAGATAACATAGACTAATCCATTTTTCTCACTTGATTATTGTTATATATATATATATATATATATATATATAACTTTTTATCAAAGCAATGTAAAAGGCTATATGAATATAATTAGACCTATGACACAGCCAGTAAACATTTTAAATGAAGACAATTTCCTACTTCCAAGATACTTGAGCTCATAAGCAGGTGTTTTCATTTATCACTTAAAGGAAATGACTTTTTTTACACCTAATTTAATCCAAAGCTATTCACAGTTATAAATGCTAAATAACAGTGACCGACCCGTGCAGGTGGTCTCCCAGTGCCAGGCAGTGGTTAATCTTCCTCGTTGGAGGGACACATTAAGTGTGTGGGCTGTTTTAACCCAATTTACAAAAATAACAGCCACTACAAATTGAAGGTGAGTTAAACACCCATTACAAAGTCAACAATTAGAAAATGATATATTCTAGTGAGTAGAAAAAATATAACTGGCTAATAACTGCAATATGAGGGATCTAATCCCTGCTGAATGAAGTATGAGGAGATGGCAAGAACAACAGATGTTTGTGGGAGGGAAGTCGTGTGCATTGCAAGTCTTGAGTTTTTTTAAGCAATTACTGATGCAATGAATGGTTTTACTGCATAGCCAGAAGCCCTGGCTGTTTTTAATAACTAATGAACACAAGAAGCTAATTTTATTTGAGATGATTTTTACCAATGAATTAAAATTACAATTTGTAAGATTTTTTTTTTTTTTTTTGGCCTGGCTCAAAAGGATACAAATTCAGAATTAACAGAATTATTGTGGTGAATTAGTCTCGGCAGCTCATCTGATTGTAAATTCTTAGAGATGCCTATGTGTCATTGTATACAGGAAGCATTGCTGAAGTTTTAACGCTTTGCTTCTTGAGAAAAGTCGATTTCTTAAGTATTGAAATATATTGGGTATTAGATGCAGATGATTTGTTGGCAGATAGGAACCATGTGGCCCACCCAGTCAGACTTCCTCCCTACCTGCTGTAAAATCTCAGACTCCATTTGATCCCTGACCTTGCCTTTAAATTCATGGTTCTATCATTACACTATACGTGTTGCTCTGACTATTACTGAAGCATTTACTTAGCAAAAAGGCTAACAACAGGAATGTCTGTAGTGAATGGTGTCTAGGAATTTGAAATTTAGTTTTAAATCTGCCTGACATGTATTTTGTAATATTTTGCTTTTACAATATAAATATTGATGATGATTGCATAAAATATAAAACATATTTTTTTGTATTGTTGAGAGAATTCCAATAAATTGAATTCTACTGAGATGTGTATATTTTCTTAGTAACAATATAGATTAACAAAGCTGAGAAGTGCAAAGTCCCCCCCCCACCCATGGTACCTATCAAGAAATCTATATTTACCTGCTCCCCGCCACTCCATTCCAGCTCTGTGGCTCATGGGTTGTCTTCACTGCACTTTGCCTGTAAACTTTAACTTGGTATGACTGACCTACCATGTCTCCAACTGGCATGTGACACAATAATATGTTGCTTTGGGACATGTCACTGCTGAGGCTAGTAGTTGGCTGCAATGGTGCATGTGACCTCAGCCTTGTTGAAGTTGATAGGCAGTCCGAGATTCAAAGAGCTGGAAAAGAGCAGCAGGGAGCAGATAAGTATAGATCTCTTCATACTGCTCTCTACTGCTGAGGTAAGGAATTTGAAAATAAAACATCCTGGACAACCCCTTTAAGGCAACCCATGTACTGTATACTGAATAGCTGTTAGCAGATTGCTTTTCTTTCTGGCCAATCTATACTAATGCATGCTTCACTTGTCTTGTGTCTTATGCATGTGTTTTCAGTGAGAAAAGAGAAAAAGACAACTTACTGTATCTCCTATGGTAAGGATGAGAAAAATTTAATTCAACATGCCCTTTGATTTTTCTCCTGACATCTGTCATTGGAGAGAATTGAGACGTCCCCATACATATTAAAATTCATTGGGTTGAGCCATTTTTCTACAATGTACATTACCCTCTTAAGGCCTAATTAACTGAATTTTGAGAATTCTCTGACAAAAGCCGCATTCAGTATTTGCAATACATGTATAGTCCGGATTTTATGTTACAAAATCTGCTGCTAATGTTAATGAATAGAGCTGTTCACATGAGCATATAGTTTTCATCAGTATTTGAAATACGCAGCATGTCTGAGTTTTGTGCGGATTTGTTTCTAAATACGCACATTACTTTCTGTGCAGTGCATAAATAATGAAGGAAGGAAGAAATATGCATGTAAATCCTGATGAAATCCTGATGACAATACTGATAGTATATCATCAGGATCCTGAGCCAGAATGCTGACGGATTTCAACACGCTCATCTGAAAGTGGCCAAAGGAGTATGAGCTCTAAAAGGACAGAGTTGGGCTTTTCACATTATGTTTTATATTTTTCAAGGTTAAAAAATTGCACCTTTAGAATGAGACATAACATGATACCTACCTACGGTAATATGAGACAAAATATTGTACCTTTATATATAGGAGATGGGAAATATTAAGTTCAGTGCAAAGCATTCCAACATATGAACTTGATGCTATTACTGAAATCTAATGGAAACAGCGTAATAAGATTATTAAATATGTAATAAAAAATACAGAAAAAACATATATATGAGGCCTTCTTCACATTTCCATTTTTCACAGACATTCACTCTCCTCATTTTCTGCAGACAGCACACAGACCCATTGATTTTAATTTGTAGTTTTTCACTGACGCGCCAGGTATGTGTGATTCGCCGGACTGTGACAAGAAATGTGATTAGTTATAAATTAATTTGTCATTAATCGCTATAAATCAGGTATACCCGTATGTCACGGTGGTGGAGAGAATGTATGGAGCCACTTGTTTCATTGAGCCTGCTCCATACATGACGGGTGCCAGCTTTATCATACTGCATACACCTGGCAGCAATGACGGGGAATGGGGAACCCGTCAAACCCTATGATTTAACCCCTTAGATGCCACGATCAACACCGATTGTGGCATCTGTGAGGTAAGGCAGAGGAATGCGTCTCAATCTGCCTTCTGATCAGAGCCCCGCAGTGAAACATACGTTCATATAAAAAACTTGATTATTAAACTTTGATTATTAAAGAAACTCCCCAGTTTATTATTATAGACATGACCAGAGCTGAGATGACTTCTAGGTATAGAGTAAAGCTGCCAGTGTCCTCTTCTCCCCAGGACCTACCTTCTCAAAGTTGCTGTGGGGACCCCATATTCAATCATCTGGTAGCATCTTGCTGCTGTGTGAGCAGGTAATATTTGATGGCCCTAGGCAGCCAAGTCCGACACTGAGTGGAGGTAAATATTTGAGGTTATTATTTTTATTTGGCAACATGTTGTTGGGGGGAGGGTCATTATTTTGAAATGGGGGCACCTTGGGGGCTCTAAAAAGGGGCATTTTTGTACTGGTACACATTATAAGGGGGGCCAATATGGGGACATTCATTCTACTGGGGCTACTAAAGGGGGCTTTTTTGTACTGGCATACATTATAAGGGGATATTTTTTACAGACACATATTATAGGAGGGATTATTACTACTAGGGCCATTATCATGGGCTTCATTTCTACTGGGGGACCATGAAGAACATGCTTTCTAATATGGGTATTATGAGGGGCATTAATACTTCTGGGCCAAAATTACTATTGAGGGCACTGCTACCACAAAGTGCATTCTAACAGAGAATTATTACTATTGGTGGGACTTTTTGAAGGACTGCTACAGTTGGGGCACCTTGGCACAGTATCAGCTTAGCACCATTATTTTTGGAGGACACTGTTTACAGCACTATAAGTGTAAGGAGCAGTATTTGCTGGGCGCAGATATTTTTTAGGACACTGTGTGCCAATAATTATTGAAGGGTACTAGTATTTGTAGGGGACTTTTGAAGACAAGACGTGACTGAAAGAAATCATCATGGCGGTCTGTTCTGAATGGAGAAGATAAGGAAAGAGGCCATATACATCAGAGGAAACGTTACTGGATGTAAGAGGTACATATGTGGCTCTGTATTGCCCTGTATGTTTTGTAGCGCTGTATGTAATGTCTTCCAAGTATGCCTTTAATAGTAGGGCTGGAGGGAAGGGGTTAGGTTGAGGATTTGGCATGAGGGGGGGAGATCACCATTTCAGTTATCACCTCAGGCAGAAAAAAGGCTAGGTGCACTCCTGCATAAAAAGCCAGTTTAGAAGATATCACCGCACAAAAGCCATTGAAAAACTTAATTAAAATGTCACTATTGTTAAGAATCAAGATGAAGATTGCTACATATGTATATAACAACATTTGTTTAAAACATAAAAATGTTTATGGTCATAATTTTGGATGTAGCTGCCAAATGTGCAAACAACAGAAATGGAAAACTGAATATATGTTAAATATTACTCTCTTTTACAAATTATTTTATTTAAAACAATTCAAATTAAATAACAATAGTTATTGGTTGAGTAGTAAATATTACTCTCTTTATACAGTAAAAATGCACAAATTCATTATTTCCAATGAAGAAGTATTTATGAATGTAAATATATTAGGTATTTACTAAATTCAGTTGCAATAGGATTAATTAGTTTGCTCGGTTTACAAATGATATCTTCATGTACTCTGTTAGGATATTCTGAGTTAAAGGGGTTCTCCCATCTCAACATTTATGACACATGGCTTGGATATGCCCCAAATGTCGTGTACGTGGTATCATACCTATGGGACTTGCATAAACAGGGACATGCATACATGGCCACCCTCTATTCACTGTTATGGGACTTTTGAAACCAGACAAGCTTGCTCGCTTGGCTGTTTTTGGAAGTTCTACAGCTGTGCTGTGCTTTCGTTCATTTCATGACTATGTTCTGAGATAGGAATGATCCCCAATTGCTGAGATTGGACAACCCCTTTAATAGATAGCAGGTCCCTTATTCAAGATTGTCATCTCTAGGCTAATGTGAAGCAAGAAGCCTGACTTCCTTAAAGGAAATGTGTCACCAAAAATCCAAAAATTGTATCTGCCGGTTAAAACAAGATAGTTACACATATTTTTTTCTAATCTGTTTTTTTTTTCTGATTTTTTTCTAATTTCCTGAACATGATTATGGGGACGGCCATCTTGACTCTGCTGTTCTTAACAGCATTTAGAAAGCATTAGCAAAATTGCGTTATGGCAGTTTACGTTTTTTTTTGTTTTTTTTATCAATACACTTGGGGGCATTATTCTATTGTGGGGGCACAAAGGTAAAATTTATTTTATTGTGGCAGCATAAATGGGGCATTGTTTTATTAGGGAGGGCACAAAGTAGGACATTATTCTGTTTTAGGGACAAAAAGAAGGGCATTATTTTATTGTAGGAACATAAAGAGAAATGATATTTTATTATTGAGGGTACAAAAGAAGACATTATTCTATATTGGGACAGAAAGGGGGGGCATTATTTTATTGTGGTGGCACAAGGGAGGATATTATTCTATTGTGGCGGCACAAAGGTGAAACATACCCTTGCTCCTGTCTAATCTATAATGCCTCCAAAAGGACCACTTTATGAAATAGGAAGAGAGTTTTAGGAGACTTGAAATTCAAGCAGAACATTTTTTCCTAATCTCTTAATAATATAAAAATGAATTTCTGTCTGTCTGTCTGTTCTCTATTCGCGACCAAACTACTGGACCGATTTTCACCAAATTCGGCACACAGGTACATCAGGTGTCCGGGAAGGTTTTAGACCAGGTCTCATCTCTCTAGGACGTACCGTTCCCAAGATATTCCCAAAATATGATCTCCATTAGCCAACATTACAACTGGGAGCTTTGGTTTTTAAACTCCAACTGCCATTCTCTGCAAAGCCACACAGGGAGGGCAGGTTTCCATAACAACCAGGTAATTATCAGGAGCTGAGGATCTCATCCATTTCTATTCACTGACACTGTTAAAGGTATTCCGGTTACCATAAATATAACTTATGTTTTTTTCTATTACTACAGTTCAGTAGTAATAAAAGATGTTTTGCTCCACTGCTGCCTATTGCGTGGCCTCATAAATAAGCATGGTATTGACCTTTAATTCAGGCCACCCTAAAAGAAGTACTTAAAAACCCCGCCCCAGGTCTCACTAAGCCACACCCACAACTCTGTCAGGCCACACCCCCTTTCACTCCGCAGCCAACAGAGATTGGGAGGGTGAATTTCTCTCTGCAACGACACACAAAAATTTTAGATGAAATAGACTAATTATAGACTATAACCGTTCGAAGCCTTTTGCTAAGCCACACCCCGTCTCTGTCAGGCCACGCCCCCTCTCACTCCGCAGCCATTCTGCAACGACACACAGAAACATTAAATGAAATAGATTAAATGCACCTATGTGAAGCGCTTTGCTAAGCCACGCCCCGACTCTGTAAGGCCACGCCCCCTCCCACTCCGCAGCCAACAGGGATTGAAAAAATAAAGGTAAAAATCAACTTCTGTCAGCTGCAGGGATGGGTGGGAGGTTGACTTTCTTTCTGCAACGACACACAGAAACATTAAATGAAATAGATTAAATACACCCATGTGAAGCGTCTTGCTAATCCACGCCCCCGACTGTCAGGTTACGCCCCCTCCCACTCCGCAGCCAATGGGGATTGAAAAAATAAAGGTAAAAATAAACTTCTGTTTGCTGCAGGGGTGGGAGGGTGAATTTCTCTCTGCAACGACACACAAAAATTTTAGATAAAATAGACTAATTATAGACTACAACTGTTCGAATCGTCTTGCTAAGTCACGCCCCAAACTCTGTCAGACCATGCCCCCTCTCACTCTGCAGCCATTCTGCAACGACACACAGAAACATTAAATGAAATAGATTAAATCACCTATGCGAAGCGCTTTGTTAAGCCACGCCCCCAACTGTGTCAGGTCACGCCCCCTCCTACTCCGCAGCCAACAGGGATTGAAAAAATGAAGGGAAAAATAAACTTCTGTCAGCTGCAGGGGTGGGAGGGTGAATTTCTCTCTGCAATGACGCACAAAATTTTAGATGAAATAGACTAATTTCAGACTACAACCGTTCGAAGCATCTTGATAATCCACACCCACAACTCTGCCAGGCCATGCCCCATCCCACTCCGTAGGCAATGGGGATTGAAAAAAATCAGCTGCAGGGGTGGGAGGGTGAATTTCTCTTTGCAATGACACACAAAAATCGTAGATGAAATTGACTAATTTTAGACTACGACCATTCAGTACTAATAAAAGATGTTTTTTTCCACTGCTACCCATTGCGGGTCCCCATAAATTACCATGTCATCGACCTGTAATTCATGCCACTCTGATCCCCGCCCCAGATCTCGCGAAACCACTCTCCGACTCTGTCAGGCCACGCCCCCTCCCACTCCGCAGCCAACGGGGATTGAAAAAATTAAGGTAAAAATCAACTTCTGTCAGCTGCAGGGGTGGGAGGGAAGTTGGATTTCTTTCTGCAACAACATACAGAAACATTAAATGAAATAGATTAAATATACCCGTGCAAAGCAATGTTTTCTTCCACTGTTACCCATGGCGTGTCCTCATAAATTACCATGGCATCGACCTGTAATTCTGGCCACCATCAAAAGAAGGACTTAAAACCCCGCCCCAGGTCTGGCAACGTCACGCCCCCGACTCAGTCAGGCCATGACCTCTCCCACTCCGCAGCCAATGGAGATTGAACAATTGAAGGTAAAAATCAACATCTGTCAGCTGCAGGGATGGGAGGGAGGATGACTTTCTCTCTGCAACGACACACAGAAACATTAAATGAAATAGATTCGCAAAGCAATGTTTTCTTCCACTGCTACCCATTGTGTTTCTTCAAATTACCATGGCATTAACCTATAATTCAGGCCACCCTGAAATGAAGGACTTAACACCCCCCCCCGTGTCCCATTAAACCACACCCCCTCCCACTCTGCAGCCAATAGGGATTGAAAAAATGAAGGTAAAAATCACCTCCTGTCAGCTGCATTGACTTTCTCTCTGCAACGACACGCAGAAACATTAAATGAAATAGATGAAATATACCCAGGCGAAGCCGGGTCTTTCTGCTAGTATAATATAATAATTAAAACATAATATATAACATAATATAACATAACATAATTTCCTATGCCTTAACCCTTACAGTCCCGGAAGGCTTCTTGGCCGGCAAGTCTCTGCTGTTTCTAACAGCAGAGACTTGCGGATACTTACCGCTATCGGCGGTTTCCTTTTCAGCAATTAGATGCCATGATCACAAGAGATCATGGCATCTAGTAGCGCAAAAACCCAGAAGCGTTCGCTTCCGGGTGGTGTACAGACGCCCCATGTGGTCAAATGGGGTGTTTGCACACAATATGAAAGCTGTAAACCTCGCTGATGAGGTTTACAGTTTTCAAAGTGCAATTCTTATTCTGGCCACCACCAAGAAATGAGCAAATTCGGTTTTTAATTCAAAATTAAAAACCCCTGATTGCTCATAAAGAAAAAATAAAAAACACAATCTATTTGATAATATTTGAGCTTTAAAATAATCACAAAAAAATGTAAAAAATGTAAAAAAATATAAAATATAAAAGTTGAAATTACCCTCCTTTCCGTATAATTAAAAAATAAATACCTAAATAACAATAAATATAGACATCATGGATATCACCGTGACCGAAAACGCCCATACTTTTAAAATATAAAAAAAAATTCCAATACGGCAAATTGTGTGGCTGAAAAAAGCATCAAAATGGCGATTCGCTGTTTTTTGTTGCTTTTTTTTCTAAAAAAATTAAATAAAAGGTGATCAAAAAGTCATACACACCCCAGAATGGCATCAATAAAAAGTTCAGATCTTCCCGCAAAAAATCAGCCCCCATACAACTCCGTACACATAAATACCAAAAAGTTATAGGGGTCAAAATATGACAACAACAAAAAAAAAAGTCCAACGTTATAATTATTAATTATTTTATCACTATCAAAACGCAGGAAAAACTATACTTATTAGGTATTGTCAGATTCGTACTGACCATTAGAATGAAAGTAACTGGTCAGTTTCAATGAACATCAAACGCTGTAAATAAAAAACCCGTAGAACTGTAGCAGAATAGCGTTTTTTTTGCAATTTCACCCGATTTGGAATTTTTTTCCCGCTTTCCACTACACCATATGCAATATTAAATGGTGGAGTTGGAAAGTACAACTTGTCCCGCAAAAAACAAGCCCTCATACAGCTATGTCAACAGAAAAATAAAACAGTTATGGCTGTTTGAAGGCAGGGAGCGCAAAACGAAAACGCCAAGTCGAAAAAACCTCCGGTACTGAAGGGGTTAAACAATGAGTTAAAAATTGCCTACTGAAATATCTTTTATGGTGTAGAGTCACAGCTTAGTGGTCGCATAACGATACATGTTTGGTACTATGATATCCTTATGTATACAGCTACTTATTAAGGTTTGCATCAATTACTTTCCATCTAGACTTATCATTTAAGGTGGCTAATGATCTCTCTATGAATCATCTTCCTTCATGAGTTTCATTAAACACTTCATATGTCACTGCTTATAAACTTCAGCATGAAGCACATACTTCTTAGATGATCTTCAATGTTTGTTACAACTTTGAGCCAAATAAGCCTAAGCATGTTTTTATTGTGCACAGTTTTGGAAGTTACTTGGGTGGCAGGAGAATGCATAGGAACATACTGGAGTTGGTATTTATATCTTGCCAACACATGGACTCAATAGATGCTTGGCTGCTGCATTTGGATGTTTGTATCGCGGCCTAATGTAAGTAGAGCAAAACAGCAGGACCATTGAAGTCATAGTTTAACAGCCTGAGGATACTCAAACAGATTGGTTCCACTCGATGGATGCTGACAAAAAGTCAGTTATAACAAAGAAAAAAACAACAACAAAGAATAAACTAAATTATAATATGTGGAGCTGAGCAGAAAAAAAAGATATGTTGGTACAAGTTACAGGGAGTCTGTCACCCACATTTCACATTACACAATGTACACTACCAGCAATGCCCAACAGGACATTGGCCACATGACTATATATCACCAGAGTGTGAAAGCATTGCCTAGAAAATGAACGTTTATTTATATGCAAATCCAGCTCAAAGTGTCCAGCTGGGTGAGCTTACCTTTTGAAAGTGCCCAAGCCCATGTCTTCTACCCAATTTTAGCTCTTCTCTTATCCTCTTAAGAGTTTCTCCCCTCTCTTGACATCACCGTAAAGCACTTCCAAGTCTTGTGCTAGTACCCACACCCTGTTTTCTGGCACCCCATGCTACATTCTCTTCTGTGGTGCCTGCTTTCTGACCCCCACCAATGATATTGATGATATTGATGACTTCTGATGAGGAAAGGACATAAATAACTTTAGCCTGGACAGACCCTTTAATCCTTAGGCTCCCTGGGAGGGTAATTAAACTTGTTGCCTGCTTGCGTGTGCAGTGGCCACCATAGTCAGTGGGTGTTATTTGAAATAGCAGAGGCCTGCAGCCAATGTCTTCGACTGGCAATATTGCTGATCACAGTCACAGTCATTTATTCAAGTGCGACCACGGCATCAAAATAGCAAAAAAAAACAAAACAGAAGCACACGCATCTGGGTTAAGACCAGCTCCCCCGGTTGGAAATTGGGGAAGCAGGTCATTCATTCTAATATGCCAAGTCTCTCTGAGGAGACTCAGCATATTAGAGCTGCAGCTCCTACAGTATGTTGGCCAGCAGGTGGATAGGATATCAGCAAATTCAGCTTGAACTGTCAATCTACTGTATTGTAGCCTACCAGAGGAGCTATAAAAATGTTTAAAAAGTATTAAAAATGTAAAAAAATAAACAAAATATAAACATTTAAATCAACCACCTATCCCTAGAATAAAAAAAAATACTTAAACAATAAAAAATATAAACTTCATGGTCATCAACGCATTCGTAAATGGCCATAATATTAAAATATATTAATATTAATCTCATATGGCGAATGGCATAACAGAAAAGGGTATCAAAGTGGCCTCATTTTTTCATCGCTTGTCTTACCCAAAAAATGGAACAGAATGTGACCAAAAAGTCACATACACTCCAAAAAGATATCAATAAGAAGAAATCAGATTTCCCCTTAAAATATGAGCCCCCCACACAGCTGAGTAGACATTACTAAACTAAACTATGAAAAAGTTATGTGAGTCAGAATATGGCAATGTAGAAAAATGTCTTTTTATTATTTTTTTCAGTATTAAAACACAAAAAAACCTATAGATATGTGGTATTTTGTAATCATACTAACCCAGAGAATGAAGGGCACAGGTCAGTTATTCCACATAGAGAATGCCATAGGGAAAAACCTATAAAGCTGTGTCAGAATGGCATATTTCTGACTTATGACCTTGATAAATTATCAGTGAACTTGTTCATTGGTGAGCAGCTTATTTTTTCAATGTAGGTGTTGCATACTTGTTACCAGAGTCAGGATCATGACAAGAATCACCCAATGCCTAGTATTACAGCAGTGGCCTGCTACTGTCCTGCTTGTCTCACCAGGTGACACCCCCACTGCCTTTATTCCAGTTGGTCCAGTCACTGGGTTTACTTTGTCTTTCCACGCAGGTTGGGGCCTGCTTTCTAGTAAGGCCTCTCCTCCTCTGCCCATAGGGTGCACATTCCCTCCAGCTTTCAAGGGGTCAGCACCCACCCTAATTTTTTTGTATGGTAGTATCCTGCAAAAGTGTCTGTTCTGTTGTCTCTCTGTGTACTGACCTTATGCCTGTTTACTGGATTCTGACCCTCCAATGCCTGACCTGACCTGTGCCTGGCCTCTGTATTGACCTTTCACTGCCTGCCCTGACATCAGACCATTTTCTGTATACTGTGTAATCTGCCATCCCTGACCTTGTCTACCCCTCACTATGGTTTTGACTGACCCCTTGGCGCTCTGCACTGGTGTTTCTGACCCCTGTGGGTTAGGCACATGAGGCCCTTGGCAGATTGTATTAACTTATTCTATCCTTGTAAAGGAAAATATAGACAGTAGGCTCACTGTTTGTTGACCACGGGACAAATACACCCTGTCTGAACTCCTGTAAGTAAGGCTATTGGTTAGAGACTGTGGTCAATCACAATGAAACCTGAACTACCAAGCGATTATTGACTATAAAAGCTCTACTTCATCTTCAGTGGACATTTCAATGTAAAACTAAAGAAGTTGGAACAAGTGGAGTGTACTGGCAATATTGTAGGGAAGAATACTTTCAGAATACGGCATGCATTGGAGCAGAACCGGTGACACACAGTAAATAAGAGGCACATAGCAGGATATGGGTGGCTCATTAGGAACCCAAATAATATTGATTCTGAATATGGCGGTTTGCTTTATACCTTACAAAAGAATGCACATCACAGTCCTTGTATAGTATTTTCAGTTTTGAGTGTCATATGTAGCCACTTCTGATTATTTGCAAAGTTTGCAGAAGGAAGAGAGCTGACATGACAAATGTAGACGCAGATAGTGGTGGCAAGGGCTAAAATAGAAGCTTTCATGTAAAATAAATCATTACATTTTCATTCCCTCCGTTAATGTAGCCCCAAATCCACTCTAAAATATGAAATATTGCTATGGAGACAGACTGATTGGAAAGGATTGTTGTACTTTCACCCTATATCCAAGATTTACCAGGGGATAATTTGTCATTGGACATCATTAGCATCGCTGTAATTAATTGGAGTTCTACATTTGTAATTATTTGCTGTGGACAGCCTGATATCTGATTCAGGCACAAGCTTTCATTAGTCCTAACGGAACAGAATGCAAAGAAAACTTCTAAAATGGTCAAACCACCTTGATAAACCACAAAACCTCTATGTCTTTGTAGGACTTCACACTTAATAAATTATGTTAACATTATGCAGTAGTTAAAAAGAAACACTATACTCATAAAAAGAAAGAACATTTTGGATTTCATTTCATCCTAAACTATAAGTAAAGGCTTTGGTGGGAGTCAAATCTATTCCTAGGCATGGAAATCTAAATCCATTTTTTAATATTTCTGTCGATAGGTTTGTAAGTATTACACTTATTACTAGACAACCAGGGAAAATGAAAATACATATGTCAGACCTATGGTCACAGAGCCTAGGAAGCAGGCATTGAGACTAGAAAGGAGCAAATTTCTTAAAATTAGTTTCTGGTCCAATTCTCCTAAATTATCCATCAGATTTAGTTTAGTTGTGAATAAATTTGACCTCAGTCGAAAGTGCTGTGATTGCCTGGAAAAAATATTCCTCTTGCTGCCTCTCTCTCTCTTTCGCGTTCTTCTCTCTCTCTCTCTCCCTCTTCCTGTCCCACAGAGAATGCAGAGGTACAGCAAAAACCATATGCATTATATTTATTGTATCTCTGTACAAAATAGAACTATAATACTACCATGTTCATGAGACTTACAGTTAGCACCTGGCTGGTAATTTTCTGGCATTGACCTCTGCCGTGCCATGGCATTGACCACTGCCATAAATGATCAGTGATGTTCACATCAACCACTTGCCCTAGACCACCTATTATTTTGGAACTATCTCTTTAATACACTAGACAACCAAGATGCTGGCATTAACCCCATTAATTACCATAGTCTGGAGTGGTGATGAATAAATTTGTTAAAATTGATTTAGTTGAATAAAAAAAATCACTCTCTTGGCCAAATAAAGTTATATACCAATGTTCAGGGCAATTGGAGCATATTTGATTTGCCTAAAAAAAATAATAATAAAAAAACATTTTTTAGGAAATTTGGCACAGATGCTAACATCAATTCACCCATTTCTACCCTAGAGCACTATGATGTTGGCATTAACTTCCTATTCATGACCACCATGGACATTGTACAGTAAACATTTTTTTTCTTAAAGTGATAAACCAAATCTTCACAACCTTACACTTAACCCTTTTACCTCCAGAGGGTTTTTATTTATTTTTTTGCATTATCATTTTTCAGTCTCTGCCTTTTATTTTTATTTTTTTTGCAGGACAAGTCATACTTTCTAATGGCACTATTTAATATTGCATATGATGTAGTGGGGAGCTGAAATAAACTTCCAAACGGGGTGGAATTGAAAAAAAGCTGATATTTTGTATGCAAAAAATTAGTACTGTAAATAAACACCCATAATAAGGTGTTGGAAACTCACTTAAAACAGGTCCTGTGATAGCATCAGAGTCAAATTTAAAATCTGTACATCCATAATAAACGTGAAGAATGCTGTGGGAGGAGACACCAGTGTGTAGTCAATAAAGCAACAAGCATGAAAAGAGATGACATCCGAAATATTGTCCTGGCATGTGATTTAGACTTTAGATTTATACTATTCATGTCCAAATACATTTGAAAGTGTTGTGATTGCCTGAAAAGCTCCATCTTCCTAGATGAAAAATTCAAGCTGAATTTTTAAACTCTTGAATTGATTTGCTCATCTCTAATTTACCCCAGATTTTCTTTAACAGATCATTTCTATCCTACCCTGCCTATACTAGCCATTCTCATTTCTTGAGAGGATAGTCCATCTAGAAGATCATTTTTTAAAAATACCATTTGTGTGCTTGTCTTAAAGTTTATTTTTTCTATACTTATATTATATTAAATGTTTATGATATCCCATATACTGCAATTTTTATATTTGCATTTCTAAAATAAAATTGGGAATGCTTTATTTTCTAAGACATGACATTCCACTTACCTTACATAAAATATCATCACACTCTTGAATTTAAAGATCATTACGGCTCCACAAAACATTAGACATGAGCCTGGGACTGTCAAAACTGTCATGAAGGCTTATAAATCATAGCACATTTACATTAATCCTGTGTACATTTAGTTTTTTAAATCATCTCTTTAACACCTTGTAAATGTACAAATAAGTGCACTCCCAAGGGATGCTTTAATATGTTTTTCATACATATTTTAATTTCATCTGAAAGTGCTGGCTGCTTAAAAATTAAGTCAGCCTCACAAAAACGCATTGATTTCCTTTGGATAAAACCCATGTGTCCAAACTAATTTAAAAGCTTTTTGAAGGCAGTAAAGTTAAGTCATGCAACACTGAAGTCATTATAGACATCCTGTACAGTACGGAATCTGGTGTAATTTTAAGAAGGTCATTTTGTTATGTTTACTGTATTTAAATACACTGCTACTCTTACGGGACAAAGCTTCACTGTGTTACTCTATTGAAAGTCAATTCGAAACTGTGAAAAAGCAAGATCTGTTCTTTTGCTGGTGATTAATGTACTTTGCTGTCAAAACCAAAACTTCTTAACTGTGTTCATTTAATACAAAGTAAACGAATTCTGCAGGCTTAACTCGACAGATAAGAGCCATACCGCCAAGCGATTTCATGCCCAACAAAGAATATTTTGATGGAAAGAGCAATACTGTTTTGGTATTTTATATGGCATATAAATAGAGGATTAAGACCCGGTGGTCCTGCTAAAGTCATCGAAAAAAAAAAAGATGGGTTAGAAGACCAAAAATATGGAAAGTATGTAGTTTAGATTAATAAAAAAGGTCTTTAGGTTTGTGTTCTACAGGGGAGTAAAATTTCATGATAGCTTGCCATAAAGGGATTTACTAGGGAGATACTATAAACCTTGAGCAACTAAACTTTTTCAGTATTAGATCTACTTTGTGTGAAGGCTGAATGAGGTGATCTACCAGAGGACTGAAAAGTGCAGGCAAGTCACAGATAAAAAATGGAACAGATACAGCTAACGACATTCAATTTTGTTGACCCATGCTTAGTTTAACAGGAGTTCCAATTTGGGGCAAAAGTGTGGACGATGATAGAGTTTCACCTTACCTTCTATTATCAGGAGGTACAGTTAAATATTACTCAAAAATGCAATGCAACAGAAGGTGGCAATGGTGGTTCTCCCTCCCTGCATAGTCATTTGTGATACGTCTGCGGCTTTTGTAGCAGAACCTCCATTCAGACCTGCTTGCCTCATGTTACTGTATGTCAGCAGTTCATGCGCGCCACTGCCCTGCTATTTTGGGCAGTCAGAAGAGCTGCACCACTAACCCTTTTGTCACTTTATTGAACCTTATCTCCGTCTGTAGTACTGCAAGGGTTAATACCCTCCTTGGCTTTTGCTATATATGCTGTGATGCTTCTCACACTTCTTTTCTGAGCAATTAGGTTCCTAGTTTGCTAGTTCCCTACTAAGGTGTTTGTTTTATGTTGTCTGCCTGTGTACCAACTAGAGATGAGCGAATCTATTAGCTGCTTCGTAGATTCATATCGAATCTTACAAATTTTTCACTCCGAAGCGAATCTGGATTTTTTGAGATTCGCTCCATTAGATTTGAAAATATTAAAGCTTTGTACGCATTCGCCACGTACTTGTCTGATAAATTGTACGCTAATGCTACGTATAAGTTACTTTATACGCTGATGCGTACGAATTCAGTTAATTAGTAGAGATGAGCGAGTAGTGAAATATTCGAAAGTTCGAAATTCGATTCGAATAGACCGCGAAATTCGACTATTCGACCGAATATCGAATCCCATTAAAGTCTATGGGAAAAAAATGCTCGCCACTTGGAAATCTCAATTCGACCACTTGGAGGTCACCAAGTCCACCCTGGAACCTCAGAAAAGGATGCCAACACTGCTGGAATGCAACTGGGACAGCAGGGGAAGCATGTCTGGGTGCATATAACGCGCCCAAGTCGCACTATTACGCCACTATCACAGCCTCTCAACAATACACTCCAAAGACAATCTAATCTCTCTGTAAAGTGAGACCATACAAGGAAACCTTCTTTCCTCTACATTGCCATGGACCCCAAGCCAAACTAGACAAAAAAGAAGATGAAATTCTGCACCCCTTAAAATCACGTTGCCTATGACAACCACAGATGGCATAGGCAAGGGGGAAAGCAAATAGACCCCACCCCTAATTGTCATTGTGTGTGTGTGTGAAATGTGGTCAGACATGTCTTCTTTAAAATGTAAAAACAACTCAAACACATGCAGAAGCCTTAAAATGCCCAAATTGTTGGCGCTAGAGATATCAGTGACCCGACCTGGCCCAGTGTCATGTCTAGCAGGTAAAGCAGTGGGGATGTGGAGGGATGCGTAGGACCGCAAAAGGCAGGAAGAGGCCGTGGGCTGGCCAGAGGCTCATGGAAAATTTTGTGGAGGCCCAAGAGGTGAGACCTGTTAAAGATTTTGTGGAGGCCCAAGAGGTGAGACCTCTTAAAGATTTTGTGGAGGCCCAAGAGGTGAGACCTCTTAAAGATTTTGTGGAGGCCCAAGAGGTGAGACCTCTTTAAAATTATGTGGAGGCCCAAGAGGTGAGACCTCAAAGATTTTGTGGAGGCCCAAGAGGTGAGACCTCTTAAAGATTTTGTGGAGGCCCAAGAGGTGAGACCTCTTAAAGATTTTGTGGAGGCCCAAGAGGTGAGACCTCTTTAAAATTATGTGGAGGCCCAAGAAGTGAGACCTAAAAGATTTTGTGGAGGCCCAAGAGGTGAGACCTCTTAAAGATTTTGTGGAGGCCCAAGAGGTGAGACCTCTTAAAGATTTTGTGGAGGCCCAAGAGGTGAGACCTCTTAAAGATTTTGTGGAGGCCCAAGAGGTGAGACCTCTTAAAGATTTTGTGGAGGCCCAAGAGGTGAGACCTCTTTAAAATTATGTGGAGGCCCAAGAGGTGAGACCTCTTAAAGATTTTGTGGAGGCCCAAGAGGTGAGACCTCTTAAAGATTTTGTGGAGGCCCAAGAGGTGAGACCTCTTAAAGATTTTGTGGAGGCCCAAGAGGTGAGACCTCTTAAAGATTTTGTGGAGGCCCAAGAGGTGAGACCTCTTAAAGATTTTGTGGAGGCCCAAGAGGTGAGACCTCTTTAAAATTATGTGGAGGCCCAAGAGGTGAGACCTCTTAAAGATTTTGTGGAGGCCCAAGAGGTGAGACCTCTTAAAGATTTTGTGGAGGCCCAAGAGGTGAGACCTCTTAAAGATTTTGTGGAGGCCCAAGAGGTGAGACCTCTTAAAGATTTTGTGGAGGCCCAAGAGGTGAGACCTCTTAAAGATTTTGTGGAGGCCCAAGAGGTGAGACCTCTTAAAGATTTTGTGCAGGCCCAAGAGGTGAGACCTCTTAAAGATTTTGTGGAGGCCCAAGAGGTGAGACCTCTTAAAGATTTTGTGGAGGCCCAAGAGGTGAGACCTCTTAAAGATTTTGTGGAGGCCCAAGAGGTGAGACCTCTTAAAAATTATGTGGAGGCCCAAGAGGTGAGACCTCTTAAACATTTTGTGCAGGCCCAAGAGGTGAGACCTCTTAAAAATTATGTGGAGGCCCAAGAGGTGAGACCTCTTAAACATTTTGTGCAGGCCCAAGAGGTGAGACCTCTTAAAAATTATGTGGAGGCCCAAGAGGTGAGACCTCTTAAAAATTATGTGGAGGCCCAAGAGGTGAGACCTCTTAAACATTTTGTGGAGGCCCAAGAGGTGAGACCTCTTAAAAATTATGTGGAGGCCCAATAGGTGAGACCTCTTAAAAATTATGTGGAGGCCCAAGAGGTGAGACCTCTTAAAAATTATGTGGAGGCCCAAGAGGTGAGACCTCTTAAACATTTTGTGGAGGCCCAAGAGGTGAGACCTCTTAAAAATTATGTGGAGGCCCAAGAGGTGAGACCTCTTAAAAATTATGTGGAGGCCCAAGAGGTGAGACCTCTTAAACATTTTGTGCAGGCCCAAGAGGTGAGACCTCTTAAAAATTATGTGGAGGCCCAAGAGGTGAGACCTCTTAAACATTTTGTGCAGGCCCAAGAGGTGAGACCTCTTAAAAATTATGTGGAGGCCCAAGAGGTGAGACCTCTTAAACATTTTGTGCAGGCCCAAGAGGTGAGACCTCTTAAAAATTATGTGGAGGCCCAAGAGGTGAGACCTCTTAAAAATTATGTGGAGGCCCAAGAGGTGAGACCTCTTAAACATTTTGTGGAGGCCCAAGATGTGAGCCATAAACATATACATTTTTCTTATTTACGGAGCAATTCTACGGCGGTTAAGGAGGAGGAGGAGGAGGTGGAGGAGGAAATGGCACTTCATACAGATGGCACTTCACTTTTGGCTGCTTTCCACGGTTGGAGAAGCAAAGTCCGGGTCAATCCACTTGCTGTTCATTTTGATTAGCGTCAGCCTGTCCGCACTGTCGGTTGACAGGCGGCTGCGCTTATCGGTTATAATGCCCCCGGCTGCGCTGAACACCCTTTCTGATAGCACGCTGGCGGCAGGGCAGGCAAGCACCTCCAAGGCGTACAGGGACAGTTCCAGCCACGTGTCCAACTTGGAGACCCAGTAAGTGTAGGACGCCGAGGGATCGGGGAGGACAGGGTTACGGTCTGCCAGGTACTCCCGCAACATCCGCCGATACTTGTCCCTCCTGCTGATAGCGGGCCCCGCAGTGATGGAAGTTGCACGAGGGGGTGCCATGAACGTGTCCCACACCTTGGAGAGTGTTCCCCTGGTGGCTGTGGGCCTGATTGATGTTGTGGGACTCTGGGAGACCCTCTCCTCTCTGCCGCCAGCGATGGTGGGTGGGAAAATCTCCATCATGTTCTGCACGAGTTCCCTCTGGTATTCCAGCAATCGATTCGTCCTCTCCTCTACCGGAATAAAAGAGGAGACGTTATCTTTATACCGGGGGTCCAGGAGTGCGAAGACCCAGTACAGTTTGTTCTCCACTATCCGGACAACACGTGTGTCCCGGGAAAAGCAGCCCAGCATGAAGTCAGCCATGTGTGCCAGACTCTGAATAGGCATGACCTCACTGCCCCCACCAGAAGGATCACTTGCCATTTCCTCCTCTTCCTCTTCCGCCTCCTCTCCGCCCCATCCGCGCTGAACCAATGGGACGCACACAGCCTGACTGCTACCCTCGCCGCCAGCATCCTCCTCCTCTTCCACAGCCACCTCCACGTCGTCCTCCTCCTCATCCTCCTCCTCCTGCAACTGCCACCGTGAAGCAGACAAAAGTGTGGTCTGACTGTGTAGCTCCGTTGCGTCTCCTCCTACCCCCGTCTCCTCTGCGTGCAATGCGTTCTCCCTTATTGCGATGAGCGATTCTTTAAGGACGCCTAGGAGCGGGATGGTTACGCTCACTATAGCGTCCTCGCTGCTGACCTTCTTGGTGGACTCCTCAAAGATACGCAGTACATCGCATATGTCTGCCATCCATGGCCACTCGTGGTTGGCAAACTGAGGGAGCTGAGTTGGAGGCACGCGTGGATTCATTATCTGGTACTCCATCAATGCTCTCTGCTGCTCACACACCCTGGCCAACATGGAATAGGTGGAATTCCAGCGAGTGGGCAGGTCGCACAACAGCCGATGTTCAGGCAAATGGAGGCGTTGCTGGAGTTTTTTTAAGCTAGCAGCAGCTACAGTTGACTTACGAAAGTGAGCGCACAAGCGCCGCACTTTCACCAGTAGCTCTGCCAGGTTGGGGTAAGTCTTCAGAAATTTTTGGACTACCAGATTAAAAACGTGGGCCAGGCATGGTACGTGATTGAGTTCGGCAAGCTCCAGAGCCGCCACCAGGTTACGGCCGTTATCGCACACGACCATGCCTGGTCCTAGCTGCAGCGGCGACAGCCACATCTCCGTCTGCTGCAATATGGCGTCCCTCACCTCTGGGGCGCTGTGCTTCCTGTCGCCCAAGCTGATGAGCTTTAGCACCGCCTGCTGACGTCTCCCCGCGCCAGTGCTGCAACGCTTCCAGCTAGCGGCTGAGGGAGATGTTAAGGCACAGGAGGAGGAGGAGGAGGAGGAGGAGGAGGGGGGTTTATCAGAACCCATGCTGGCAATCTTGGGCGGGGGTGGTAGGTAGGCCGTCTCTGTTTGCGACCCCGTCCCCGCTTCCACTACATTCACCCAGTGTGCCGTCAAAGAGATGTAGCGTCCCTGGCCGCAAGCGCTTGTCCACGAGTCGGTGGTCAAGTGGACCTTTGCGCTGACTGCGTACCTCAGGGCCCGCCTGATGTTACGCGACACGTGCTGGTGCAGGGCGGGGACGGCACTCCGGGAAAAGTAGTGGCGGCTAGGGACGGAATAGCGAGGTGCGGCAGCCGCCATCAGGTCGCGGAAGGCCTGCGTCTCCACAAGCCTAAACGGCAACATCTCCAGGGCCAGCAGTTTGGAGATGTGGCAGTTTAAGGCTTGGGCTTGGGGGTGACTCGAGGCGTACTTCCGCCTGCGGTCGAACGCCTGCGAGATGGACAGTTGTTGGGACGAGGAGTGTGAAGGTGCAGGCGAAGAGGCGGGGGAAGGGGAGGCTGAAGGAGAAGGCCCCAAAGTAGCCGAGGCAGAGGCAGATGTGGAGGTGTCCTGGCTGGAGGTCTGGACCGCAGTGGCAGCACACAACAAAGGGGAAGAGGCAGTGGCAGCAGGACCGGGCGCAGGTTGTATTGCGTTTGCTCTCTCCCACTCAGCCCAGTGCTTGACTTCCAAGTGACGCCGCATGCCTGAGGTGGTCAGATTGCTCTTCTCAGAGCCCCTACTCAGTTTTGAGTGGCAGAGTGTGCAAACCGCGCTCAGTTTGTCATCCGCACAAACATTAAAAAATCTCCACACCACAGAAGTACGAGGCCTCGATGGGGGAGCTTCACGCGACTGCCCGCTGCCGGGAACAGCTTCGGCCGTGCTGGCTGTGGCCTCACTACTCTGTCTGGACTGTCCTCTGCCTCTGGACATCCCTCTGCCTGTGGACATCCCTCTGCCTGTGGACATCCCTCTGCCTCTGGACATCCCTCTGCCTCTGGACATCCCTCTGCCTGTGGACATCCCTCTGCCTCTTGCTGCCTTTTTCGGTGCTGCGCAGACCACCACCTCTCCACTGCTTTCCCCGCTGGACATCACCCCTGGCCAAGTGGGGTCGGTCATTTCGTCATCCACCACCTCCTCTTCCTCACTCTGCTCCTCCTCCTGCCCACTGGACATTCCAACAGCCTCCCTTGATGGCAACTGCGTCTCATCATCATCATCGCTCATGATAACAGATGCTGGTTCAGGGTCCACATCAGCAGGAGATGGCGAAAACTCAAGTGTTTGGGCATCACTACAAACAAATTCCTCTGCTAGCTCCTGGGATTCTTCCGGCACATCTGAAAAAGGACCCGAAAAGAGCTCCTGGGAGGGGTCAAGGGTGGGATGACTCTGTTGGCCAGGTGTGGAGGAAGGAGGGTCAGAGTGAGACTGTGTGGATGACTGGCTGGTGGACAACTGTGTGGAAGCGCTATCGGCTATCCATTGCACCACCTGTTCAACCTGCTCAGGCCTCAACAGCGGTGTAACTCGCCCCCTGCTTAACTGTCCCATAAAGGCAGGGATTCTGGATGAGTGTGATCCTGGCTGACCCTCACCAGCACGCATTGTATCCCCACTGGCTTCAACAAGGCCACCAACAGCATTTCCGCGCCCCCGTCCTCGTCCACGTCCGATTCCGCTAGCCCCCCTCCGCATTTTATTTTTTTTTTGTTGCAAATACAATATTTGGGTATATAATTAGGTATGTGAAATAATTTAGCAAGAGAACGCACAGTACAGTGGCCTATTAAAAGGCCTAGATATTGTATATTTCAAGGTACACAGCCGTGTAGTAACAGAACAGACGGTGGGTATTTACACCAGGTATGTGAGATAATTTAGCAAGAGAACGCACAGTACAGTGGCCTATTAAAATGCCTAGATATTGTATATTTCAAAGTACACAGCCGTGTAGTAACAGAACAGACGGTGGGTATTTACACCAGGTATGTGAGATAATTTAGCAAGAGAACGCACAGTACAGTGGCCTATTAAAATGCCTAGATATTGTATATTTCAAAGTACACAGCCGTGTAGTAACAGAACAGACGGTGGGTATTTACACCAGGTATGTGAGATAATTTAGCAAGAGAACGCACAGTACAGTGGCCTATTAAAATGCCTAGATATTGTATATTTCAAAGTACACAGCCGTGTAGTAACTGAACAGACGGTGGGTATTTACACCAGGTATGTGAGATAATTTAGCAAGAGAACGCACAGTACAGTGGCCTATTAAAATGCCTAGATATTGTATATTTCAAAGTACACAGCCGTGTAGTAACAGAACAGACGGTGGGTATTTACACCAGGTATGTGAGATAATTTAGCAAGAGAACGCACAGTACAGTGGCCTATTAAAATGCCTAGATATTGTATATTTCAAAGTACACAGCCGTGTAGTAACAGAACAGACGGTGGGTATTTACACCAGGTATGTGAGATAATTTAGCAAGAGAACGCACAGTACAGTGGCCTATTAAAATGCCTAGATATTGTATATTTCAAAGTACACAGCCGTGTAGTAACAGAACAGACGGTGGGTATTTACACCAGGTATGTGAGATAATTTAGCAAGAGAACGCACAGTACAGTGGCCTATTAAAATGCCTAGATATTGTATATTTCAAAGTACACAGCCGTGTAGTAACAGAACAGACGGTGGGTATTTACACCAGGTATGTGAGATAATTTAGCAAGAGAACGCACAGTACAGTGGCCTATTAAAATGCCTAGATATTGTATATTTCAAAGTACACAGCCGTGTAGTAACAGAACAGACGGTGGGTATTTACACCAGGTATGTGAGATAATTTAGCAAGAGAACGCACAGTACAGTGGCCTATTAAAATGCCTAGATATTGTATATTTCAAAGTACACAGCCGTGTAGTAACAGAACAGACGGTGGGTATTTACACCAGGTATGTGAGATAATTTAGCAAGAGAACGCACAGTACAGTGGCCTATTAAAATGCCTAGATATTGTATATTTCAAAGTACACAGCCGTGTAGTAACAGAACAGACGGTGGGTATTTACACCAGGTATGTGAGATAATTTAGCAAGAGAACGCACAGTACAGTGGCCTATTAAAATGCCTAGATATTGTATATTTCAAAGTACACAGCCGTGTAGTAACAGAACAGACGGTGGGTATTTACACCAGGTATGTGAGATAATTTAGCAAGAGAACGCACAGTACAGTGGCCTATTAAAATGCCTAGATATTGTATATTTCAAAGTACACAGCCGTGTAGTAACAGAACAGACGGTGGGTATTTACACCAGGTATGTGAGATAATTTAGCAAGAGAACGCACAGTACAGTGGCCTATTAAAATGCCTAGATATTGTATATTTCAAAGTACACAGCCGTGTAGTAACAGAACAGACGGTGGGTATTTACACCAGGTATGTGAGATAATTTAGCAAGAGAACGCACAGTACAGTGGCCTATTAAAATGCCTAGATATTGTATATTTCAAAGTACACAGCCGTGTAGTAACAGAACAGACGGTGGGTATTTACACCAGGTATGTGAGATAATTTAGCAAGAGAACGCACAGTACAGTGGCCTATTAAAATGCCTAGATATTGTATATTTCAAAGTACACAGCCGTGTAGTAACAGAACAGACGGTGGGTATTTACACCAGGTATGTGAGATAATTTAGCAAGAGAACGCACAGTACAGTGGCCTATTAAAATGCCTAGATATTGTATATTTCAAAGTACACAGCCGTGTAGTAACAGAACAGACGGTGGGTATTTACACCAGGTATGTGAGATAATTTAGCAAGAGAACGCACAGTACAGTGGCCTATTAAAATGCCTAGATATTGTATATTTCAAAGTACACAGCCGTGTAGTAACAGAACAGACGGTGGGTATTTACACCAGGTATGTGAGATAATTTAGCAAGAGAACGCACAGTACAGTGGCCTATTAAAATGCCTAGATATTGTATATTTCAAAGTACACAGCCGTGTAGTAACAGAACAGACGGTGGGTATTTACACCAGGTATGTGAGATAATTTAGCAAGAGAACGCACAGTACAGTGGCCTATTAAAATGCCTAGATATTGTATATTTCAAAGTACACAGCCGTGTAGTAACAGAACAGACGGTGGGTATTTACACCAGGTATGTGAGATAATTTAGCAAGAGAACGCACAGTACAGTGGCCTATTAAAATGCCTAGATATTGTATATTTCAAAGTACACAGCCGTGTAGTAACAGAACAGACGGTGGGTATTTACACCAGGTATGTGAGATAATTTAGCAAGAGAACGCACAGTACAGTGGCCTATTAAAATGCCTAGATATTGTATATTTCAAAGTACACAGCCGTGTAGTAACAGAACAGACGGTGGGTATTTACACCAGGTATGTGAGATAATTTAGCAAGAGAACGCACAGTACAGTGGCCTATTAAAATGCCTAGATATTGTATATTTCAAAGTACACAGCCGTGTAGTAACAGAACAGACGGTGGGTATTTACACCAGGTATGTGAGATAATTTAGCAAGAGAACGCACAGTACAGTGGCCTATTAAAATGCCTAGATATTGTATATTTCAAAGTACACAGCCGTGTAGTAACAGAACAGACGGTGGGTATTTACACCAGGTATGTGAGATAATTTAGCAAGAGAACGCACAGTACAGTGGCCTATTAAAATGCCTAGATATTGTATATTTCAAAGTACACAGCCGTGTAGTAACAGAACAGACGGTGGGTATTTACACCAGGTATGTGAGATAATTTAGCAAGAGAACGCACAGTACAGTGGCCTATTAAATGGCCTAGATATTGTATATTTCAAGGTACACAGCCGTGTACTAACTGAACAGACGGTGGGTATTTACACCTGGTATACAAAAAGGGTATTGCAGGCACACAGAACCCAGAACACTAGAGCCAAATAAACTGTATTTAAAAAAATAAAATAAAATTCACAGCCGTATACTGCCAGATCAGATGGTGCATATACACACTAGTTATATAACAGGGTTTTTCAGCCAAAAAGAACGCTGAACAGTAGTGCCAAATATAGTTTGGTATGTAGCAGAGCACCTAATACACCACTAATGGCTCTCTCTGTCCCTACTCCAGCAGCTATCCCTGAATACGGCAGCCGTTCTCTGTAAAGTGTATCTTGTAGTAAAGCTATCACTGTAGTGCACTATAGTAGCCCTGATAAGGGCTTTTAATCACGCTCCTGCCTGTCCAACTGCTAAAACCTGTCTGTCCCTTCTCCAGCCTCTGTCCCTGACTAAGTTCACGCAGCATATGCGTACGAGCAGGAAGAGCTGAGTTTTTAATATTCGAGGTCACATGGTTTTTCCAGCCAATCCATGTAGACGCTGTTTTCGCGCTGCCAGCGTGCTCAGCGTGCCTGTCATACCCCCCCTGCATGTTGATTGGTGGAAAAAGAGCGCCAGGGAAGTTGGGAGGGGAAACGAATTCTAAGTGCGCCATCGCCGTTATACTCGATTGAAATCGAGTATGCCGAATAGCGTAGTATTCGATCGAATACCGGCTCGATCGAACACTACTCGCTCATCTCTATTAATTAGCAAACTTTTACTGTAAGTTCGTTATTCATGCAGCAAAAAGTCCGGGAAGAAAGCTGTTACCTGACCTAGTGGGAAGGGCTTGCTCTGATTGGCTCATAGGCTCGGTAAGCCTGTCACATCACTTGTGCTGCAACTGCTTCGACGAGCAGAAGCACTGTCTGTGAAGTTTTGTTAAAATTGGGGTGTAATTGTTCTGGGAATCCATAATAATACACATATCAGGGATACTGCAGGGTCAGTGCAGAGCAAGTGCAGCAGTGCAAGGCTATTAATTAATCAGGCAGTGAGAGAGAGAGGAAGAGATATAGGGAGAAAGACAGGGAGAGAGACAAAGACTAGCTGCAGGGCCACATTCAAGTGAAAATGTCTGGCATGAAAAAGCAAAAGGGTTCTGCATTTTATAAAATAAAAGGCCACCGAACCCCACTGCATAATCCAGCAGTTATAGAGGACAGCCTCCCTGAGGATTTCTTAGAGGGCAGTCAGAGTTTGGACTGCCTGGAATTGCTGGTTGATGGGGAACAGCCTATATTACAGTCAGAAAAAAGTGGTGGGGAGTCTGATTATGATGTGTTGGACCAGAGGACCTGGAGGCGGATCGGGCTGGTGAAGAGGCTTTGATCTCCGAGGAGGAGGGTGGTACAAGTGGCAGCAACAGAGGGCAGAGGCGAGTTAGGCCCAGGGCCAGGCCTTCCTTGGGAATTAGTGAGACCCCAAGTATGGTGGGGCCGGCACCAGGGTCTAAGCGTCTAAGAGCATTTCTGTAAACAGAAATTGAGCCGTGGGAAAGCCACAAATCAATCGCTAGACAATAGTACGCTGAGGATTCGTACGCAATTTGTACGCTCATGCTTATCTGTTCACATAAGTTGCGTACCTTTAACAACTGTACATTCATTATTAGTGCGCAAAACACCACATAATAACGTATGATTTATACGTAGCTTGGGCCGAATACATTCGTATGAGGTACGAATCTTTTGAAAAATTCAAGTTTCAAGTAAGAAAAAACACCCTTTTCATCAAGTCATATATAATAAAAAAAAATAAAATTTTTGCAAAAAAATTTTACAATTTCGCCTCAATTTTTCTTTAATTCTTGTGAAACATGAAAATGGTTAACATTTGTAAAATTAGTTTTTAATATCTTGAGGGTGTGGTTTCTAAAATTGGGAAATTTATGGCTGGTTTCTACTATGTAAACCTCAGAAATTGACTTCAAAACTTAATTAGTCCTTTAAAAAGTGGATTTGGAAATGTCCTTACAAATTTGAAAATTTGCTTCTCAAAATCTAAACCTTCTAACATCCTAAAAAATAAAATGACATTCACAAAATGATGCAAACATAAACTAGACAAATTGAAAATGTTAATTAACCCTTTCCCGACCAGCGCCGTACATGTACGGCGCTGCGGGAAGTGACTTCCCGACCAGCGCCGTACTAGTATGGTGCTGATCGGGCGGGTGTAGGAGCTGCGCCTGCCAAATCAGCTGTGGTGGACCGGCTGTGCCCAGTTGGACCCCTGTTGCATACGCCCACATCGGTGAAAACACCGATTCGGGTGTATTAACCCTCGATGTGCCACGGTCAGCGCTGACCACTGCACATGCGATGCGGGTGGGAGGAAGGGGAGTCCATCGGTTCCTAGCGCTGCTGTGAAGGGGACCCGATGGCTTGGATAGCAGCCCGATGCCTTCCTTAGGCATCGTGGCTACTGTTATTGCGTGTCTCTGCGATCCAGCCCCCTGGATCGCACAGGAAGTAGGGTGTAAGTGTATTACATTGAGTAATACACTTACAGCCAATGCATTACAAAGAAAAGTATACATATTAAGTATCACCGCGTCCGTATCGACCGGCTCTATATATCACATGATCCACCCTGCCAAGTGAACGCAGCAAAAATAAAAAAAAAAAACTGTGCCAAAACAGCCATTTTTTTGTCACCTTCCCTCACAAAAAGTGTAATAGCAGGTGATCAAAAAGGCGTATTTAATCTAAAATGGTACCAATCAAACCGTCATCTTGTCCCACAAAAATGATACCCTACCTAAGACAATCGCCCTAAAAATAAAAAAAATATGGTTCTCAGAAAATGGCAACACAAAAAAAGATTTTATTCTGTTCAAAAATAAATCTAATGTGTAAAACTTTCCAAAAATAAAAATGTTAGACATATTGGGTATCGACGCGTCCGTAGCAACCTGCTCTAAAAAAATATTACATGAGATGGCCCCCAGGTGAATGATGTAAAAATGTTTTTTTTAAAAACTATGCCAAAACAGCCATTTTTTTTCCCTCTTGCCTCATAAAAAGTGTAATAGCAGGCAATCAAAAAGGCGTATTTAACCCAAAATTGTACCAAACTGTCATCTTATCCCGCAAAAAAATGAGACCCTACCTGAGACAATCGCCCAAAAAGTAAAAAAATATGGCTCTCAGAAAATAGCAACACAAAAAAAAGATTTTATTCTGTTCAAAAATAAATCTAATGTGTAAAATTTAATAAAAATGGTAGACATATTGGGTATCGCCACGTCTGTAACAACCTTCTCTATAAAAATATCACATGATTTGCCCCTCAGGTGAATGCTGTAAAAAAAATAAAAAAAACTATGCCAAAACAGCTATTTATTTCACCTTTACTCACAAAAAGTGTAATACCAAGCAATCAAAAAGTCTTATGTACTCCAAAATGGTACCAATGAAAACGTCACCTTATCCCGCAAAAAATGAGCCCCCACATAAGACAATAACTCAAAAAAATAAAAATCAATGGCTCCCGCAAACCAATCCATCAAAATCTGTTCTGCAAAATCCAATGGCACTCCTTCTGTTCTGAGTCCTGCCATGTGCCCCTACAGCAGTTTGCCACCATATATTGGGTGTTGCCATATTCAGGAGAAAATGGGAAACAACTTATGGGGTGCTTTTCTCCTTTTACCCCTTATAAAAATGAAAAATTTGGGTCTAAAGCAACATTTTATTGGAAGAAATGAAACTTTTCATTTTCACAGCCAAGTGTTTCCAAATTCCGTAAAACGCTAAGGGATTCAAAGTGGTTAGTACCCCCCTTAATTTAATCTTTGAAGTGTGTAGTTTCCAAAATGGGGTCACTTTTTGAGGATTTCCACTGTAGGGGTATTTCAGGGTCTCTCAATTACAAAATGGTGCCTAAAAACCATTCTAGCAAAATCTGCCTCCAAAATCCATATGGCGCTCCTTTCCTTCTGACCACTGCCACAAACCCATAGAGACATTTACCACCACATATGGGGTATTTCTGTAAACTGCAGAATCAGAGTAATGTATATTGAGGTTTGGTTTGCTGTTAATCCTTGCTGTGTTGCAAGAAAAAAAATTAACATGAATAATCTACCAAAAAAGTGAAATTTTGAAATTTCACCTCCATTTTCCTTTAATTCTTGTGGAACACCTCTAGGGTTAACAAAGTTTGTAACATCAGTTTTTTATAATGAAAGGGGGGAAATATTTTTTTCCAAAGCTTTTATGTTGTAAAGTTTAAGATTTAAATTTAACTATACAAATATGATATCTCTATAATCATACTGACCCAGAGAATGAAGGTAACAGGTCCGTTTTATCACATATTAAACACAAAAAAAAAAAAAAGAAAGAAAACCCATAAAACTGTGGTGGAATTGAGTTTTTTAAAAATAACACTTTGTTTTGATTTTTTTTTTCCAGCTGAAGCTGAAAGCTGAAATAAAACATAGTCTCATATTATTCTGAAACATAGTAATGATTCTAACTGACCTAACAGAGAGAACGTGTACTAGGAATAAACTTTGGAAATTGTGAAAAACTAAGTTAAATGAATGTGAATAAGGTGTATGTAAACCTAAGCCTGTAAGTGCCGCACTATAGACAAAATAATCCAAATAAAATATCAGTTTTATTTAATACCACAGCTGAAAAAAAAATTGTTAAAACACCCATTAAAAACCACTACTGACAGTAAGGAATGCAGAATTTGGCAATATAATGTCAATAAAAACATGTACAGTCCATATAATGTGGGTATATCGCAATTCTTTAATACACCACAGCGCATAAAAAGTGCAAATACCAAAACTAGTTTATTCATGACTACCACAAAAAGCCTTAATATTAATTAAGTCAAAATGTTGTTACATGTTGCTTAATAAATCTCCCCAAGTGTTTTTGTTCGCCAATTAAAAAAATATATATATATGAAAGTAAGCAGTTTTAAAGTGCTTTTAGTGGCATTTTTGTATATAAGTGACATTTTGTACAGGTATTTTTCTTTACACTTTTGAAGTTCGATTGAGAAGTCTTTGTAGAAATACACCAGAAAAAATGCCTAAATTAAGCTGCATTTTCTTAAAAATTCCACTGTCTCTAGAACTGCTACTAAAATACCACAATGCAAAATGCTATGTCCACTTACTGTTTTTTTTTTTTTTTTTTTTTTTTTTTTTTTTTTTAGGCCCATTCGTCATAATTCCTTATCATGGAACCATTGAAGTTGTTGTGCCAAGAAAAATATTCAACAGTTTTCAAACCAGCACCTGTATCTGAATACTTTTGTAATTTCATGTAATTAAAAAGTTAGTAGAGCCATTGAGAAATTCAGTGAAATCTATCTGTATAGCGCCACTTGCTGTTTTCTCTGTCTCTAATTTCTCTGTTCACCTTACTGAGGTGGACGCACATGCTCATTTCTGTCCTTCAAATGCCACCAGCTGCAGCAGACTGAATACTGTACCTCCCATGAAAACAGACATGCCCACTGAGCTGCCAGTTTGAAATAAATTTTTCAAAGCGAATGGGGCAATGTATGGGGATATGTCTAGATCCATGTGAGATACAGGGCTGGTTCTAGCTTTGTTAGAAAGAGGTTGTCATGTACTATATAATATATGATTTTATCTTTTTACAGTTCCAGCCATTGGTCCAATATGCCTATACAGAACTCCATGAAGTTAGGGAACATGGTATGTGCCGTCATTTAGAAAATTAGACAATTTTAATCAATTAAAAAATTGAACAGCTGGGCAGAAGTACGAATATCATATAGCAGAATTAAATTTTGGTGATGGTGCCAAAATGCAACAAGTTTTCAGAATGAAGAGACAATTTTTATGGACAGTTGGTCAGAGATAGTAATGCCTGACTGCTGAATTCAGTTTTTAGTGAAGGCACGGAACTGTATCATATTTCCTTATCAACAAGACCATTTTTTACGGACAGTTGGCCAGAGCTAATAATACCTTACTGAATTAAGTTTTGGGTAAGGTGTGGAACTGCCCACATTACCAGAATGACGGACCAATTTTTACAGACAGCTGGCCAGAGGAAGCAATGCCTGCTGAATTCAATTTTGGTGAAGGTGCTGAAATGAGCCACATTTGGAGAACAATGAAAAAAGAAATAAAATTAATGCCCGCTGAATTTAATTTTAAGGAAGTCATGGGCATGTGCCACATTACCAGAGAACACCTCATGTGCTGCAATAAAACCATGCTATCTATGTTTGTGTTTTAAAGTCCATGGGTTAATTCTGCAGATTTTGCACAAAGCAGTGGTTTCGTGAGAGAAAAATCGGCATTTGGGAAATACTCTCACAGAGCTAGTGGCAGTCAAACTTGGTCTAGGTCTGGCACATTTTGACCCTGCCCCCACTGTATCAGCAGCATCACCTGCCTCCAAATATGAAAGCACTGCTATTATTCCACCTATCCCAGAGCCTGATTTCAATCAGGTAATGCGTATAGCTAAGTTTGCTCTTTCTTTCATTGGATGGAAGGGCACACAGAGGTAACCAGTAGCGAGATAGTATATGTGAAGGTTCTGCTCTCCTGAATGTAGATGCTCACTGGGATCGAGTTAGATATTAGCTAGGTATTCGTAGGTGCACACAGATGTATTTTGCCTAAAATATATTTGCTAAGAACTGTATTGTGCTTACTTATTTCTTCATATCTACTTATTTACTTATCATATTGTGCAGGGTGCTTTTATCTATGTTTTGTGTTTTTTTAGTAACTAACAGAGGTGAAATTAAACATGCTTTGCACTAGAAATGTTTTGGTAATTCTAAGTGGCAGAGTTTTATGTCTTCCCTTCTACAAACACACTAGTATTGATGCATTGAAATGTGCCAAGGTTATCCGGGAATTTAGAAAATGCAAATACTTAAATATTACTTTACTATAAATATATTCCCAAATACCTGTCCTTAGTAATAATGGCTCGTTTTGTCTACGAAGCAATCATCAGGGAAAATAAAATGGCCACCGTCCTATTAGTACACACAAAGCCTGTCCTAATCAAACAGGAGGACAAGTTACTTCACAACACTGAGGTAAAGAGCTGCCTCTCTGCTCTGCAATTTTAAAACTGGGATCTGAAGTCAGCTTCGGTACCTACTGGTACCTAGGTACCAAAGCTGATTTCAGATCCCAGTTTTAAAATTGTTTTCAAGTTGAATAATCGCTGTCCAAAGTTATTCAACAAAGTCTTGTACAACTTTAAGGATAATGAATTTCACCTCGGCAGAGTCCATACATTTGGATACTGCATGGAGACGGATCTCCTTACAGCATTCAAACAAAGTTTTGACCAAAGCTACTTCGCTCAACACTAATCATAATCTCTGTCAAGCAGAGCAGAGAGTAGGATGAGGCAGCTCTTTACCTCAGTGTTGTGAAGTAACTTGTCCTGATGTGTGATTAGGACAGGTTCTGTGTGCACTAATAAGATGGCGACCATTTTGTTTCTCCTATTCATTGCTCCCCAGACATAATGAGTAGAGATGAGCAAACATGCTCGTCTGAGCTTGGTGCTCGTTCGAGCATTAGTGTAATCGCATATGCTCGCTACTCGGACGAGCATATCGCGATCCTCGAGGAAATGGCAACTTCCGCTTCCTGCATGTTAGCCACCTTTTTTCAGCCAATCAACATGCAGGAGAGTCTTTGGTACCTCCTAGCATCACGTGGGGCCCCTACAAGTCGATAGCAGGGATTGGCTGGCCAGATCAGATGACCTGGGAATATAAGAATCTGGTCCCACGCTGCTCGCGTCATACGCCATCTGCATGAGATTAGGGATAGAGCTGCTGTCTGTCAGGGAGAGTGTTAGGGCCTGAATTTAGATGTTGGTTAGGCAGGAATCACGTATTTTCTCTCAGTTATATGTAATACAGTCCAGTGAAAAATGGAGTGCTTTGCGGTAAAATAGCCGCCATTTAAAGACTATGTTTTTTTCTCAGTTATATGTACTAAAGTCCAGTAAGCAATTCTCTAGTGTGCTGCACAGCAGCGTCAGTCTATAAAATACGTATTTTTTCTCAGTTATATGTATTACAGTCCAGTGAAAAATGGAGTGCTTTGCGGTAAAATAGCCGCCATTTAAAGACTACGTTTTTTTCTCAGTTATATGTACTACAGTCTAGTGAACAATTCTCTAGTGTGCTGTACAGCAGCGTCAGTCTATAAAATACGTATTTTCTCTCAGTTATATGTATTACAGTCCAGTGAAAAATGGAGTGCTTTGCGGTAAAATAGCCGCCATATAAAGACTACCTTTTTTTCTCAGTTATATGTGCTACAGTCCAGTGAACAATTCTCTAGTGTGCTGCACAGCAGCGTCAGTCTATAAAATATGTATTTTCTCTCAGTTATATGTATTACAGTCCAGTGAAAAATGGAGTGCTTTGCAGTAAAATAGCCGCCACATAAAGACTACGTTTTTTTCTCAGTTATATGTACTACAGTCCAGTGAACAATTCTCTAGTGTGCTGCACAGCAGCGTCAGTCTATAAAATACGTATTTTCTCTCAGTTATATTGAGATTGCAGTCAAATGGCTGTAGGTGAGCCTCCCAAAAATTTGTTTTGGAGTGTCTGAAGTTGACCCTCCCAAAAATTTGTTTTGGAGTGTCTGAAGCTGACCCTCCTAAAAAATTGTTTTGGAGTGTCTGTAGTAGACCCTCCTATAAAATTGTTTTTGAGTGTCTGTAGTTGACGCTACTAAAAAATTTATTGGAGAGAGGGCCTGTAGGTGGCCTGTAGGTGGCCCTCCGTAAACATTGTTTGTATAGAGCGCCAGTTGGCCCTCAGAAACATTGCCTGTTGGCTCAGCGTTTGTGTAAGAAGAGAAGGAGGAGGAGGATAGGATACATAAAGAGTCTTCATGTTGAGCTGCTTTCCCCCGCTGGAGATTTGCATTCCGGTGAAATCCAGGCTTTATTCATTTCAATAATAGTCAGCCTGTCAGTTGACAGGCATGTACGCTTATCAGTAATGATGCCACCAGCTGCACTGAAGACCCACTCTGACAACACGCTAGTGGCAGGGCAGGCCAGCACCTCCAAGGCGTACAGCGCCAGTTCGGGCAATGTGTCCAGCTGTGCAACCCAGTAGTTGTATGGAGCAGAGTGAACACGCAGGATGTTGGTATGGTCACCTAGGTACCCCCTCACCATCTTTCTGAACAGCTCCCCCCCTACTGGGGGACTGGTGACATAGTCTTGCTGGGGTGCCATAAAACTTGCAAAGTCCTTGGAGAGTGTTCCCCTTCCAGTGCTTGACAAGCTGCCTGCTCCCCTCCTCTCCCCCGCGAGTTGGCCAACAGAACTACGTCCTCTGCCGCTCTTCAGCTTGTGCACTAGGGACTGTTGATATTGATTCACTCTCATACTCCTTTCCTCTACAGGAATGAGAGTGGAAAAGTTCTGCTTGTACCTGGGGTCCAGTAGGGTGAACACCCAGTAATCGGTGTTGTCAAAAATGCTTCTAACGCGAGGGTCACGGGAAAGGCAGCCTAACATGAAGTCAGCCATGTGCGCCAGAGTCCCAACACGCAATAATCTCCTCAATAGGCTGACTCTCCATTTCCTCCTCCTCCTCCAACTCCTCCTCTTCAGCCCATACACGCTCAACAGATAAGAAGGAATGAGCATAAGTACCCTCTTCAGTCTCGACAACAGTCTCCTTCTCTTCCTCTTCATCCTCCTCCTCCTCCTCCAATACGTGCTGAGAAACAGACCTGAGGGTGGTCTGGCTATCAAGCAACGTATCTTCTTCCCCATCTCCTGTGACAAGAGCAAAGCCTCTGACTTCATGCTGAGCAGTGACTTTTTCAGCAGACAAAGCAGCGGGATGGTGACGCTGATAATGGCGACATCGCCGCTGACCATCTGTGTTGACTCCTCAAAGTTGCTTAACACCTGACAGATATCAGACATCCAAGTCCACTCCTCATTGTACACTTGAAGAAGCTGACTAACCTGACTACCAGTTCTTGTGGAAGTTGTCATCTGGCAGTCTAGAATTGCTCTTCGCTGCTGGTAAACCCTGGCTAACATGTGGAATTCCATTGTGTGGGCACGTCGCAAAACAGTCAGAGAGCTGTCAGTCGTAAGCGCCGTTGTACTGCCCTGAGAGTGGCAGCATCTGTGGTTGACTTGCGGAAATGCTCACAGATGCGTCGCACCTTGGTGAGCAAATCAGACAAATTGGGGTAGGTCTTGAGGAACTGCTGAACCACAAGATTGAACACGTGGGCCAGGCAGGTTTTATATGCAGTGTTTATATAGGTTGTTGTTACTTTGGGAAATAGTATTGGTGTATAATGGCTCATGTGTGAGCCTGCCGAGTTGCAGAGCCGCCACCAGGTTACGCCTGTTGTAACACACAACCATTCCTGGTTTGAGTTTCAGCGGCACCAGCCAAAGATCGGTCTGCGCCGTGATGCCCTGTAACAGCTCTTAGGCGGTGTGCCTCTTGTCACCTAAGCTCAGCAGTTTCAGCACTGCCTGTTGGCGCTTACCCACGGCAGTGCTGCTGCGCCTAGAGCTACCGACTGAAGGCACCGTGCTCACAGATTGTATTTGAGAGTAGAAGGAGGAGGGGTTAGAGGAAGAGGCATAATAAGTCTGAGAAACCATGACCGAGGTAGGCCCCGCAATCCTTGGTGTGGGCATTACATGAGCGGCCCCAGGGTCAGACTCGATCCCAGCCTTCACCAAGTTAACCCAATGTGCCGTCAGGGAGATAGTGTCCCTGCCCGCCAGCACTTGTTCACGTGTCCGTGGTTAGGTGGACCTTCTCAGTAACCGCGTTGGTCAGGGCACGGATGATGTTCTCTGACACTTGCTGGTGTAGGGCTGGGACGGCACATCGTGAAAAATAGTGGGGGACCAAGTACCGACTGACAGCCACCGCCATCAGGTTGTGGAAAGCCTCAGTCTCTACCAGTCTATATTGCAGCATCTCCAGGCTCAGGAGTTTTAAAATGTGGACGTTTAGGGCTTGTGCATGTGGGTGGGTGGAATTGTATTCGCGTTTGCGCTTGCACTCCAATGTCTGATGCAAAGACAGCTGAAGGCTGCGCTGGGACACATTGGTGTAGGGTGTGGAGGATCGTGGAGGTGAAGGGATGGTTGTAGGGTGGGAGGCGCTTGTGCTGGGGTCCTGGGCGGGGGGTTGACTCGCTGAGCCAGCATGTGACAAAGGGGTAGGAGCAGTGGTGTGATACGCAGGAGGTGAACGGCCTTGGTTCCATTGAGTCGTATGTTTAGCACTAATATGCCTGCGTATGCTGGTAGTGGTTAGGCTGGTAGTGGTGGCTCCCCTGCTGATCCTGGTGTGGCACAGGTTGCACACCACAGTCCGTCGGTCATCCTCACATTCTTTAAAAAACCTCTAGACTTGCGAACATCTAGGCCTCAGCACGGGAGCTTCACTACGTGAAACAGTTGCTGATCTACTTGCTCTGGCCCTGCTTCTCCCTCTGGCCACCCCACTGCCTCTTCCAACCTGTTCTGGTGCTGCACTTGACTCCCCCTCAGAAGCACTGTCTTGACTAGGCTTACCAACCCAGCTCGGGTTAGTCACCTCATCATTCACCAGCTCTTCCTCCGATTCCTCACTCTGCTCCCCCCTCGGACTTACTGCCCTGACAACAACGTCAATGTCTGACAACCGTGTCTCATCATCATCCGACACCTCTTGACGCACTACTTGCACTAAGTCCACACTCTCATCACCCACAGACTGCGAAAGTTCTAAATTTTGGGCCTCGGGACAGGGCAACTGCTCAGGTTGCTGTTGAGCAGTGGTTTGTGTCTTTGGGTAGGGTCCTGAAAAGACTTCCTGTGAATATGCCGGATCTGAATCCATATTTTCCATGGGAGGGGTGTTGAGGAGTTAATAGTGAGCAAGTCTGTCTATCTGTATGTATGTATCTTTCTCTCTCTTTTTTCACATGCTGACCAGCAAACCTTTGTCTCTGCCCACTATCATTTCCACAGACAAACTAGCTCAGTATTCCCCACCACCAAACACACAGCATTACCAGCAACTTACCTGCAGGAGACTAAATCTGAGGAGAGGGTGTGCTGGGTTTATATAGGGTACTGCTAATTATTGCCAGGTGAGGCAAAGCTGCAGCCAAACCTAGTGGGTTTATGTTCTTATGTTATGTTTGGTATAATTTGGTAAAATGTATATAGATTGTAAGCTCCTTTTTTATTTTAAAAGGAGACAGCTAGAATGCTTTGGGTTTTATGTAGTTTAATGTATGATTTATGTGCAATATTTCTGTTTTAAACCAAATGCATGTTCCTTTAAGACTGGTGGATTCTGGGAACTGGTAAATTGTATATAAGTGCACTTGTATGTAGGTGGAGGGATCTTCAGTTCAGACTGGATGAGCTGAGAGCTGGGGTGCTACTTGATCCTAAGGTAGCTGCAACTTAACCCTTTATTCTCCTTAACTTTGTTTTTGTTAATTTGTTTTGTTTTTGCCAAGACCTGCGTGAGGACTGTTTCTAACGGCAACGACTCCCAGGCAGGCTGGGGGGAAGGAGGTTGAGCTGGAGGAGCCAGAGGTCTACTCCCTTGGCTAAAGTGGGTGGACTGTGTGGAAGACTGGGTGGTGGATAAATTACTTGGACACATTATCCACGTCATCACCTGTTCGCACTGTTGTGGTTTCAATAGTGGTGTACCATGTGACCTTGTAAGTTGCGAGATGAAGCTAGGGAGTGAAACTCTCCACTGCTCCCTCATCAGTAGGTACTGTGTCACCATGCCCAGGACCACGGCCTCTGCCCCCTACATCACTTGGACGCCCACGTCCTCGACCCTTAGCCCTTGGGTTCAACATTTTGTGTAATCACTAAACTGTCGAATTAATATCTGAGGCCACAAACGTATTCTCTAGACTGCGGATAGTGTACCACACACACCACAGAATTTTTCACTGGACTGTATTAAATGTATCTGAGAGAAAAAACTTATTCTCTAGACTGCCGCTAGTATAACGCACACCACACAATTTTTCACTGCACTGTAAGATATATAAATGAGAGAAAAAACGTATATTTTCTAGACTCCGGCTAGTGTGCAGCACACGACAGAATTTTTGCACTGCACTGTATAATGTATAACTGAGATGAAAAACGTATATTTTCTACACTCCGGCTAGTGTGCAGCACACGACAGAATTTTTCACTGCACTGTAGTATACATAACTGAGAGAAAAAACGTAGTCTTTAGACGGCGGTTATTGTACCGCAAATCACTCAATTTTTCACTGCACTGTATGATACATAACCGAGAGAAAAAAACGTATATTTTCTACACTCTGGCTACTGTACAGCACACAACAGAATATTTCACTGCGCTGTAGGATATCTAATTGAGAGAAAAAATGTATACCCTAGACTGACGCTACTGTACAGCACATGACATAATTGTTCACTGGACTGTAGTATATATAACTGAGAGAAAAAACGTATTCCGAAGACTGCACTACAGATCCCAGCAAGCCAAGGTACAGCAGCAGCAAAAATGAGTACTGAGAGGACTTTTGGCAATTTCTTTTGGGTCTGTGTGGACCACATGCTGTCCCTTCTGCCACCAGTCGCTGTGCACAGCGTGCAGCTGAGATGGCTGTAGCTGCACTACAAGTCCCAGCCAGCAGCCGAGAGGAGGCCAAAAAAAAAGGTCGTTGTAGCCCTTAGAAGGAGTGTTGGGTTCTTTGTGGATGATTTCTGCCTAAACACATTCTAATTTCACGCCCTAACAGTGTGCAGCCAAGATGGCGGTCGCTGCACTACAAGTCCCAGCCAGCAGCCGAGAGGAGGCCAAAAAAAAAGGTCGTTGTAGCCCTTAGAAGGAGCGTTGGGTTCTTTGTGGATGATTCCTGCCTAAACACATTCTAATTTCACGCCCTAACAGTGTGCAGCCAAGATGGCGGTCGCTGCACTACAAGTCCCAGCCAGCAGCCAGGAGGAGGCCAAAAAAAATGTTGTTGTAGCCCCTAGAAGGAGCGTTGGGTTCTTTGTGGATGATTCCTGCCTAACCACATTCTAATTTCACACCCCAACAGTGTGCAGCCAAGATGGCGGTAGCTGCACTTCAAGTCCCAGCCAGCAGCCAGGAGGAGACCAAAAAAAAAAGGTGCTTGTAGCCCTTAGAAGGGCTGTTGGGTTCTTTGTGGGTGATTCCTGCCTAACCAACATCTAAATTCAAGCCCTAACACTCTTCCTGACAGACAGCAGCTCTATCCCTAATCTCATGCAGCAGCCAGGAGGAGACCAAAAAAAAAGGTGCTTGTAGCCCTTAGAAGGGCTGTTGGGTTCTTTGTGGGCGATTCCTGTCTAACCAACATCTAAATTCAGGCCCTAACACTCTCCCTGACAGACAGCAGCTCTATCCCTAATCTCATGCAGACGGCGTATGACGCGAGCAGCGTGGGACCAGATTCTTATATTCCCAGGTCATCTGATCTGGCCAGCCAATCCCTGCTATCGACTTGTAGGGGCCCCACGTGATGCTAGGAGGTACCAAAGACTCTCCTGCATGTTGATTGGATGAAAAAAGGCGGCTAACATGCAGGAAGCGGAAGTTGCCATTCCGTGTCATGGTAAAATTTTAAGTGCTTCACCTGCTACCTCAGTCTCACTTGGTCACTCTGGGTTCACCGCCATGCTGTGTCAGGGTAAATTTTTGGGTGGTTCACCTGCTACCTCAATCTAACTTGGTCACTTGTTGGTGTCACCACCACGCTGTCACCACTCTGTGTCAGGCTTATGCCTGCGTCGCGGGGCAGGGGATAGGGCAGCAGTGCCAGCATGGGCAGTGGTGTCACCCGCAGGCGGCGATGGACCTTCGTTGCACCTAGTTGGGTGCTTTCCTAACATGTGCCAGTGCATGTGCCTTGCCCATCTTGGTCTGGGTCAGCACAATTGTCTTGAGGGTTACCCCAAGGCTGTTGGCCAGAATGTGGGGTAATGGTACGATTAGGCAGCCTCAGAGGCATACATGCATGCTGCCCCTGCTGTTTCCTGTCCACTTCTGTGGTGTTTCCATCATTTTCTGAGGTTTCCAGGTTTTCACCCAGCCTTCCCTAGGCATAGCAAAAAATGCTCGAGTCTCCCATTGACTTCAATGGGGTTCGTTATTCGAAATGAGCACTCGAGCATCGGGAAAAATTTGACTCAAATAATGAGCACCCGAGCATTTTAGTGCTCGTTCATCTCTAATAATGAGCCATTATAACTAATGAAAGGTATTTGGGAATATATTTATGATAAAGTAATATTTACATATTTTCATTTTCTTAATTCCTAGAGAACCCCTTTAAAGAGGACCTGTCACTGCATAGTCTGACTCTATCCATGCTTCCTTTGTCAGATTGTGAAGGGACCCAAACCTGACTGGTTACCTCCCCTCTGTACTCTTACTGTAGACTGCAAAAATAATAGAGGAATGGTACAACATAGAGTTATTATAAGAATAAATGCATTGTCATTATATGTGGAATGCATGAAGCTATTAAAACTGGCATGTCAAGAGAGGTGAAAGGTCCTCTTTAATTATAAATTGTAACAAGATTGAAAGAGTTTTTTTTGTTCGGAAAAAAAAGGGCAAATTGCACAGGAAAAACTACTACAAAAATAAGATTTGTGCTAGATTTTGGTGATTACAGAATTCACAAACTTTCCACTTGCTGCCAGCACCTGCCCCTCAGTATGATTCACACAGAGGCAGAACTGTGAGTAAACACCCTATTCTTACCCAGATAAAACCTTAACTTTTCTACTTTATTATTTTCCCTAAATGTGTCTCTCTACTGACCCTACAGCACTCTTAGGCTGCTGGCTTGCATCTGTAATTGCTTTTTGCCAGTCACATACAAGTTGCAAGCTGCACTCAGAATGGCGTCTCTCAAGCCCATAGACTGGAAGATCTGCCCAAATCCTGCCCCTCCGCTACTGACAGTGGTTGTAGATCCACTGTTCCAATCAACCAGTTTGAATCTGGGCTAGTCCTAAGGGAGTTATCCTGGTGGTCCATTGGTTTTCACCCTTTAACCCCTATACAGGGATCTGGCTTTCTCTGCAAGGAACCAAAAAGTAACTAGCTCTTATAATAGCCCAGGTGTGGTTGACTGCTGACCCATGGGGATCGTGGGGCCAAAGAAAACTCGTAGTCAATAACAGGCCAAGTGCAGAGCAGGCAAAGTTTTTTTGAATCTGTGACACAATCCATAGGCAGATGGTCCACTGGCAGACAACCCGATTATAGCTCTTTATAAGCTCTACCAAGCTAGAGAGACCTAGCAAGATCTGTACAGACCAATTGCTCAGGCAACTAAGTAAGATCAGCTGTACAGCTGTATAGGAGAGTTGTTTAGCTCATTAGTCAAGCAGCTGGGCACATGATCAGAAAGGGAATTAACCCTTGCAGTGCTATAAGGAAAAGTCTCTCTTATACACATACAATAAGAGGTTTTGCAGCCAGGCTGAGGCTTGCAGCATGGGTCACAGGAGTATGGCAGTCTGGTAGAAGCAATAAGGGGGTGATGCAGCACCCTTGGCTGCCCTGGATAGTTTGAGGGCAGCAGGTATGGAATGCCACCATGGCACTCTGACTGGCTCACAGGCTGTCTATCAGTTGAGATAATCAGGGCATGCTCTATCCCTCCCAGGTTCATGTAATCCTCCATCTTCATACACCTTGCTGTTTCCCTGCCAATTTTCAAAGTAAAATGGTGCTGGTGATTTTTTTGCATGAATTATCTGAAGAGAATCACCAAAACTTTGTTCTGCAACAGGATTTTTTGTGATATTTGTGACAAATTCTATTAGTTCAGAATCTGTTTGCTCATCACTATTCTGGCATATAAAAAGAAAAAGCTAAAAAACTAGTGTACCATATTTTTCGCTTTATGAGATGTACCTGATGATAAGACACCCCCCAGATTTTAGAGTGGGAAAATAAGAAAAATATTTTTCGTCAGACCTCATATCAAACCCCCATAAATATCAGGATATCACATCAAACCCCCATATCAGCCCTGCATGTCAGAATCCCATCAGCCCTCTATGTCAGAATCCCATCAGCCCTCCATGTCAGAATCCCCATCAGACCTCAGATCATCCCATTTCTTTTAGACCCCCATCAGAGCCCCATCAGCCCATTTCTTTTAGACAGCCATCAGACCTCAGATCAGCTCTTTTCTTTTAGACCCCCATCAGCCCTTTTCTTTTAGGCCCCTATATGACCTCAGATCACTTCTTTTCTTTTAGACCCCCATCAGCCCTTTGCTTTCAGACTCCCATCAGCCCTCCGATCAGCCCTGTTCTTTCAGAACCCATCAGACCTCAGATAAGCTCTTTCAGACCCTCATCAGACTAAAAAAAAACAAAAAACTTTACCTCTTAAATCTAGTACACAAGGCTGTGAAATAAGAATTTATTGTTATGTGGCAACAAGGATTTGAAAATATGACTATTAACATTAATATTACTAATATAATCATTTCTTGAAAAATTGATGCATATATAAGATGCATAAGTACAAACTTGGCAAAACTCACAGAAACAAAAGGATAAAAAAAGGATAAAAACATCCTGCATGATGTAATAATTATTGCGGATGTCTGTGGCTATATATATGAAAGTAAATCACAGAAAAATAATATTAGTGCTAGAGATGAGCGAGCATACTCGTCCGAGCTTGGTGCTCGTTCGAGTATTAGGGTACTCGTAAGTGCTCGCTGCTCGGACGAGTATCTCGCCATACTCGAGGAAATGGCAACTTCCGCATCGTGCTTTTTTGGCGCCTATAAACACAGCCAATCACAAGCCAGGAGACTCTGCGGTACACCCAGCATCACGTGGGGCCCTTACATGTCGATAGCAGGGGTTGGCTGGCCTGATTAGGTGACCCTGGAATATACTAGTGACTGGCCGCGGTGCTCGGCTCAGATGCCGTCTGGATGTCGTTAGGGATAGAGCTGCTGCCTTTCAGGGACAGTGTTAGGGCCTTAATTTAGTTCTCTGTTAGGCAGGAATCACCCACAAAGAACCCAACAGCCCTTCTAAGGGCTAGAAGATTTTTTTTTTTTGTCTCCTGGCTTGGCTGGCTGGCTGGCTGGCACTAGTAGTGCAGCTATCGCCATATCTAACCCTGTTTTTTTTTATTGTTCTATCTCAGTGATACAAATCCATTGCACACAGCAGTGTGGAACCATTACAGTTCAGCACACTCACTCCAATCCATATATACTGTCCAGGTGACACTTTCTGTACGTCACAGAATACAACCAAGTCATTTGCTATCAATAACGTATACAGCTTGATCCAGAAAACTCTCTGTGCAACGTTTGTCTGGGTCGCAGTCTAAATAGCCACCGTTAACAGGGTGTCAGTCAGTTCTACCATAGTTTCTGCACGTCAAGTTCCCAAAAAAACAAAATTTAAAAAAAAATTAGTTTTTCAGTTGTTTTAGCTCAGTGATACAAATCCATTTTACTCAGCTGCGTGTAACCTTTCTGTGTGTCACAGTTCAGCACACTCGCTCCGATCCGTATATACTGTCCAGGCGACACTTTCTGTACGTCACAGAATACAACCAAGTCATTTGCTACCAATAACATCTACAGCTTGATCCAGAAAACTCTCTGTGCGACATTTGTCTGCGTCGCAGTATAAATAGCCACCGTTAACAGGGTGTCAGTCAGTTCTATGATAGTTTCTGCACGTCACATTCCCAAAAAAACAAAATTAAAAAAAAAAATTAGTTTTTCAGTTGTTTTAGCTCAGTGGTACAAATCCATTTTACTCAGCTGCGTGTAACCTTTCTGTGTGTCACAGTTCAGCACACTCGCTCCAATCCGTACAATCTGTCCAGGTGACACTTTCTGTACGTCACTTAATTCTACCAGACTGAACAAGTTTGTGGATTTCAGTACACCAGGCCCGTTTAATTTTTTTATATCATACACTTATATACAAAAAATGTTGAACCCCAGGGCTAAGGGTCGAGGAAGAGGGGCGTGGGCATTCAATTACTGCAGGGGGCAGAGGCCGTGGTCCTTGGCAGGGTGAGACAGTACCTGCTGATGAGGCAGCAGGGGAATTCCGCAGAGCTACACTCCCTAGCTTCATGTCTCAATTTACAGGGACACGTGGTAGAGGACTGTTGAAACCACAACAGTGCGAACAGCTGATCTCGTGGATTGCGAACAATGCTTCAAGTAATTTGTCCACCAGTCAGTCTTCCACCCAGTCCACCCACGTTACCCAAGGGAGCACTCCTATGGCTCCTCCACCTCAACCTCCTTCCCCCCAGTCTGCCCCCTCCCAGGAAAATTTGTAATGCGATCCGGCATACTCTCAGGAACTGTTTTCTGGACCCTTCCCCAGAGTCACAAACCACTTCTCAGGTTGCTGCTGACCTCGTTCCCGATGCCCAAGTTTTCCAACTGTCGCAGTCTGTGGGTGATGATGATGATGATGACAATGTTGACTTAGTGGAAGAAGTTTGTAAAGAGGTGTTGGACGATGAGGAGACACGGTTGTCAGACAGTGGTGAAGTTGTTGTTAGGGGCGGAATTCCGAGGGGGGAGCAGACTGAGAAATCGGAGGATGACGAGGTGACTGACCCAAGCTGGGTTGATATGCCGAGTGAAGACAGTTCTTCTGAGGCGGAGGCGAGTGCTGCACCAGAACAGGTTGTAAGAGGCAGTGGTGTGGCCAGAGGGAGAAGCAGGGCCAGAGCTGGTGCATCAGCAGCAACTGTTTCACGTAGTGAAGCTCCCGTGGCGAGGCCTAGATGTTCGCAAGTCTGGAGGTTCTTTAAAGAAAGTGAGGATGACCGACGGACTGTGGTGTGCAACCTGTGCCACACCAGGATCAGCAGGGGTGCCACCACTACTTGCCTAACCACCACCAGCATGCGCAGGCATATGAGTGCTAAACACCCCACTCAATGGAACCAAGGCCGTTCACCACCTCCTGCGGGTCACACCACTGCTCCTTCCCCTGTGTCACTCGCTGCCTCTGCTAGTCAACCCCCTGCGTCACTCGCTGCCTCTGCTAGTCAACCCCCTGCCCAGGACCCCGGCACGAGCGCCTCCCGCCGGAAAACCACACCTTCGCCTCCACGATCCTCCACAGTGTCCACCAACATGTCCGAGCGCAGCGTTCAGCTGTCTTTACAGCAGACGCTTGAGCGCAAGAGGAAATACAGTTCCACCCACCCACATGCCCAAGCCCTCAACGTCCACATCTCCAAATTGCTTAGCCTGGAGATGCTGCCCTATAGGCTGATAGAGACCGAGGCCTTTCGAAATCTCATGGCGGTGGCTTCCCCTCGGTATTCCGTCCCCAGCCACCACTATTTTTCCCGATGTGCCGTCCCAGCCCTACACCAGCACGTGTCACAGAACATCATCCGTGCCCTGACCAACGCTGTTTCTGAGAAGGTCTCTCAGACGTACTATGCCTCCTCCTCCTCCGACCCCTCCTCCTCCTCCTCCCCCGAATTACCATCCGTGGGCATGGCGCCTTCAGTCGGTAGCTCTAGGCGCAGCAGCAGTGCCGTGGGTAAGCGCCAGCAGGCGGTGCTCAAACTGCTGAGCTTAGGTGACAAAAGGCACACCGCCCAAGAGCTGTTACAGGGCATCACGGTGCTCGCTCATCTCTAATTAGTGCACAAAAATAGATGCAAACAATATATACTGTATAAACTAAGACCTCATTCTGATATGGTAAAATCTGAGACTCTTAGCCAATATATTTTGATTAAAACACATCTGTGCCCACCTACCCAGCGTCACGGTGGTCTCAGGTCAGGCAGGTCCTACGCTAAACCTAATTATGCCGTTGGGCATCTATATCTAGGAGCATGGACACTGCACATATAGGTGTGTTGCTCCTAGTAACCTCTATGTGCATACAGCAACCGATGAGAGGAGGAGCAAACACACCTATATGTACCACGCAATCAAGGCGCTCAATTTGATAGGAAGAGCAAAAGTGCACAAGAATGCTACTCAAGATAAGCTAAGAGCGCATTCACACCTGAAGGTGCCACTCCCTCAGGTACATGTTATAAACTAAGCAAAACTCACAGAAACAAAAGGATAAAAAAGGATAAAAACATCCTGCATGATGTAATAATGATTGTGGATGTCTGTGGCTATATATATAAAAAGTAAATCACAGAAAAATAATATTAGTGCACAAAAATAGATGCAAACAATATATACTGTATAAACTAAGACCTCATTCTGATATGGTAAAATCTAAGACTCTTAGCCAATATATTTTGATCAAAACACATCTGTGCCCACCTACCCAGCGTCACGGTAGTCTCAGGCAGGTCCTACGCTAAACCTAATTATGACGTTGGGCATCTATATCTAGGAGCATGGACACTGCACATATAGGTTTGTTGCTCCTAGTAACCTCTATGTGCATGTAGAGGTTGCTGTATGCACATACAGGTTACTAGGAGCAACACACCTATATGTGCAGTGTCCATGCTCCTAGATGCCCAACGGCATAATTAGGTTTAGCTTAGGACCTGCCTGACCTGAGACCACCGTGATGCTGGGTAGGTGGGCACAGATGTGTTTTGATTAAAATATATTGGCTAAGAGTCTCAGATTTTACCATATCAGAATGAGGTCTTAGTTTATACAGTATATATTGTTTGCATCTATTTTTGTGCACTAATACTAAGTACAAACTTGGTAATATTACATAAGATGGCTTTAGAAGGATTATTGAATTTGATGAAGCCGTGCCTAACGGGGTTAAATGCAATTTATCAAAATTTCCTGAGGAGAGGTCAAAAGCAAACAGGATGCCTCATTTCACCACAATTAACACTTATCACCAGGCAGCTGTTCCATTCAGCCCACTTCCATGAATATAACAGTATTTTAGAAATCATACAGCTGTAGAGGATCTGGTTGTGCTATTGTCACCAAGTTCCAGCATCCCATCGATATGGAGCCTTATGACATGTGATATCTGTAGAGTCTACTCTTCAACACAGAGGTCATTTACTTTCATGACTGTGATTTTTTCTTCATCATTGCTACTTTGTCTATAGCATCACAGAAATGGATGACCAGACAGAAGGCACTGAGATTCTTCTTCTGGAAGATATCCAATTATTTATGGATCAATATGGCTGTTCTGCACATGGTAGAACATGTCTTATTCTGATCCTTAAGCCTTATTCACACGTTAATGTTTTGGTCAGTGATTTCAATCAGTGATTGTGAGCCAAAAACAGGATTGGAGCTTCCACAGACATAAGGTATAAGGGAAAGATCTGCCCCTGTTCTGTGTTTAGAGCCACATCTGGTTTTGACTCAAAATCACCGATGGAAATCACTGACCAAAACACGTGACTTGTGAATGAGGCGTCATTGTGGATGACAAATAGTCCTTTCTATTGAAGAGAATGCACATGGAAGGTATCTGTATTGTGCTGATCAATGGGTTGCAGATCAAAATACAGAAATGGCAATGTGCATGAGGCCCTATTAAATCTTCCCAAGTGTTATTGGTTCAGTTAGATTGTGTTGGTCCATAATTGGCCACGGGACAGGTTATCCATATCAGATCGGTGTGGTTGACTCCCAGCACCTCCACTGATTACCTGATTGAACAGGTAGCGGTGCTCACAGGAGGATCTGTGCTCTATTTCTCAACCCAATCAGGTAACCTAGATGATGAAGGAGGCAAATCACCTATGAAACGCTTTGTTTTTATTTTGTACAATAATAACAGAAGATTGATAATTAGATATTAATTATGGCTTCCTACTCATATGACAGCGCTGAAGCGTACAAGTCCAAATTTTCTCTCACCCCTTCCACCTCTAATAGGTCTCTGTACGCTGCTGGACTTTGGACTAACGCCTTAAAATGGCCTTATTATAATCTGCCAGTGGTGCATACTAAGCTGAATGATTTTTACAACCAGTTTCTAGCATTGAAAAGGTTAATTCATGGTGTGTTCTCAGCCTTAACACATAAAATTCAAATTAAATGAACAAAACCCAGACTTCCGCAGAGCAGCGGAAAACAGTAGTGTACCTGAATTCCGTGCATTGAACTCCTGTACCAGATGCATGTTTGCCTTAAGAAGGTTTCACCATCTGTTGTTGTCTGAAGTCTGTAATTACTGTGTGTATTTGGGTGGCATTCCTTAAAAAGGCTTTATTCTCAGGAAGTACACAAACTGATTACTTATAATATTCCAAGTCTACCGCGCACATGCACTCACCACAACGAGCATTAAAATTTACATGAATATGGGGATTTTCTTCAATGTCAAAGAATTACATTATTTTCATATTATTCTTGGCTTAGACGATGTATTGAAGATAAGTGGGACTTTGGAAGGGTGTATATTACCAAACCCTAAGCATTGTTTCAAGATGAGAGGCTTTGGTGGCTTCTTTGTCTATCTCAGTGGAACAGGTCAACAGTCTAATGTGCATTAGATGTTCAGCCATCACCAAAGGGGTATTGTGGTTTCATGAAACTGATGACCTACCCTAAGGATAGGTCATCAATGACAGATCAGTGAGAGTCTGACTTTCAGCACCCCCGATCAGATGTTTGAAGGAGCTCTGGTGCTAGTGCAATAGCTGTGTCTTCTTCAATGTTTACCTGCACGCAATCTATGTTGTAGTAGTGGTGCAATGTAATTATAGCTTCCTCTCACATTCACTTGAATGGGATGAATAATGGTATTTACCCAGGACCACCACTACAATGTAGACTGTGGTAAATACCGAAGATAATACATCTCTCAAACAGCTGATTGGGGTGTCGAGAGTCAGACCCCTACCGATCTGATATTGACGACCAATCCGGAGGATAGGTCATTGGTAGGCTTGAGCGAATTCAGCTTCGTTTTTGTCTGTACAGCATTAAATATATGGGCTCTGCATAGGCAAAAGTTGTGCAAGACTTCGGTGAACTACTTTAGTGTTCCTATCTGATTCTTAAAAAAACATTTTAAAATAGGAATCCAAAGTAGGCTTTGGTACTGGCTAGTACCTCAGTATGTTTTTAAAGACAGGAATACCTAAGTAATTCACCAAAGTCTTTCGCAACTTTGGCTGATACAAATTTTGCCTAAGTGGAGACAATACATTTTAATGCTGAACGGACACAGCATTAAAAATTAAGTTTTTGAACAATTCAATTTTGGATCTATGATCCAAAGCACGATTAGCTCAAACCTTGTCATTAGGTTTGATAAAACCAAAACATACCTTTAATTAGGCAGAAGTTAAGGAAAAAGATTGAATTTTAACATGGGCAATGATTTGTTCTAACCAGATATAAGCCACCGCCTGAGGGGCCTGAGAGTGGCTCACTCCACTCTCCCCATTACAAACACATGCTTGCCCCACCAAATTGAGCATGCATGTGTATGGGGAGGTCGGAAGTAATAACTGTCAGCTAGGAGCTTGAGAACATGTATGGCCACATTGCAGTTTTTTGGTGTACTGAAGATCTTAAGGGGGTAGAGTATTTCGGGATTTTAAAACTAATGGCCTATACTCAGGAGCTAATCTGAAACAGATGATCATGCAGGTCATCGGACCCCTGAGGATAAGCCTTCAGGTTACGACCACACCGCACGGTCATGATCTGGTTGGGTTGCGGCCATGCTGCAGTCAAGATCTTCATGGCCCATTAGCCTGCAGTTGGCTTTCATTTAGGGCCCACTCAGACGGCCGTAGTGGTTTGCAGATCCGCAATTTGTGGACCGCACAAGGCCACAACTATAATAGAAAATGCCTATTCTTGTCCGCGATTGCGGGCAAGAATAGGACATGTTCTATCTTTTCTGCAGAGTCGCGGAATTGAACCACGGATGCAAACAGCACACGGCATGCTGTCCGCATCTTTTGGTGCTCCATTGAAATGAATGGATTTATACGGCTGTCTGAATGAGCCCTTAAGAAGACTGCACTATATAGTCAGTCTTCATAGTTAATGACCGCTTGGCAACTTCAATACTGCACGGCCATTAAGGATGAAGACTGACTAAACATTTTTAACACACTTTGTTTTGGATGGGGGCTATGTGAAAGCAGAAAAAATAGAACACTTTTTTATGTCCGTTATTCATTGGATGTCAAAAAGCAGCTGGGTGAATAACCCCATAGATTATTATTGTGTGATTGTAGCCTAAAACAATTAGTCTAAAAATTTGGGGGGTGATTTATCAAACTGGTGTAAAGTAGAACTGGCTTAGTTGCCTATAACAATCAATCAGATTCCATCTTTCATTTTCCAAAGGAGCTGTCAAAAATAAAAGGTGGAATCTAATTGGTTGCTATGGGCAACTAAGCCAGTTCTACTTTACACCAGTGTGATAAATGACCCCATTTTTTTTTGTTCTTCTGACAGATCATAAGACCAAAAAGCAGATGTGAGCATCACCTTAAGCAACACAAATCCATGTGTGAAATTTTAAGGGGCGTCCATCGTAATTAAATCCTGACCAGAAAGTTTGGTCACAAGAAAACAAATTTACCTGTTGAGTACTTTCTTGCTTTTCCAACTCTATGGCTCCCGTCCCCGCTGTATCAGTGATGGTGCCACTTGACCGCTGCTGCCAATCGCTGGCCTCAGCAGTCACACATGCAAGAACAGCACATCACTGAAGTGACGGCTTGAAATTTCCTGTAAGGCCTAATTCAGACATCCGTGGAGCACGGTCCGTGAAAACCCAAACCGTGCTCCTTCTGAAGGCTGATTGCTCTGATGCTGTGCACTTTGTGAAGCCGCTGCTGTACAGTGATACACTTGTATCTAGTGTATCACTGTACAATGGCAGCCTCATGAAGCGCACGGCATCATAACAACCAATGACGCCGTGCGCTCCTGCCCTCAGAAGGAGCACGGTCCAAGTTTTCACGGACCGTGCTCCACGGATGTCTGAATTAGACCTTATACCAAAAAACACCCTTAATCCCTAGAAATGTAAAGTTAATACAGCAGATAGAAACAAATTTGCATTTTTAATGATGATTAATGGTGTTAAGGTTACAAGATAAAAAGATAAAGATAAAAAATAGAATTAAAAAAATCTAAATGTATAATGTCTAAATTTCCTTCACAGGAGTTTGCATTGCACTTGGAAAATCTGGCATCATGATTCCCATGATATCAGAAGAGAATCAAGTCTGTTCTGGCAGAGTACTGGTTAAATATCAGTTTAGAAGAACTTTTTTTAAAACGTGGGGGCTGAAACAAATAACATTTAATCCCTTTATCGGATGTGGAATAAAAGGGTTTTACCACTTATGGTTTTCATTTCAAATAAGCAAATCATACCCCATAAGTGGATACTTCAAAACAATGCATTTACACTGAAACACCTCATAAATTTAATACGTAACACTTGTACGGAGTAGTCCTCTCTCACTTAAGTATTTTTCCTCATTGTTTATAAAATGACCACGTGTGTTGACATGAATAATTATCTTAAGAAGCAGCACATTATAAAATTGATGTGTGAAAACCAAGTCTCCCTTTCAGAGTGGGGGCTGGGTAACGCCGGGACGTAAACAAATTTTCTTTGCATTCAGTGTTTTTTGCCGTGAGAGTCAGCTGGAAAATGTTCTCCGTTAGTGAAAGAATTTATTCCTAAATTTTACATGTAGCTCTGCCTCGTGTTATAAAAATGTACTGAAAGCTTTTAAACACCCTTTAAAACTTGCTTTACTGATGATGTCATCAGGACCGTCCACCCAAACAAAACAGAAACCAATTTGTGGCCTTATTTTTACTACAGCCTATTAAAATGGTTTCATATTGAAATGCCTACATGCTATTAAGTACTAATATCTCCCCCAGATTTGAAGTAGGCTCTTTTATTTATTTAATTTATTTATTTTGCTCACTTATATTGTGCTGACATATTCTGCAATGGAGCTTGTGGGAGAACACTGGAGAACCCAGAGGAAACCCATGAAAACATGAGGAGAACATACAAACTCCGTGCAGATATTGTTCTTGGTCAGATTCTAACCTAGGACCCCAGTGCTGCAAGGCACCAGTGTTAATCACTGAGCCTCCACAACAGAAAAGATATAGGGTCTCATTGATGAACTCATATTTGTTACTTTTGCGACTGCCTCATCTGGAAGTGCAGTTCAGTTCTGGGCACTAGTCCATAGAAAGGATGCCCTGTAGCTGGAAAAAGTACAGAGGAGAGCGACTAAACTGATAAGGGGCATGGAGTGTCTTAGTTATGAAGAAAGATTAAGGGCCCATTCACACGACCGTGTGAATGGGTCCTCATCTATTCTGCAATATTGCGGAATAGACGCGGCCCCATTCACCACTATGAGAGCGGGTAACCGCCGCACGGAGCCAGCTCCGTGCTGCGGCTCCGCATAAAAAAATAAAACATGTTCTATAGCGGACAAGTATAGGCATTTTCAATGGGGAGCCGGGCGGCACCCGTAGTATTGCGGGTCGGCATTATTGCGGACCCTAAATAATAAGGCCGTTTGAATGGGGCCTTAAAGAATTGAATTTATTTAGTCTTGAGAAGAGACGTCTAAGGGGGGGACATGTTTAACCTGTACAAATATATAAATGGGCCATACAAAAAATACGGTGAATAACGGTTCCATGTCAAATGCACTCAAAGGACAAGCGGGCACTGCCTCCAACTGGTGAAGAAAAAGTTCAGTCTCCATATGAAAAAGTCTATATCCCACTCTATGGGAGAGATTTACATAGCATTAAAGGGGTTGTCCTGGTTCAGAGCTGAACCAGGACATATCCTTAATTTCACCCAGGCAGCCCGCCTGATGTTAGCATCAGAGCATCTCATGCTCCGATGTGCTCCCTTGCCCTGCACTGGATCGCGCAGGGCAAGGGCACTTTTGTTGACAAATACACACTGCTGGGCGGAAGCTTCGGCAGTGTGTTCGGTGATGTCACCGGCTGTAATGGGCCGGCTTTAGCGCTAAAACCCGCCCATCAGCATCAGTGATGTCACCGGGCTCACTGCTGGGCGGAAGCCTCCGCCTGGCAGAGCCTGGTTTGTCACCGGAATCTGGCAAAATGCCTTTGCCCCGTGCTAAGTAGCACAGGGCAAAGAGGGCATCGGAGCATAGGATGCTCCGATGCTAACGTCAGGCAGGCTGCCTGGGTGAAATTAAGGGTATGTCCAGGTTCAGCTCTTAACCCAGACAACCCCTTTAACTGTGAACAATTTATAGGAGCCAATTGGCTCACTTATATATGGTGTTTAGAGTCATGGTAGGGCAGAAAATGTATATGTCTTCCTGATGTGATGGCGATTTTACAAAGTTGGAAAATGTTGGATGGACTGCATCTTTGGGACATTGGGTGGGGGGAGGGGAGGGATGGGATTTCTTATTGTAAAAATTAAAATGTTAATAAAAAAGACCTAATTTAAAAAAAGTTCTGTAAGAACTGTGAATCTGTGGTATAGAATTCCTCATAACGTGGTCACACCAGGAACAGTGGACAGTTTTAAAAAGGGTTTAGATGAATTCTTAGAAGTAAACAACAGTAATGCTTATAAAAACTTCCTTTTTGGATTCAAGTCCCCACCTATCCCTTGGTTGGACTTGATGGACTTATGTCTTTTTTCAACTATATTAACTATGTATCAGACGCAGATTTTGTAGCAAGGCCTTTTTCCAGCAAAATCTGCGACTTTTCCGCACTCACGCCACTTTTCCAACAGGTGAAGAAAATGGGGTGTGGCAAGAGTGGGGAAGAAAGCATTCCGACAGGCACATCTTAGTCATCATTTACTACGCCAGTTTTTGAGGTAGAAAATGGCTTAAATTGCCTGCAAGGGAACTGGTGTAAATTTAAAGGGAACCTGTCATCTCCGAAACACCCCCTGAACTAGAGTAAGCGGTGTATAGTGTAAGTGACGTAGAGTTTGGTTATGGAATTTTTATCTTCATACTCACTTCCATTCTGATTTTGTGCTCCTACAAACCTGCAGTAAAAGTCACTCAGTGGACTCCAGTGCTCTCTCACATAATGGAGAGGACTCAAAGAAGAGTCCTCTAAATGCATTTTACTGCTGGTTTGTGGGAGCACAGCGTCGGCATGGAAGTGAGTTTGAAGATAAAACATATATATTCGGATTCAGCATCACTTACACCATACATCTCTTACTCTAGTTCAGGGGGTGTTTCGGAGATGACAGGTTCCCTTTAAGTTTGTCGCACGACCTGCTGGAGGAAGCGCCAATGTTATGTAGAGCCACATAACTTTGGTGCTTCCTCCAGTAGCACATAGACACTTAGAACCAGTATTAAAACGCCAGTCCTAATAATAATAACCCCCATAGGGTTTACACAATGGACTTTGAAAATGTCTTCTTTTTTTTCTTAAAGGGGTTGCCCCACAAAAAATAGTCTAGGCTTTTCAAACCAGCATCTGTATCTGAATACTTTTGTATTTGTATGTATTTAAACATTTTGCATAGCCACTGAGTTATTCAATAAAATGTATCTGTATAGCGCCACCTGCTGTTTGTTCTTTTTCTTATTTCTTTGACCAGCTCACTGAGATGGTCGCACATGCTCAGTTTCATCCTACAACTGCCTCCTGAGCTGGGATAAGAAAAGCTGAGACACACCCCCTGAGCTGTAGCAGAAAAGACACTCCCCTTGAGTTTCGAGCTTGATATAAATCTGGAAGAGCAATGAATTTGGAGATTTCTAGATCCATGTGAGGTACAGGGATGGTTCTAGCTTTGTTAGAAAAAGATTGTCATGTACTATATAATGTCTGATTTTCATTTTTTTTTACATTAGTCATTGGATAACCCCTTTAAATTATTATGACTTCAAACTTTCAGTTGTGAAATGAAGAAAAAAAAAAAAGTTGGCATTATGTAAGAGCTGGTAATGACATCATTACTGAAGCATAAGGTAGATGCATAACATAAAATGGTATTAATACAAAATATAACACGCAATTGCATATATCCCCAAGGTATGGGGCACCGCATTGCACAAATGTATTTAGGAAGTTGGAAGGGAATATAACATCAGAATCAGTTTCTCAGTATTGCCATTTCTATGTATGTTATGCAGGGGGTGAGACATCTGTGAGATGTGCCTTTATTCAATAGCTGCAAAGTAAGGATGAGCGAACCAGTTCATACCAAGCCAGGTTTGGTCCCAACTTTGCTATTTTTTGGATGGCAGATGAACCCAAATCTTTAGGTTAATTTCGGACGAATCAACTAAAACGTCACATAGTGCGGGAAAAAAAGCACTAGGAAAGAAGAAGAAAGGTTCTCACATGACTTTGAGAGGTTGGGAAGAGTTTTCTATATAGTTTGCTGCCATGGACAGTAAAGGGAAAGGCTAGAATTAGAGAGGAAGAAGAATTGTCTGTGTAGAATAGGGAGGCAGAGAAGCTGTCAGTCAGGGAGTGAGAAGTGAGGAGCTAAGGCTGCCTGTGAGCTTTGCTTGTGAGCAGAACTGCAGCTGTTTCAAACCTAAACAGTCGCTACCTGCAAGGACATCCTTTCACTTTTCTTTTTTTTCTTTTTTTCTTTTTTTTGGGGGCCATGGGGGATGGAATAAGCAAAAACTGTATAACACATGTTCTACTATCAATCTAGAATGCTAGCGATAACTCTGTGCCAGGTCATATCACAATTTCATTTATTTTGTTTTAGTTTGAAAAACCTTATAATCCAGTGATTGAAAATGAAACATTACAACTAAATCTATTTATTTATCTCCACCACACACACACAGTTCCTTTGTGGGTTATTAAAGGGGTTGTCTCACAAGAATCAGGTGCTTCTGGGTCACATGCCTGTTTGAGACATGTCACCACTGAGGCCAGTCATTGCTTGGAACTGCGCACATGAGCCTGTATATGTGTACATTTGACAGTTTGGTACTGGAAGACCAGTAAAAAGAGGCAGGTAGCCAGGGATCAAGAATGAAGAGGCAGGGAGAAGGTGAGTATGGATTTTTCCAGTTCTTCCAATTTGGAGTGCAATTAAAAAAAGAAAAATACAGGCTTAAGCCTGTATTAGACAGTCCAATTGATCAAGCCATTGTCAGGATGGAAGCATTCCCTCACGGGAATCGCTTGCTAGCTAGCGGAGGAAACCACTGCTATTACACGCAGCAATCTCCTCCACAGCACGTGGACGAGCATTCGCTAAGCCATTGCTTGTCCCCATACTGTCATAGCACCATAGTTTATAAGGCCAAAAAAAGACATCTGTCCATCCAGTTCGGCCTGTTATCCTGCAGGTTAATCCAGAGGAGGGCTAGTGGTTTCCTGGCAGCAGATCGACATTAGACATCACGATCTGCCACCAGCAAGTGCTGATTTTTAAGCATGCTTTTGCTTGTTCATTGAGCAATCGGTGGCAGTATTATACTGCAAGATGATGCAGTGTTCATGCGAACGCTCCTTATCGATTATCGGCCGGAAAATCATCCAGTGTAATACAGCCTTAAGAGAATGACATATCAACTCTATGTATAGATCACAGGGTCCACCATTTACAATAGCTCATTGTCAAAGCTTATCTACTCCTTGCTTTTAAAATGACAAGCCAAATGGCCTTCAATAAATGCAGGGAGAACAGGCTACAACTTTATACTTGCACTAATTAAAATCAGCCTATGGGACAGACAGGTTAGTTGGGAGTGCATGACTGATGGAGTCACCCTTAATTCCAATGCAGACTGCAAAGAAAAAAATGGGAGTTAGCAAATCCCAATGCTCAGGTGCACACCATGGCTGATAGCAGAAAAGGAAAAACAATACAACAGCAAACACAAACAACAAAGTAAATAATGTACAATAGTGCCATACTAACTATAGAAAATGTACTAATGCTAATGCTACATTATAAATGTGAGATTCTTGGAAAGTAAAAAATTATTTGTGCCTGTCCGCCAACGACAAGATGATCTGTATAGGACAGGAGAACGAGGCCATTTGTCACCAGAAGAAGTAAAATACAGAGTGGGTTCAGCATGAATGTGGAGCCTACATTTCCTGAATTTAATGGAGGCTAGTATGGCACCAGATGAGGTAGTATTTAGTGTAGGTTCATGTCCTAAAGAGATCACTTTGGTTGTTAGACAAGCACAAATGTTTTGGTGCAAAATGTATTTGCCAAGAATCTCACATTTATAGCAGTTTTAGAATGAGTACATTTTCTAGTATGGCATTATTGTATTGACTTTATTTTTGTTTGCAGAGTGCTGTTGCATTGCGTTTGTTTTTTTCTTTTTGTGCTTTCAGCCATGATGATGTGCACTTGCGAACTGGGATGTGCTGACTAACCCACATTTTTTTTTTTCCTTTCAAATTGACCTCTGCATAGGTCACAGAGCATGCCTAGAAAATTATACACACATTTCAGAAACCAGTTGTTAAGTTTTTAAATACTGAACTCTTTAGCTATTTGGCTGTTGTAGAACCCTTCCCTTCTTTGCCTGAGAAACCAGGGTGGCTTTTTCTGCACTGCTGGGTTTGTTTTGGTTTGCTGCATGCCCTTGACTTTCTGCTTGGATTATCATTTTGCATGTACTCTGCCTGTCTTCACTTTCTGTTTGATCAACTACAGATTTTGCTTTTGATTTTACTACTACGGGTTGGCTCTATCACATCAGTCATTACCTGCTGATGCCAAACCAGCAACAAAATAACAACTTTGAGCATACAGTTACCATTTTTAATCTGAGAGTGCAATTTATCTCTATTGATTTTGGATCCAGTACTATATTTGTCCAATGAACTAAGATCTTTGACTCTGTGCTATATGTAAATAATAAGCTTAGTTCTCATATAAAGGGGCTTGTTTCTAGTCTTCTATACATTTATGGGGCCATTACAAACACTTTTGTGGTGTATATCTGGCACAAATTCTGTCGCATGCCATGTTGCAGCAGAATCTACAACTTCTTCCCCACTCACTCCAGGTCTAAAAAGGGTGTGTGGTTTCTTACAGCATAAACCTGCAGCTAATGTCAGTAAAGCTGATCGCAGACATTTAACTCCTCAAATCTGACCATGGCATCTGAGTGCACTAGAAACCTAAAGCACACACTTCCAGTTATGCTCAGGCTCCCACGTGCGGCGATCGGAGGAGCCGGAGCTTATGTGCAGAAGCCCCTGTCATAGTGAATGACAAGAGGCTGCTGCACAATGTTTCCTATGAAGCCCTTGCCTGTAATAGGGCTCCACAGGAAAGTAGTAAAATCATCATAGACTCCAATGCTAATGCAATTAAATGACTGATTGTTATAGTTCCCTATGGGAACTATAAAAAGTATAAAAGAAAAAAAGTTTTTACAAATAAAAAAAAGTAAAAGTTCAAATCACCCCCCTTTCCCCAAAATGAAATTAAAAATGTAAAAAAAAATACACACCATGGATGTCGTTGCATGTTTAAATGCCTGTATTATCAAAATATAAAAGTATTAATCCCATACAGAAAAGGAGAAACAAAAAAGGGTCAAAATGGCCGATTTGCCTTTTTTTTGTTGCTTTTCCTCCCACAAAAAATGAAACAAAATGTGATCAAAAAGTCGTACATGCCCCCAGAACGATATCAATGAAAAATACAGAAAAAAATGAGCCCTCATACAGCTCCACACACATAACTACAAAAAAGTTATAGGGGTCAGAAAATGATTGCAAAAAAAAACAATTTTTTTCAAGTTTTTTATTTATTTTTTTTCAGCATCAAAACAAAAGGAAAAGTACTCATGTATATGATATATATGATATCGTTGGATTCATACTGACCTGGAGAATGAAATTTTACCGCACTATGAATGCCATAAAAAAAAACGTAAAACTGTGGCAAAATTGAATTTTTTTTTCCAATTCCACCACCTTTGGAATTTTTTCACACTTCCTACTACATTGTATGCAATATTAAATGATGGCGATGGAAAGTGCAAGTTGTCCCGCAAAAAATAAGCCCTCATATGACATGTAAATGGAAAAATAAAAGCTATGGCTCTGGGAAGCTGTACTTCCCAGTAATCTAAAGGTCAGTTTCAAGATGTAGCCAAGCGCTGTTCATTTTCTATATACTGTATATTTCATATAGAGATCATTATCTTTTAAAATTAATGGGATACTTGAGGAATAGCATAGACAAACTGACAACTTAAAAAAATTTTGACACAGTTCAGTCACTCAAACTTGTTTAAAATAAATATGACCACACTAACCAGAGTCATTTACTAAATGGAGCTGTCCAAAGTTATAAACTTATCCCCTCTCCACTAGATAGAAGATAAGTATCTACTATACTTGACTATCTTTGGCAATATCATAGAGAAAGAATGGAACTGCAGCTTGCACCCAATATCCTCGTGGAAAGAGGAAAAAGCTTATATCTTGTGTCAACCCCTTTAAGTACAATATGGTATCACAATTATGCTATACAGGACATGAAACTTAAATTGTGGCAATGTCTACATGATCGTTTTACATATTAGAGGTAATTCAAAGTAATTGCCACGGTCAGCCCTAGAAACTACCCACACCACTGTCCCTACAGTACAGTACTCTAAATGGCGGACCACAACTGGATGGCAGTCCCTGCTTAACTAAGAGCTGAGGCTTAAAAGGTAGATGTCGAAGAGAAAACAATAAATGAAATGACAGCCAGGCACAAGAGAAACAAAACCAGAACACATGACTTCCAATGGACTGGGTCAAAACTAGGAGAGTACAGTCAGAGACAAAGTCAAACATGACAAGACAAATCAGGCCCCAAACACGTCAGGTGAAGCCAAATCCAAGCCAGGGTCAACACCAGGAGAGTCAGTAAAGCCGAAATCAGAATCAAAAATCATGGTTAGGCTACTTTCACACAAGCGTTTCTATTTTACGGTATTGAGATCTGTCATAGGATCTCAACACCAGAGAAAAAATGCTTCTGTTTTGTCCCCATTCATTGTCAATGGAGAAAAAACGTAACTGAACAGAACGGAATGTTCCAAAATGCATTTTGTTCCGTTGGGTTGCGTTCCCATACTGGAGAGCAGCATGCTGTGGTTTTCTTTCCGTCATGGGATGTGGAGTAAGGATCCGTCCTGACCCACCATGCAAGTCAATGGGGACGGATCCATTTTCTCTGACACAATATAAAAAAGGAACAGTCCCCAATTGACTTTCAATGGAGTTCATGATGGATCCGCCCTTGCTATGTTACAGATAATACAACCGGATCCGTTCATAACGGATGCAGTAAAGGAACGTTTTTGCTGAGCCCTGCCGGATCCAGCAAAAATGCTAGTGTGAAAGTAGCCTTAGAGGAGTAGCCAAGGTCAGAAGTTAGGAGTCCAAATGTAATATAATAGAATCACAAGTGGGGCAAGAATTACCATTCAGCAGGTTGCCTGTTTAAATAGGCAGCACTTCCTGGTCACATGACATGACCGAACGCCGGCAGAGCTGCAGAGGAGCACATCTGCCAGTGCCGGATGTAACAGTAATGGGGCTCTGTAAGGATCTGAATAAGGGATATACATCATAGACATAACGTTCTAGGGGAGTTTGACCTCTGATTATGCTATAAGTTCCACATAGTTCATTGTTGAATGAACTATGTAACTATGTGAGTACTGTTGATACTTTTTATATTAACCGTATTCAGTTGAAAACATAATGTCATATTGAAATAACACACGATTGGCTCTCTCCCTTACTCTGGCGTTCTGAGAGCAAGTTTGTCAACATGCGTTTTGCTGCCAAGGTGCTCTTTCTAAGGGTCATTCAATGTTAATAGCACAATTTTGTTTCTGACTAGACTTTTGAATACCATTAAAACATTATTAATTGCCACATGTAAAAATATCCAAGTATTATGCATAAAACCAGACACAAAATTCCGGTAGTTTTGGACCAGGGCTCCAGATATTATGCTGGGATAATGTGATTGTCAAAGCAGATATGTTTTTGGCAGCGCTTCGGCTGTCACTGCCAAGGCTACTACAATTCACCTAGCAACACTTTGACCGCATTAATCTGGCTAGTGACACATTCAACTTCATCAGTGCTTCACCACATCACCCAGGGACACACGCTAAATATTCTGACAGCCAGAAATTTAAGCACGGCTTGGCAACATTGAATCCAGGTACGATAGCTAATTTTATTTGGCGTCAGGCTCTTAACAAGTAATAGAACTCTTTATTTTTGTCATCCGGATCTTGTTAGAAGGAAATGTGGCACTTAATGATGTACAGGATCATTATACCGCTGGAGAGGATTACTCAGTGGATATAGTAAGAGTGTGTCACTTTATTCCCGCTAACCTGCCATGGAAACATAATTTGTTGAGATGTATTTTGAATGTCCTTACTATATTCTTTGGAAACGGAATTGCCCAGTTTATGAATGATGGTCTTTCATTAATATACAGAATTCTAACGGCATAACTGTCTTCTTGCAAAAACAATGACCCAACTGTCTACAGGTTGTATTTGGAATTGCAGCTCAATCCCATTCACTTCAATCAGACTGAACTACAATTCCAAAGCCTCTAAAGGGCAAATGTTAGTATATTTGTACCTATGACACTGGTTGACCTGTTACATGTGCACATGGCAGCTGAAGGCATCTGTATTGGTCCCATGTTCACATGTGCCCGCATTGATGAGAAAAATTATGTTTTATTATATGCAAATGAGCCTCTAGGAGCAAGAGGGGCATTGCCGTTACACCTTGAGGCTCTGATTTCTCTGCACTTTGATTGACAGGACCAGGCAGTGTAAATTAATTCACACCTGCTTGGCCCTATCAATCAAAGTGTAGAGGGTATGGCAGTTGCAGAGAAAGCTGGGCGTCTAGGATTAATGGCAACGCCCCCTTTTGCTCCTAGAGGCTCATTTGCATATATTAAAAAATCATTTTTCCCACCAATGTGGGCACATGTGAACATGGGACCAACACATGCCGTTTAACATAAACTTGACCTGCTCCATAATGTATATTATGATTAGGTAGAACTATGGCGTATATCAGGGTTACTCAACTGGGCATCAGCTGTTTGAACCCATGAATGTACTGATTTCAATGCTCCAGACACAATTTATAGACATGTGGGGCTATTACTGGAGGAATACAGTCATGCTCTTCTGTTTCTGGAGAACTCGTTTATCATAAACTTGACCTTTCTCATACAGCATGTTGTAATTGGGTACAAATATACTGTATACAAGGGTTGTCAACTGGATGCCGGCTGTCCGGACCCCTGCATTTCTTGATTTCAACTGTATCTGCATCCTTAGAATGAAGATGCAGTTGAATACAATAGTGCAGCAGGGAACTGTAATGGTAGCTCCCTGCATCATCATTTCTCTGCCATCAGAGGTTCAGTGCAGGTCACGGAGATGCAGTGAAGTCATCGTGACTCTGTATGGGGACATCATTCTGAGGGGGACAAGTAAGGGGGCATCACTCTTTGTGGGGGCAATTAAGAGGTCTCATACTGTGGGGAGTAGGGATGAAGGTGAAGAGTAGGTTTGGCTGAACCTCAGGTCAAAGTTCAGGTTCGGGGCCCAAACTTGACCCGAACTTGACCCCGAATCCCATTGAAGTGAAAGGGAACCTGAACTTCACTTTATTATTTTCCATTATAGCATATATTGGAAAATAATAGCATTCTTAAGACAGAATGCAAAACACTATGGCCATTTAGGGGATTACAAAACAAAAAAACAACTCATCTCATCCACTTGATTGCAGCTTTGTCTATCTTCATTGAACAGGACCTGCCAAAGGACCTGCCGTATGCATGATGATATATTCCAATGCCGTACTGCCAACTGCAGGCCAACACTGAAATATTCCTGTGATAGGCTTAGAAGCCTTGTATAGGTTTTGGCCTATCACCAGCAACAACCTCAGCTCGGGGAAGCCGTTTAGGCCCTGGGAAAGCTTCCACAATTGACCACATCATCTGAGGGGTTAAATGTCTGTAATAAGCATTATCGTCGATCACAGACATTTGCCCCGAGGATTTGATGCTTGATACTGTAGAAACCTGGTGGATATGGGGCAAACAGCTCTTGCGAGTGGGTGCCCTTTTTAACCACGTAACTGTATTGCCTGAGTCCAGCTAGTGCAGTGTGAAAACTAGTTAACTGGAGGGGGAAGGGCTGCTTTAAATGGTGATATCGCCTCAATGGTAGCAGCTAGAAACATGCAACTGGTCTTGTATGAAAGCTGACAGTTCAGGACAGCTAAAGCAACAGAGGAGAAATCACTGTTAGAAATCAAGTTGTGAATAATCGCCAGTAAAACCTGTTTTTACTTTCATTTTCAGTTACATTCACAGCATCCCGATTTCTATCAGTAATATCTTTCTCTGTCCTGAACATATTGCTGTCATGGAATGTCTGCTTTCATACAAGACCAGTTGCAAGTTTCTAGCTGCTACCATTGAGGAGATATCACCATCTAAAGCAGCCCTCCCCCCTCCAGTTAACTACTTATCCCACTGCTGGAGCTCCACTCTGGCAAAACAGTTAGGGGTTTAACCCCTTCCCGACCAGCGCCGTACAAGTACGGCACTGGCTGGATCTTTAAAGACGGCGCCCGCTCCAGAGGGGAGCTGGCGTCATGGCTGCGGATGAACTGCTATTTCCTATAGCAGACACCGGTGACTTATGTCCGTGACCGGCAATAATGTCGATCGCGGACATTTAACCCCTCGAGTGCCGCAGTCAATCAGACCCCAGTTCACTAGTTATGAATGCAGAAATCCAGGCAATTTCCACTGTCACTGTGGAAACTCTGTCCTATAGCAGGGATGGATGTTACTGTTGTATAATTGTGTCTTCACATTTTTACATAGCCCACATTCTTGTAAATCAGGACCTGCTTGGTGGTTTTCATTACTGAGGATACATATCTCTCCTTCTTACAGTATATATGACAACCATCTGTGAGGTAAACTGCATCACCCTATACTCCAATAGCATGCAAGGCACCTGGAGATGGTATGAAATATTTGAACACCTCTTAGGCTCAGAAATGATGATAGTGGAAAAATAAACTCTGTCAATTTCTGTTCATATATCGGATCCCCACAAAAGTTATTTTTTCATTAGTTTATGTGGTAAGGAAGAGGAAGAACATGCCTTCTTCAGCTCCTTCCTCAGAAGAGAAGTACCAGGGTAAGGACTATACTAAATGCACAATCCTCTCAAGTGCTGAATGTAAGTGTGTAGCCAATGCATAACATCCAGACAATCCTGACCCATTCATTTACATGGGTCATACATCATCTCTGTGTTCAGAAAAAAAAATTGCAGCCTGTTCTATATGGTGAGTTTAGAAGTGAAGTGAATTCAGCTTGCGTTTTTCACTAATGGTTGATACTGATTGAACTTGCCTGCCGAAACTTTTTTTTTAACAGATCCTACCACAATATGTATCGCTCATATGAAAGAGGCGTTAGGCTAATTTCACACCTGCGTTAAGAGATCCAGCATGCGAGCATTCATGTACCTTCCAGCAATGCCAGATCCATAGAGTTCTGGCAGGCTGTTCTGCAGGACCTTTTACCGCATATGTGAAACTACCCTCATGTGATCTTGACTCTCATCAGTTCTCTGAGGTAACCATGAAAAGTGTTCCAGATCACTCCATTAGGAGGAATTTTGCCACACACCTGCCAAGCGTGTAGGGGTAGTAAAGAGAATGACAAAGATCCAGACTGGCATTGTATGCACAGACCTGCCCTTCTGTTATTAGCTCTAATGGGCAGTCCTCATACAGTATGTAAGAACCATTTTATATACTTGTTGGGTCTTCAGGTTCATGATAATTACACATCTTATGGATCTGGATCTCAGCCTAGAAATGGTTGTCTCTGATGTTATTATCTACAATCACTGCAATATTCAGTTGTATCATCTTGTATCTATTACTTGTGGATGATTCCCAAGGCTCTAAAATCTCACGATGACCTAAACAGTTGTTTTCTCACTTTTGAGATTTACCAAACTATTTTTCTCCAAAATTATAACTCAAATTGAACCCAAGTGCATGGTGTGTGCCATTTTACTTCTCCTACCTTGACCAGAAAGTGCCAAAGAGACAGATTTGGCTAAATGTTTGTATAATTTCTGCAGATGATTTGTGTATATGCAGTACTGTGAAAAAGCTTTAGACAGCTGTGGCAAAAATACTGAAATGTAAGGAACCTTTCAAGAAAAAAAAGTGTTAATGGTTTATTTTTTATTAGTTAATAAAATGCAAAGTGAACGAACAAGATAATCAAATCAATATCTGGTATGACCATCCTTTGCCTTCAAAACACCATCACTTCTTCTAAGTATACTTACATACAGTTTTTGAAGGATTTCTGCAGTTATTCTAAAAAACTTGGAGAACTAATCACAGATCTTCTGTAAATGTAGGCTTGCTCAGATCCCTCTGTCTCTTTAACTAATCCCAGACACAATGGATGATGTTGAGATCAGGGCTGTGTGAGGGCCCTATCATCACTTACAAGACTCCTTGTTCTTCTTTAAGATGAAGATGGTTCTTAATGACATTAGATGGATGTTTGGTGTCATTATCCTGTTGCAGAATTCATTTCAATTTAAACTATGAACTGTTATTTTTGAAAGCATTTTTACTTTGAAGCAATTTTATTATTTGCCTAAAACTTTTGCACAGTACTGTATATGCCAGCCATGAGGTGGCATAAATAAAACATGTGCTTATGGTTTTCAGAACTTGCCTTCACTTAAAATATTCTGCTTTGCAAATGGTTTAATGGCAAGCAGCCAACTACCATCCATACAGTGAAGCCTTCATATGAATGCCTGTCCAGAGTAAACACAGCATAGATCAGCCGACAAGTGAGCAAACACTCGTTTGTGGGCTGATTGGAACTTTTATGTGGGCACAAAAATGCTTCCTTGTCAGCTGCACATTTCCCTGTTTAAACAGGGGAAGTGTGCTGCCAACATAACGTAAACAGCAAAGGGGATGGACAATCATAGTAATCACCTTTCATTCTGTTATGTCAGCAGCTCTTGCCCACTGCCATCCTACCTTCCCTGGTGAGCACCTCTCCACTTACCCCACTGCTGCTGTTCCAGTGGTCCAGACCCACTTGCCCTCATTTGTCCTCCAGCAGCAAGTCCGGCTGCTGAAATCCCATGTGCTACATCTTTGTGCATACCACAATCTGCTCTTATTGGCAAGGCTGCTCCTGTCTGCACACTTTCTTTGGGAGCCTCAAGATTTTACTCACAAGCTTGAGATTTCATTGACATAAAGCTCAATGTCAAGCCTCAGTTAATGGTTTGATCAGCCTGCAATAAAGAACTAGTAAGTACTTACTTGACAGATCCCAAGCCCCTTCTCTAGTTCTCATGGTCAGGCTGTATTTACCTGGCTGCAAAGGTGACATTGCATCAACACGTGACCTCTACCACCAATCTCTGGCCTGTTTGGTGCACTGCTGCATTGGCTGCAATGGTTACATCTTGTCAATTTAACATCACTGCTGAAGTCAGGTAACTAAAGTCTAGCTGGTAGAACCAGAATAGTGTCATGGAATCTACCAGTTTATTACTTACCAGTTCTTTATTTCAGAAAGATCCCAAGAGATCCCAACCCCTTTAAGTATTGTAAAACACACCTCCATTACACAAAGGCTATCAATGATGATCTGAGGTAGGGTCAATAGTACTTTAGACTGCTTTCCTACTTTTGATCAGGCCCTTTAGTTGATGAGACAGATATATTTTCAATGCAATTCTTGGGAGCTTTCAACTTTTGGGTTCTGTTTGGGATCAATATCAATCTGCATGAAATATGGTCCATAAAAAGTGCTTTCTAAGAGTGGTGTGCAAGCATGGTACTGACTGTATAGATTCCATCAAACACATTTTGGATTAATTAAACTAACTTGAGCTTAGTAACATTTTCATGACATGCAGCAGAGAGAAGAAATGACACAGATGGAAATCAGCTTCAGGAATTAGGTGCCATTTTGAATTCATGTCAATATATGCAATATATGCAATACATTCCTTCACTGGTAATATTTTCATGGGAACTGTAAAAAAGTACATAATGGAATGGGAGCAAACATTGATATCCAAGTATCACTTAATACATACCTAATCCACCTTGTCATAAAACCCATACAAAGAAAAAAATCTCTGCAATCTCAAGTATTATCAAGGTGTAGACAGGGGTGGACTGGGAAGTGGCCCTGGAAAAAATCATAAAAGTGGTTCCATGTTGTAGGTGGGTCCAACATGACAGAAAGCAGGACCAACACATGGAGGCACTGTCCTGAGGATGGCAATAGAGTTGAATTCAGGAGGGCACCTGTAGCCACGGGCCTTGTGCATAAGTGCCTGATGCTCCTCAGTTCTTTATGTACCTGGCTGGCGGCCATGAAAAGTCCTTGGGTGGACCTCTGGGCATCCGCCAGAATATTTCCCTCTATGGTCTATGGCCTGTCCGTTCTTGGGTATGGAAAATGGATGAATATTCATAGCATGTTTTGTAATTCAGCTTATAAAATTAGGTTTCATGTCCCTTTAAGGGTAGTGTGAAATTAGTTATCCCTTACCCTCCCTCCTTCTGTTTTTCTTATGAGATATTATATTTATTCAGTATAATCCACCTTCAAACTTAAGACAATAGAAATACTTACCAAAGTCTTAAAGGATCAAATTAATTAGATTTTTCGTGTACACACTCAATCTTGACATGTTGTTGAAATTATCCAGGTAGGGTAATACTTCATTTAGAGAAGTTAAAGAAAAGAAAAAAAAACTGTTATAGACTGGTTCCAAGCCAAGAAAATGAATATCCTCCATAGGAAAGTGAAGCAATAAAATCAAAAGCAGACACCAAACTCAATTTAAAATTTGAAAGAAATTTTTTGGCAGCTTTATTATACTTTTGTTTTTTAATCAAAAGTGTCCTTTGAGGAAATTCTGCCGAATCTGTAACAAGTGCTATAATGCTTATATTTTTTTAAAAAAACTATATATATTTTATCTGTTTGGTTTAAATGAACTTACAGCTATTTGTGCACTTTGACCTTAGCCATTCTTTATAGGTAGATTCTCTGTATGAAGTAATGTATTTATAAGGTACCTGTTAACATTTTGTTCATATGTAACAGATGGCAAAACTGTTTAACAGATGTATGCAGAACCAGAATCCATGCACATTTTTTTCTATACGTTCTAAGCCTTTGAAAAATCACCTACACATTTCAAGTGCTAAAACATCTGTCCAGCTCAAACAATAATGTAAAATGTATCTATAGCAAGGGATGTACCGAGAACATACAGCAGAAGATATGTAGACTGCAGCTTACAAATGTTCTAAAGACCAATTTAGGGAAACCAGAATGACCAAATAGAATGGAGAAATTTGCAAGTCAACATACTTTTGTAATTAGAGTTGACTTCATTTCCAGGATTCGGGACGTTGCTTTGGAGGACTCCATATGCGTCATATGAACTTTAGTTCATTTTTTTGTGGATCTCTTGTGCATAATGGAAGTTCCTTAAGAAGGACCAACATGTAACTTATCTGCAAATTGTTCCGGCATCTGTAGCAGTAGAGAAGAAGCATTGTCCACTGGTATTCAGATTTCAGATTTTCATACATTCTAAGAATAGCAAAATATAGGCTGCTATACTAACCATCACTTAGAAATTTAATACAAAAAAATATCTAGATATCTCTGTATGTGATAGATCTCTGTACATGGCATTTCCGTGCCCCATTACATTAAAGGCTACATGCACTTTTTCAATAAGCAGCTATTTAATGATAATAGGTAGAGAAGAGATGAATGAATTAAAGGGGTTGTGCAGGGGCTTTATATTGATGACCTATCCTCAGGATAGGTTATCAATATCTGTTCAGCGGGAGTTTGACATTCAACACTCCTGTGATCAGCTGTTTCAAAAGGAGGCGACTCTCCATGCGAGAGTTGCTCCCACTTCATTACACTGCCCGCCATCTCGGAAGCGAATATACTCACTCTTTTTACTTGAATGGAGCAAGTACTTGTAATTACAGTACTCTGCTGCAATAAGGGGGATGATGCATGTGTAATGAAGATGAATTAGTGCTTGCATGGAGTGCCCCATCCTCGTCAAACAGCTGACCAACAAGGGTCTCAGATGTCGGACCCCTGTAGATCAGATATTGATGACCTATCCTGACCCTTCACTACCCCTTAATTCTAAATTAATCAGATTCAACTTGAATTTTGTATAAATTAAAGACTGTTCCAAGTCCAAATTTTTGTTGATTCAATTTTGGAGAGAGAAAAAGAAACATTTCTAAGAATTAAAAAAAAAGAGAAACAAGAAATAAAAAAATATGAATCCTAGAAGACCTTGGAACATCATACACAAATTTTCAGGCAAATTGGAGCATTTTTTATTCAGATAAATTCAAGCTATAATCTAATGATTTTACCAATTTGGCCAAACTGAACCCAAATAGGAATTTTAGCAACTCTATAATCTACAATAATGGCCACTGGTCTTCTCCTTTATTCTACTGTGTGACAATACTGCAAACCATTTAAATTGAATTAAAAAGATGAAAACAAACTTTGCAGATCCTACCATTTTGTGCATACAGCTCTTACACTGACCATTGTGTCTCCATAGATACAGAGTACAAACATGGCTTATTTGTAGTCAGACCCTGCAACCATGTGTTGCTACAGTACATCTGCCTCCTACACATAAGTCAACAAGAAGCCAGGAGAAGAGACACAGGAGTAATAAATGAATGTAGGATCAGACTACACACAAGGTTTCTTGTAGTCTTTTACCATGGAGACACATAGATACACATAACAGTTGTATAAACAAAGTTATACTTTTTGATCAAGAATTTTTGCATAGTTACTGACCTTAATGCTGTTATACTGAACTGAATTTAGATTGTTATAGAATCCCATAATGATCTACAGTATGTTTTGTTAAGTTGACCAGCTGGGTATGGGTATTGCGGGCATGGTATACAGTAAATCCTTAAAAGCCACCCTATTACTATCATGTGGAACTAGCCAAAAATGTTAAACGCTCTTTTAAAGAAGAACTCCCGACAAAAATTTTATTTCATGTCCTGCTAGAAATGTACATGATACAATCTGTAGTGAATGTCATTTTCTTACCAGTGTCTGAATTTTTGACTTATATCATCCTAAAGTTTCTTATCTGTGTCATGTGACCAGCAATTAGACCCACCAACTCACACAGAGACTTATGTGTGGACAGGAAGTCTAATTCTCTATGTATTCCTATGGGAGCCTCACTCTCAGTCTCATAGGAATGAATAGAGCAGTTACTGGCTTCCTGTCCTGGGTCTGTTGCAGGTCAGGGAGTTGGTCACATGACCCAGCTACAATAAGAAGAGAGATTTTTACTCACAGAAACAGTCACTGATAAGAAAATGACAATCACTACAGATTACATCATGCACCTTTCTAACAGGTCAGAGAATACAAATTTTTGCGGGAGTTCTTCTTTAAGACCGTTTTAAAATGTAGAATGTTTGCATCTATTTGGTCCTTTTATCTCTTGCAAAACCAAACTATAGGAATTTTACTTTGGATCTGTTACAAGGCAACAGAAGTAGAATGACATCAGCGAATGCAGATCAACAGCAGCTCTGTCTATGGGACATTGAAAAGCAATATAAAAAGCAAACACGTTTGTTTTTTTTTAACTAGTCTCAGTTTTTCATGATGACTTAGAAGTTCGAAGCAATAGGTTTTTTGTCTTATTAAATATGTTAACTTCAGCTGAATTGCTATTGATTCATCATTCTCTCTAAAAGCTGTTGTTAATTTGCATGTTTCAAGCAGCAAGCAATCTGCTCAAATATTTCATTGACTTCTAAAAGGTAAGCAAATAGAAACAGATCTTCTTAATTGCTTCTAATGCAAGCTGCAAAACTCTCTATAATTGTTATTTGTAATTATCACTGGGATAGTTCTGGGTAATTGGCGTAAAGGATGAAATGCAATTACGTTGCGGAAGGATTGATGGCACAATTCTATTTACAGAATACAATAAATACTTTACATCATTTGCTAGGTGATTTGCTGGAGTGTGCAATTAACCCTTTAACTGTTGCAAAGGATTTGTGCAAAAGAATGTTTGTGTCTTTACCCCTGCCCCATTTTCACTTTCACCCCCTCCTCAACTCCTATCTCTTTTTACCCCCTAAAAATTATAAACCTGTTATTGACTACCCATGTGACTGTTAAGGGATTTTATTCTGTGGTGCCATAAAACATGGGGTTGTAGAACAGTGACTGCACAGGACATTGTGTAGCCACAGGTCGGGTTCACCGCTGTCAGAGGGAGCCTGGTACCAAATGGAGAGTACTTCTTTCTCATTCTCCATATTCACAGAGTTTAATGAGTCTGCGGCAGCACCCTTTGGTTCCACTAATCACGTGATTGGTGAGACAACTGTGAAATAGCAGAGATACTGGGTGTATTTCAACCCTGCTTATCCCTGATTGCCTGTCAATGCAACCCTAGTTACAGTTGAGTGCATAGTTGAGTTGCTTGGTCTTGTTTCCACTCAACTATACCAAAATACATAGGAACTAGGGTTCAAAAAATGGCAGCAGGTTATCTGGACTGTTGAGACAAAATGTAAAATATTTGGCTGTAGCAAAGGGCTGGAGAGCATTACAATAATGAGGGTCTACAGGCAACACTGAAGCATGGCCAAGGGTCATTGCAAGTTTGGAGCTGGATTTCAGCAAATGGATTTGGGGATTTGGTCAGGATTAATGGTGTCCTCAATGCTAAGAAATATAGGGAGATACTTATCCATCATGCAATACCATCAGTGAGGCGTCTGATCGGCTCCAAATTTATTCTGCAACCGATGCAATTATCTTCAACTTAAAGGGAACCTGTCATCTCCGAAACACCCCCTGAACTAGAGTAAGCGTTGTATAGTGTAAGTGATGCTGAATCCGAATATGTAAGTTTTATCTTCATACTCACTTCCATTCCGACGCTGTGCTCCCACAAACCAGCAGTAAAATGCATTGAGAGGACTCATCTTTGAGTCTTCTCCATTATGTGAATGAGCACTGGAGTCCAGTGAGTGCATTTTACTGCAGGTTTGTGGGAGCACAGCGTCGGAATAGAAGCGAGTATTAAGATAAAAATGACATAACCAGACTCGATGTCATTTACACTATACACCGCTTACTCTAGTTCAGGGGGTGTTTCGGAGATGACAGGTTCCCTTTAAAGAAGAACGAGGAGTTCTGGAAGTGATGATATGGCCTCCACGGAGCCCTAATCTCAACATCATAAACTCTGGGATTACATGAAGAGACAGAAGGATCTGAACAAGCCTACATTCATAGAAGATCTGTGATTCTCCAAGATACTTGGAACAACTTCCCTGCAGAAATCCTTCAAAAACTATGTGCAAGTGTACCTAGAAGAAGTGATGCTCTTTTGCACGCAAAAGGCAATCATACCAAATATTGATTGGATTTAGATTTTTCTTCTGTTCATTCATTTTGCATTTAAGTGATAGAAATAAACTATGAACACTTCTATTTTTGAAAGTGTTCTTACTGTGCAGCAGTTTTTCTACACCAGCCTTAAACCTTTATAAAGTACTGTACATCAGCCCATAATACTGTGCATAGTGTTGAGCGAATCAAAGTCAAACAAATTGACATTGATATGAACTTCAGGAAAAATTTGATTCTCTGCAAAGCCAAATTTCCTCGCGCTTCGACGTTGCAAATCAATTTTCCCTGAATTCACAGTAACAACTCATCTATTTGCACTCAAAGAGGCCATCATGGCCATCTTGACTGAAGATACCATGTGAAATCACAGTGCCCGGCGGACGTGATGATGTCATCACACAGTGTTTTCAATTAAGATGGCCGTGGCTTTGTCCAATAAATAGAATCTGTTTGAACATGCTGCAGTTTTTCTATAGTGAGCATCTTCATGTTTTTATACTGTAACAGCATGGCCCCATTGAAATGCATTCAGGATCCATGCGATGTAGAGCTCGTATACAGTTGTGTGCATTAGACCATATAAGAATTTGTAATAATGCCTATCTGAATTGCTCCTAGGATTATGTGCAGACTGATCCATCTCTGTACGCATATTTATTTGTATATCATTTATGTGTAGATAAATACGGGCAATCTATTTGGGTCATGATGAATATAGAGTTTTAATAAACTTGTCAGTACCTGACATACTACATATTACTAGAGTCAAAGCCGCTTGCCTAAACACATTGATTTTATAGCTCCCAGAACCGATTACATTAATATCTGTGCATAATTAGTTTACACATTACTAAATTACTGACAGATTAAACGTGAAATAGTGCAGTTCATACTCAGCCATAGAACTGCCAGAAAGGAAATTAATATGGATTCAAATGGTCCTTCGAGACTTGCATTGAAATAGCAGAAATCTATAAAGGCTGCTTGCATTAGGAAATTTCTATCACTGCCATGTCTGTGGTTAATACTTTGCAAACTTTGCTAATTTGATGGAGTAATACGGCTGAAAAAAAATGAAGTGACTTAAGAAAACTAGGAGCTGCAAATCCACGTAACGTCTAACTGGAATCAAAATGATTGCAAATGCTTATATGTTCTCACACAATGTTTATGTGCTGTATAAATGGAGCTATCTGCAAGTTCATAAAATGTCTGCATATCTGCTGAAACGTTTTCTGACCCTTATTAACTCACTGGAGTCGGTGACCAGATACTGAGTACAGTTTTATTTTAAAAAATGTTGCGTATTCAAGTACAGCTCTTGTTCTTTCCTGGTTTAAGGCCCCATGCACACTATTGTATCAGTTTTGCGGTCCGCAAATCACATATCCACAAATTACGGACGTGGTCCGTGTTGCATTCACATTATTTGCAGACTCCTTGACTTCTACGGTTCTGCATTTTGCAGACAAGTATTGGACATTTTCCCTTATTTTGTGGTATGGACATACAGATCATCCGTGTTCTTTCTGCATCTGTATGTTTTTTCGGCAAAAAGACTATGGGGGTCATTTATTAAACAGAAATATGCTTATATTAGGCATTTGTGCCACAATCTGCATTTTCTCACTGCTCATGCCAGGTCTAAAAAGTGCAAAGGATGTGGAAAAGGACTGGCCAGCAGGCCTGTCTCATTTACCATTTTCTACGCATGTTTTAGCTGTCTTACATTTAGAAGCAGCAATGGATGCACAGAAGTTATGTAAAGGCTGTTGTTTCTTCATAACTATGGCAGATCCACTGGCAGTGTAGGGCTTTATTAAGACCGGAGTCTAAAACGCTAGTCTTAATAAATATGCCCTTATGTCCACAAAATGCAGATCATTGACCCATTGAAAACAATAGGTCTGTAAATAAAATGTTGATCGCATCCATATTTTGCAGATCCGTGTCCATGGGGCTTAAAATATATATTAAAAAAAACTTCTGCAAAAGTGACAAAAGAATAATGATTGTTAAAGAGCCACTGCAAACTTTTGATATATTAGGCTTCATTCAAATCTCCAGCACCTGATCTGGCAGGTTGTTTCAGCAGAGGGCAGCCTGCCAGATTTTGCCGCATCTGGCACTGCCGATTCTATAGTTCACTGCTAGATCCCCATTGACTGTAATGAGATCCAGCAGTGATCCTTCCACTCTCCAGCATAAATTCCAGTTTTCAGCATCTCAAAAAATGTTTTTTGGTCCAGCCAGCTTCCAGCATTTGTGCCAAATCAGGGAGCCCGATTAGTTTGCAACAGAAGTGAACGTGGCCTAACAAAAAGTTTTTAAAGGTGTTAAGTGCTAAGAGCCCTACCAATCTCTAGAACCACGAGAGAGAAGCATTCACATATTTCCTCACTGCAGGGGACGTAATGGAAACAGACTCAGAGTTTCTCTCTCCAGTGAGGAGAGAGAGCATGATATGCGATCACTTCCCTCTCCTCGTTCTAGCAATCTGCGGGGGTCTCAGCACTTAGACTCCCACCCATCAACACTTTTTATAGGTTTCTTTGACCTATCAATAGTTTGCTGGAAACATAGCAATGTTTTAAAGAAGTTTTCCGACCCAAAAATTAAATTCACAGTCAGGGAATTTTTTTTATTTTTTTATACACTCAACTTTTGAAAGCTGGTTCTTTCCAGCACAGAGCCTCCAGCCTCCACTGGTTCTGGCATCCTGTGAACTGGAAGTGATGAACTCCAATCCATGGTGATCTGTGTGAGTGCCATTAGACAATATAATCTTTGTATTTTTAAGAGTATGGTCACACGGTCAGATTTCTAGATGTAGTTTTGAAAGCCAAAACCAGAAGTGACTTCAAAAACAGAGTAGATGTCATATCTGTCCTTTATACTTTCTCTCCTTTCATGATCCACTTCAGATTTTTGTTTTCCAAAACTGCATCAGGAATCTGACTGCGTGGCCCAAACCCTAATATCAACCAAAAAGAGCAGCCAATAAATATAACTGGTCATACCATACCAAACAGAGGAATATAATTTAACAAAAGGTCTAGACCCAGATACCATGAGAACATTATTTTAATATGGTCTTTTGGTCTAGTACCTTTTGCTTGGTGATATTGCCCTGTACCCTAATTTCTTGGCTGTCACAATTTTTTTTTAGGTCAGATAACCTCTTTAAATCTGATGGGGGGAGACCTTTCAGCAATCCTTACATATTTATTATACTAAATACTTGCCTTCACTATGAACTAATCATTCCAGAGCTGCATGTACCCTTTTTAAACATCTGCATTGAGCAGTTCTTCTGGTATTCCCCTTGAAATATATGAATATCCTGGCAACTGGACTATTATTCGATTTGTCACTGGCCAATCAGTGTTGACAGTGCCAAATTGTGTGGTGACTTGCCTCTTGGAAATTGAGAATGATTATGCCCTATTGGATATTTCCAAGAAAAATAGCATAGAAACAAACAACAAAAAACATATAAATGGTTAAATATGAATGAATAATAAAAAAAGAAGTGTCCCAAGGTCTTACAATCAACATGGTAAAGATGAAGGTTGAATCTTCTAATTCGGTGTACAAATGTCTGATTCTCATAGATTGAAATACGCTTTTCTAAAGCAAAGGGTTTTCAGATTGTTTTTGAAAGTATGGCTGACAGGACAGTCATGTGTTGGGGAAGTAAACATCAGATTATGGGGAATGCACAGAAGAAATCTTGCAGATGATGATTGGAGTAGAGATGAGGAAATTTCCTAAAATTAGATTTGGTCTGATTCATTTGAATATCCCAAGAAATTTGATTTGGACGTGAATTTATTCTATCTCTTTCTCAAAATTCTCCCAAATCGAATCGCAAGAAATTCTTATTCTTATGAATCAAAACGTTGTGGAACATTTGGGTCGGATTTCGATTCTACAGAATCGATTGGCTCGTCTCTAGAGAGGAGAAATAAACAAATGGAAGAGATTGAAGACAGGCTTGTGGAAAGTAGATGCTAAAGGGGACCTGTTAACAAGCATGCAATTTTATGACTCTAGTTTGTTCCATTCCTTTATTATTCCTGCTAGAATGTATCAATAAATTAGTAGCAGTCTGCAATAATGGTCCAGCTGAATGTTACTAGTTGGCGGCATGTCCCTGCACAGTCTGACAATATCCAATCAGAGCTGCTAGCATCAGACTGTGCAAGAACACACACCCCAAGTGGTACCACCCAGCTAGACTTTCATTTCAAATCGAGATGAGTGAACTGTGAACCAATCGAGCTACATTTCAAGTACCCACATTTTTTAAAAAGCTCTGTTTGGACCCAAATAGATTCGGGCCCAACCAAAGTTTTTCCAATTGCCCTGAAAGTTGATATATAACCTCCTCTAGCCTCCTAGGAAAATGTGTTATCTCTTTTCATTTATTTTTTATTCTACTGCTCCCCCCCCACATGTGCACTAAAATGGCACTATATACAGCTTTAGAGGATTAGTCCAAAAAGAACTGTAATGATTCAAATTTGTCTGCCATTTGAAAAATAGTTGAGCTGGGTTCTGTCCAAACTAGTTCGCTCATCCTTAATTTCAAACTGATAGCATTTAATTCATAACTTCTACAGAACTAACAAAGCAATGGCACAACACAAAATCATAAAAATAGATGCTCCCGATATAGAACTGTTATTACATGTGGAATGCAAGTAGTTACTGAAAGAGAAATGTCCACATCCAGCACTGGACCTCTCATGAAGTGATATTATCAGTCTGTTTATGACATGTCTAATGTGCTGGAGTAGAGGTTCCAATGACTACTGATCCTTCTAAACAATGCACAGTGAAATGGTTGGAAATGTCCCACAGGTAGGATATAGATGTTATTAGCTTGTTGACCCAATTAGAATATAGTTTTAACATTATTCTTTCCAGATTGCCCATTATAGGAAACACTGTCATTGTCTAATAATAATAATAATAATAATAATAATAATGCAAAACATAACCATCATTAGGGATGAGCAAAGCGAGCTTCAGATACTACATCCAAAGTTGCTTCATTAAAAACTTAATCATAAATGGGTTGTCCGGGTTTAGAGCTAAACCCGAACATATCCCCATTTTTACCCAGGCGGCCCCCCTAACTTGAGCATCAGAGCAGTTCATGCTCCAATGCTCTCCCTTGCACTGCGCTGAATAGGGCAAAGGCATTTTCTTGAGTTCCTGTAACATACCGGGCTCTCCTTAGGGCTGACAGGTGAAGGCTTCCACCTACCAGTGACCCCGGTGATGTCACCGGCACTGATGGGTAGGCTTTAGCGCTGCCCTAGCCTGTAAAACGGCTAGGGCAGCAGTAAAGCTGGCCCATCAGAGCCGGCTCCGTCATCGGGCTTACTGCTGGGTGGAAGCCTCCACCTGGCAGTGTGTTATAATAAATAAAAGAGCCCTTGTCCTGTGCGATCCTTCGCAGGTCAAGGAAGATCATTGGAGCATGAACTGCTCCAATTCTAACATCAGGGGGGCTGCCTGGGTTAAATTATGGGTATAACCCGGACAACGCCTTTAATGCTGTATGGAGATCCATCTCTGTACAGCATTAAAATGTACTTCCTCTGATGAGGTGACATCAGTTATTCGCGAAGTCGTTCAAGACTTTGTTGAAAAACTTTGATGCTTGATTTTTAAAGTGGAAAACCACTTTAAAACTTGGAACCGAACTTGGCTTCAGTTTCAAAGTTTCAGTCGGAACCTAAACCGAGTTCGGTTCGAAGTTTTAAAATGGTTTTCCACTTTAAAAATCGACTACCAAAGTTATTCAACGTCTTGCGTGATTTCGCGAATAACTGACTTTGCCTCATCAGAGACAGTACATTTTAATGCTGTATAAAGATGGATCTCTGTACAGCATTAAAATGAAGTTTTTAGCGAAGCGACTTTGGATGTAGCATCCGAATGCTTGCTTTGTTCATCCCTAATCATAATTAATATTTTTATACATTTTCTGCTTTGCTATTAACTTTCACCCTGCATGTCATTTGCATACTGGCAATAGTCAAACTAAAAATGAACACTTACTAGCAAAATGGCACAAAATTTTCAAACATGAGTATGTCATAGGAACAATGTATCTGACATACGTACACCAGCCAATATTTCTGCACCTACATTAGCATCCAGTGAGATAAAGCATAAAAAGAGGATGTATTGAACACCATAAATATTTACATAATTATCTGATTTTCTATCCCTCCCCCAATACCTTCTCTTCTGAAAAATTATAATTCACACAACATATCTATGAGTTCATGTGAAGAAATGCTTCATTTTGTTTGGTAATTTTTGCTACAAGCGCATTAAGAGAACCTGATCAATCTTTCGGAAGCTGATATGTTCAACTAAAGGAAGAAAATATCCTACTTCTAGACACTAAGTGAAACTCTTCTTTTTCTTTGTTTCATTTTATTATTTATGCTGTTACTTAAGAATGGTGAGAACATTTTGCAGACTTGTAAGAAAGAGATGCGGCTCTACCATTTCCCGTCTCCATAGTGGTTAATTAGTTTCTAATGACACTCGATACTTCTGTAAATGCAGAAAGGGATTTTTGGTTTTTATTTTAGTAGGATGCGTTGAACAAAGAATGAGAAATCAGGCAAATTTTAAGTGGCTTATTAAAAGGTTGCATGGAAAACAAATGGGAAGACATTATCCTGTTGTAGAAAATGAAATCTAAATGTTTAAAGCTTTTTACAACCAGCAAGCCTGGGAGGTCAAGTGTTGCTCTGTCTGCTTGTAAGAGGTTGACTTAAGCTTAGCATATAATTGTTACATTTTCTTCTAATGGCACATGATACTCTACTTAATGTGCTCCACAAGCTTAGTTTTGGTCTGTCCTGCCCTACAATATAGTCCTTCCATGTACAAACAGTAAATAATCTTCTAAAGTGGCCACACATTAAGATATTCAATATGTCCTTCCTGGTTTTTAGCGGGTGTATCTTAGAGATATGGTAAAATACTGCTTCAATTTCTACACGTTACGTTATATACTGCAACTGATGGCCCAAAAAAGGAACAGAGCTGAATTTTCCGCACTAGTGAGCCAATTTTTATTTCATCTAATAAAGCAAATTGATTAAAAAAGTTATACTGTTTTGAGCCAACTGCAACTCTGCAGACTTATGTGCCTCTATGGCTTTAGATTTCAAACAGACCCTCTGAATAGGGGTGAGCGAATCGCGCTTTGGATCCAAGATCCGAAGCCGATTTGCTCCCCAACGTTGTTTTAATGCTGTATTGAGACTTGTGCTGAGACTCTAGTGAAGAGTTTCGGGCTTTGATTCTGAAACTCTAAAAACATTTTGAAAGGGCAATCCGTGTCGACTTCGGTGCTGGTCTCCGTATAGCATTAAAACAAAGTTGAGGAACAAATCCACTTTGGATCCTAAGTGCAATTCGCTCACCCCTATCTATGAAGACTGATTGTTCAGTCAAATGTTACAGTATTTCTTTTTTTTACCAAGTTTCTGTTTTTTAATAACCCTTAGTGTAAAATAAAATTTAAATTAAAAACACAACATATAGAGGTTGCATCTAGAGGACATAGGTTCAGAAGTACTATTCACTAGACAGGATAGGCATCTAAACAGAGAGTCCTTAAAGAGTAGAGATGAGTGAATTCTTTTAAATCTGTTTTATCTCTCATTCAGCAAATTTGTAAACAAATTTGTTTCTCATCCAAATCGAATCTATCCAAATTGAAAGTGTTCAATTGGCCTGAAAAGTGGTATATGTTTTTGTCTGTTTTGTCTTTCCCTCTTTTTTAATTTCTCTCTATTGATAAACGCATGGTTAACAGTGTTAACTGCACTATCATCCAGATGACATGCTTTTTAAAATCCTTTGCAAAAATTGTCCCTTAACAGGGACAGATAGCATTTAAACATACACGCTATGGGAGTAGATTCCTGCTCATATTTATACACACGCAAGTCAGAAAAAACAGTGGCTTGTTATGAACAAGACTTGAAAAATTTTCACTCTCCATCCAACCTCAAAGAGCTCGAGCTGTTTTTCAAGGAAGAATGGGCAAGAATTTCAGTCTCTAGATGTGCAAAACTGACAGAGACATACCCCAAGAGACTTGCAGCTGTAATTGCAGCAAAAAGTGGCGCAACAAAGTATTAATGCAAGGGGGCCGAATAATTTTGCACGCCCCACTTTTCAGTTTTATTATTACAAAAAAAGTTTAAATGATCCAATAAATTTCATTCCATTTCACAATTGTGACCCACTTGTTTTTGATTCTTCACCAAAAATTTAAAATGTTATATCTTTTTGTTTAAAGCCTGAAATGTGGCGAAAGGTTGAAAAGTTCCAGGGGGCCGAATACTTTTGCAAGGCACTGTATGGCAAAAAGTACAAGTGAGGTCATGGAGAAGAATTATATTTTGGTGAAGGCGCAGAAGTGCGATACATTTCCATAATGGTAAAATGATTTTTAAAGACAGATGGACAGAACTAACAATGCCTGCTAAATACATTTTTGGAGAAGGTGCAGAATTATGCCACAATTACCACAACTAAGTGGTACAGCAGAAACTGCACTACCAGCAAGTTGACCAGGTGGGAGTTAAGCTTGCACACAAGTTAACTGCTGGTCAAGAATAGTTTTTTTATGGTCACATATTAACTTATGGATATCTCACAATGGAGCGGAGGATAAAAAGGAGTCTGAGCAGGAGAAGCTGCAGTTAATGATGATGACAAGGACACTTTACTGCTTGGGGATGAGGCCTGGGTGTTACAAAGAAGAGCAGGAGAAGAAGAACAGAGCTTTTCAGATTCTATTTTCTCACAGAATCTGGTCATGCCCTCCTATGTGCTACAATAGAGCCCTGCAATGTTTGTGTTTGAATGCTAATTGATCATTTTCATCCTGCACTCAGCAGTGGTTTTGTGTGACAGTCTTTTTGGGGAAAAAATGGGATATACTTGCACAGAGCTAGTGGCATCTGTGCTTGGTCTAGGTATGAGCCTGTGCCCACAGTATTAGCATTATCACCCTGGTGACCACAATAGAAGCAGATCTGGCCCTGGCAGACTTTTTATAGGTTTTGGCTGTATATTGCCTCTGCTCTTTATTGCCTCTATGGCCACCATAGCTACCTGTGATATAACCTCCTCCTCAGCATTCTGATCTTGCTCCTAGGTCCTGTTCGACACAATCATCATCATAGTCTTCAACCTCCCTGTCACTATTATCAGTCATTTTGGGCTCCTTGACCTCCACTCGATTCCCTGCTCTGTATTTGCCCAGAGTGTCGCTACTAATGCCCCTACCACCACAACTATGGCTACAAGTACAACTACCACTACAACTATCACTACCAACACATCCATCACATATGAGAGATTTGGCAAAGAAGAATGGGCTGGGATTCCTCAGGAGATATGTCAGAGACATCTTGTAAACTACAGCAAATTATTGCAGGCTGTTATTCAGCAAAAAGGATACACAATTGACTATTAACATCCTGTGGGGGGGTAGGGGTGTAATAATTTTGACCAAGGTAGTTTTTTTTTTTTTTTTTTGTCGGCAAAGCAAACTGATATAACCATTCAAAATAAAACTGGGATATTTGAAAAAGATGTGTTAAAAGTTCTTTGCCCTACTTAACACCACTTCGGAAAGGCATTTAAAACAATAAATTTGTCACAAGGGATTGATGCTATGGAGGCTTGTCCCTGTCAACGCCTGCCATTGGCTGCCCCCCGACACCAGATGTTTTCACCCTCGCACAGGGAAAAGCAGGAGATGCCATGCGGGGATCTCAGGAGTGGTGCAAGGAGGGGGGAGCCAGGTAAGTGGAATCAGTGTGCGGGGCCCGGGCATATGGGGGGCATTTTTTAGTCTTGAAAAACCTCTTTAAGTATCCCAGGGCAGCCAGCCCTTGGCTGGTAAAGATTAGGGCGCAAACGTTGGCACTTTAAGAGCTGGAGGGAATGCACACATACCCTATGGGCACAGGAAGAGAGGCCAACATGCAAGCAGGCTACAACCTTCATGGAGTTGACAGAGCAGAACTGAGGTTTGGATCCAATGAGAAGAAAACAGCAGAAGGTAGGTCAGAGCAACTGGGTGAGGTGTGAAATGGTGCAGACAGAGATGGCTTGCAGTCCATGCTGTAACTGGCCTTAGGGACTTTATGTGCTGCTATGCTGTCAAGCGCATGATGTGTAAACCTGAGCTGGTTGATAGGTTGAGTTTTGGCAATTAGGGAAAGTACAATGAATATTTAATTGTCCAACTTCATATTTTGAATAGCAAAAGCCTAGTAGACAGAAGCCTGTATCAACCAGCATAAACAATGTCCAGTTACACAGCAAGCACCTATAATACTGACCATATGTACTGTATGCAAGGTCTCTTTTACATATAGCATTTTGTTTGCTAGAGCCTCATTTTTACATTAATGTCAAGGCGCACGTGTTCCACCATACGTTTACATGGCTTCATGGGATATGTTAAGGGTCAACACAAATGTGAACAGAGTTTATGTTGCAAAGACACCATCCACATGGCAATTATAGAGCTTGCTTGTTTCATCCCCACAGTTTTCACCTTTCTGGCTGTAATTCTGGAGCACCTAGAAATACCAAAGTCAGTGTTCAAGGATTAGCGCGAGTATAAAAGCAAATGAAGGTATGCTTATTAAATTGCTCTTGCCACAGGTGAGGCCTTGTTTCCCTGGGAGGTTCATGTAGCACTGTGTTAATTCAATACCGCTGTGTCCATGTCTATAGAGCATGCAGGTGGAAAGTAAGTCTTGTCACAATATGTGAATGTTTTGCAGTCAATAAAATGTACTTATGAGATATAAGAATGATTTGATTTGAATGATTTTCATAGTTGTTTTTTTTATTGTGTACAAGTATACAGAGGTACCATGTGTACTTTATAACCTACATAATATCCCCCTATAAGTTATTTAGACACCTTCACAAATCAATCAACCCAAAAAAGAATTACAAAGTATTAAAATGCCACAAATGACATAGACTGGATTAAAGGGAGTCTGTTACCACTATATGATCATATACAATGCTTATATGGCTCTGTAGCACACCTACACATGAATGTAATGGTACCCTTGTTATTTTGTTTAGACTTGCAGATGCAGGAAAAACGCTGTTTAATACATATGCAAATTAACACTTGCAAGTGCCCAGGGGCGGTGTTCAGTGTGTAGGAGCCCAGGCGGCTCTGGCTTCTTTCATGGTTACTCCTCCTCAGCCTCTGCCTTTGCCCACCCTCCTATTCCCTTGTGTCATACAAGAAGGGCGGGCAAATGCTGCTACTTTTTTTTGCCACTTAAAAAAAAATGTGCACAGCAGAAATTGCTTAGCTGGCCCATCAAATTTGTTTTAATTTATGCCATGAAACCTGCAAAAATGAGAGCAGAAATCTACGCCAGCTCCCTAGTTGATGTACTGTAGATAGCTGTTTTGGTCCATGAACCTTGACAGATGCGCAACAATTAATAGGAAGCATGCACCTGTTAATAACTGTGGTCAGTGGCGGATGATACACATTTTGCAACTGAATAGCTTTATCAGGAGAGGTGAGGAGAGGTAAGTTAATTTATTTTATTTTTTCTGATGGAGTTTGGAGGTCTGTTCTGAGGTCTGAGGAGCAATGGGGGTCTGATCTGAGGTCTGAGGAGGAATGGGGGTCTGATCTGAGGTCTAAGACATTCCGTCGGGCATCTGATAAGGGTCTGATACCGAGGTTTGATGAGGCTTTGAGGTCTGATCTGAGGGCTGATGAAAAATCTTTTTTTCTTATTTTTCTCTTCTTGATCCTAAGTGTGTCTTATGGTCCGGTGCATCTTATAGATCAAAAAATGCAGTTATTTATCTCCTTCTATGATTCACTCTTGATTTTGGCTTCCAACACTGCATTAAGAAACCTGAACATGTGGCCGTCCCCAGATAGTACTGCATAAGAGCTATTGATACAAGGAAAGATAAAATAATTAATTGCAATTTCTGCATATTTTATATGCAAAAGTGAACATTATGGGTCATGTATATAATATAATGAAATATACATTGATTTAACATAATGACCTACTGACAAAGCCATTCATTGGCTTCCTGTTGTGAAGGAAGGGCTTGTGCAAACAAACGTGTGCCACCTATGCCATGCATCAGGGACTGCAGATTTCTCTGGGGAGCTCTGCAAGTGTAGGAAACATATCCTGCTCACATTCAAGCCACCACAGTAATATGTCATTAGCTTTTTTTTTTTTTTGCTAATTTTTAAATATATATATATATATATATATATATATATATATATATATATATATATATTTATAGATTTTATTCACATGTGATATAATCACTCAAGTCTATCTATCTCTCTATATATACTGTATATATATATATATATATATATATATATATATATTCAGTATAGCGCAGATTTACACAAAGTTACAAAAGAAGCTGATTAAGTAATAATGTAAAAGCTACCCCACAAGCTGATGGTTTTACTGGTAATCCTTTGTGAAACTAAGAAATGAATATTCAATATTTTCCATTTCAGGCTCTTGACACTCTATTGATTAACTTTATTTTCCCAACAATTTTCTGACGGCTTAGTCGCTGTGGATTACATTTTTGTTTGATATCTATCTGGAGAATGGCTTTGAAAATCATGTAGAAAACCTTTGAAGATTTTTTTGTCAATTGCTTCGGATAAAAAGAGTCTTTTGTAATTTTTTTTAAAATGTAATGGCAGCTTCACATCTTTTGAGTTAAAATGATTTGATGTCTTTACTGTAAATCCTCCTGGCAGGATAAGTCATAGCACTGGAGGGAACTTTTCTGATATTGTAAAGGTGAGAAAATAATAGAACCATGTTTCATCAGCAATGATGAAAAGGAAAATGCATGTGCTAGTATTATTTCTGATTTGTTATTCCCTGCTAGTTTTAGAATGTCTTTAAGTTTATATGCAGTAGGAGCCAGTTCACACAACTGATTTTGAAAAACATGCTTAAAAATCAGCCTAGAATCCACGTGTTTTTTCAAAAGTATTTGTTTTAGGCCTCTTTCACACGAATGTTGTTTTTGCGGGTTCCAATCTAATCCAATTTTTCACATGAAAAATGCGAACCCATTCTTTTCTATGGGCCCGCAAAAAAATGCGGACAGCACACCGTGTGCTGTCCGCATCCGTTGCTCCGTTCCGTAGCCCGCAAAAAAAAATAGAGCATGTCCTATTCTTGTCCGTATTATGGACAAGAATAGTACTGTTCTATCAGGGGCCAGCTGTTCCATTCCGCAAAATACGGAATGCACACGGATGCCATCCATTGTTTTTGCGGGTCCGCAATTTGCGGACCGCAAAACACAACGTTCGTGTGAAAGAGGCCTTATTATGTGGTTTTTGATGCATTTTTGATGTTTTTATATCTTTTTTTAACCAATGGGTGTTCACTTCAATATAAAGCTGAATTTTTAGCGTGAGGTTTTTGGAGCAAATCTGAACAACAACAAAAAAAGAAAATGGTGGAAAAACACCTTTAACTGTTCACTGAATTTCAATTTGTGTTTGTTACAGCATATACTGATAAAGAAGACTCAAATCTAATATATGATCTCAACATGCAACTGGTAAACCTCTGTCAATAGGTAGAGATGAGTAAATTGATTCTAAAATATGGAAATTTGACACACATTTTTCCAAAAAAATTCTGAATCTAAAGAACCTGAAGTTTGTGTGCTTGATTCATCATATAGAACTATGTAAAATGATTAACACAAAAGAGGACAGTATACTGTTAAAGATGGATCAGGATAGATTAGAGGCTTGGGAAGAGAAGTGGCAGATGAGGTTTTACACTGACAAATATAAGGTTATGCGCATGGGAAGAAATAATGCAAGTCACCAGTGCATACTAAATGGTAAAACACTGGGTAAGGGCTCATGCACACGAACGTGTGCTGGCCGTGCCCGTGCTGCGGGCCGCATACGGCGGGTCCGCAATAAACGGGCACCGGCCGTGTGCAGACCACATCACGGATCGCGGACCCATTCACTTCAATGGGTCCGCGATCCGGGAGATGCGGAGCGGAGGCACAGATCGGAACACCACGGAAGCACTACGGTGTGCTTCCGTGGTGTTTCTGGTCGTGCCTCCGCACTGCAAAAAAGTAGCGCAAGCACTACTTTTTTGCGGTGCGGACCCTCGGATGCGGATCGCGGACCCCATTCAAGTGAATGGGTCCACGATCCGCATGCGGTGGCCTCACGGTCAGTGCCCGTGCATTGCGGACCGCAGTTTGCGGCCCGCAGCACGGGCACAGCCGACACGCGTTCATGGAGCACTGACATGGAAAAGGACCTAGGAATTTTAGTAAACAGCAAACTAAACTGTAGAAACCAATGTCAGACAGCTGCTGCCAAGGCCAATAAGATAATGGGTTGCATCAAAAGGGGCATAGATGTCAGTGATGAGAACATAGTCCTGCCACTTTACAAATCACTAGTCAGACCACACATGGAGTACTATGTACAGTTCTGGGCTCCTGTGACCAAGGCAGACATAGCAGAGCTGGAGAGGGTTCAGAGGAGGGCAACTAAAGTAATAACTGGAATGGGTGGACTACAGTACCCAGAAAGATTATCAAAATTAGGGTAATTCACTTTAGAAAAAAGACGACTGAGGGGAGATCTAATAAGTATGTATAAATATATCAGGGGTCAGTACAGAAATCTCTCCCATCATCTATTTATACCCAGGACTGTGACTGTGATGAGGGGACATCCTTTGAGTCTGGAGGAAAGAAGGTTTGTACACAAACATAGAAGAGGATTCTTTACTGTAAGAGCAGTGAGACTATGGCACTCTCTGCCTGAGGAGGTGGTGATGGTAAGTTCACTAAAAGAGTTCAAGAGGGGCCTGGATGTATTTCTGGAGTGTAATAATATTACTGGTTATAGTTACTAGAGAGGGGTCGTTGATTCGGGGAGTTATTCTGATTGCCTGACTGGAGTCGGAAAGGAATTATTTCCCCTAAAGTGAGGAAAATTGTCTTCTACCACACAGGTTTTTTTTTTTTGCCTTGCTCTGGATCAACTTGCAGGATAACAGGCTGAACTGACTGGAAAGATATATTTTTTTCAGCCTAACAAACTATGCCACACGCTATGTTATTATGAAGAGAGAGACTTTTCCAGGTAATTGGGGAGCTTTTGATTGGGGCAAATTTATTCAGACCCAAAACAAATTGGCAGGCCATGAAGAAATGTGCTCATCTCTATCCATAGGTCATAGAAAAATGCACAGAGAGAATACTGACTGCTCAATAATGTTTGGATCAAACCTGAACAAAGCAAATTCTTAGTAAGGGCTTGTTCACACTTCAGTTATTTGATCAGTTATTTCCATCAGTTATTGTGAGCCAAAACCAGGAGCGGGTCAAAAACACTGAACAGGTGCAGATCTTTTTATTACACCTGATCTCTATGTAGCCTCCACTCCTGATTTTGGCTCACAATAACTAATGGAAATAACTGATCAAATAACTGATGTGTGAACAAGCTGTAACATGTATAACCTTGGTCAAAAAGACTATGGGGGGGATTTATCCTGAGAGTTTTTGTTGACCTAATTTGTGCAGATTTTTTACACATTCTTTGGTAATTTCAACACAATTTTAAACGTTACACACTATAGATGTTACTCCAGTACTTGCATGACAAATGCTTTCATACACACTTTTGGTGTTTTGTTTTGTTTTTACCAAAAATAAAGCCCATCAACAATGCTGATTTGATCATCATTTTTCTAGTTTTTTTTTTGTTTTTTTTAGCATTTTTATGGTATTTTTGCACCTGGAATTTTTAATGGCATTTTTTGTATGCCTACATTTTATTAAAGAAAATATCTGCCCCCTTTCATGTCACTTCTAGAGACTAGTGAATTTCTGTATGTTTGATTCGGGTCTGATTCAACCAAATTACAACTGCTTTAATTGCTCTGTGGATGACATTCTGGTTCTCTTTCTACCTCTTTTTATCTCTCTCTCCCTCTAAAAATTCCCAAGAATTGAATAATTTAAACTCCGGTTTCATTTAAAATTCTGGATCATAATCTTATTCTATAAAAATCAATTCACTCATCTTTAGTCACTTAGTCACTTCTTTGTAGAGCTGTATGGGGGGGAGCATTGTTAAAACAAACACTATGCAAAAATGCTTTAAAAAATGGCAACACACATTGCATGTTTTTTATAGTTTTTTTTTTATGTAATAGGAGAGAAATGCCATGAGGAAAAAGCAAAACACTAGAGCATGCTGTGATTTGAAAAGAAAAGTAATAATAAAAGCCATTTACAAAAAAAACCTAAAGGGTAAAATAAACAAAACACTACAAAATGTACCAGTTTGGGCTTGTTCACACATCAGTTATTTGATCAGTTATTTCCATCAGTTATTGTGAGCCGAAACTAGGAGTGGAGCCTACACAGAGATCAGGTGTAATGAAAAGATCTGCACCTGTTCTGTCTTTTTGACCCATACCTGGCTTTGGCTCACAATAACTGATGGAAATAACTGATCAAATAACTGAAGTGTGAACAAAGCCTTTGTCTGCATCCTATAGACTTCCATGCAGCATCAGGAACTGAAATAAAAAAAAAAATGCCCACAGAGAAACATGCTTTGCAAAGAAACATGAAAAAAACAAGAACCTCAAAATGCCACAAAAAACTTGCTTATAATTGCTCTCTCTCTCTCTTTTGTGACTTTTTAAAAAGCTGAGAAATCTGACGTGCACCTAATTAACATAGCTAACACACCTGGTTTCAAAATAAATCACAGAAAGTTGTCAATTTTTTGCAAAACAAAGTCATGCACCAAAACTTGCACATTTCTTGCAACTAAATTTTGTGGAAAAAGAAATTATAAGTGTACTTGAATATGACTGCACTTAAATTAGTTTCTTGACATATGGAAGAGATTGAAAGTGTATCCTTTAGGGTCCTTGCAGACGAGCGTGAGACTCAGACGTCTCCCGCATCACGGGCCCTGTACTGAACTCCCGGCACTGAACAGGGTTACATAGCATTATACTGATTTATGACCCTTACAGTTCTGAAAGTGTTGGATAACACTAACAGCATTAGGTTAGTGTTATCCAACACATTCCAAAACTGTAAGGCCTCTTTCACACGAGCGTGTCCGGATTTGGTCCGGATGCGTTCAGGAAAATCCGCACGCATCCGCACCAATCCGCACGCAATCGCAGTCAGTTTTGACTGCGATTGCGTACGTTCGTTCAGTTTTTTCCATGCGGGTGCGAAGCGTTTCAATGCGTTTTGCACGCCCGTGCGAAAAAACTGAGTGTTTACAAACAACATCTCTTAGCAACCATGCGTTAAAACCGCATTGCACCCGCACTTGTGTGCGGATGCAATGCGATTTTCACGCAGACCCATTCACTTCAATGGGGCCAGTTCTGCGTGAAAAACGCAGAATATAGAACATGCTGCGATTTTCACGCAACGGCGAACTGCTGCGTGAAAAACATCGCTCATGTGAAAAGCCCATTCATTTCAATGGGGCTTTTCACATGAGCGATGTTTTTCACGCATCAGTTCGCCGTTGCGTGAAAATCGCAGCATGTTCTATATTCTGCTTTTTTCACGCAGCCCTGACCCCATTGAAGTGAATAGGGCTGAGTGAATAACGCATTGCATCCGCACGCAAGTGCGGATGCAATGCGTGATTCACTGATGGTTGCTAAGAAATGTTGTTTGTAAACATTCAGTTTTTTTATCACACGCGTAAAAAACGCATCAAAATGCTTCGCACCCACGCAGAAAAAACTGAACGAACGTACGCAATCGCAGTCAAAACTGACTGCCATTGCATGCGGATCGGTGCGGATGCGTGCGGATTTTCCGGAACGCATCCGGACTGAATCCGTGACGCCCGTGTGAAAGAGGCCTAAGGGTTACATAGCATCATAACTCAGTATAATGCTATGTAACCCCGTTCAGTGTTAAGTCATTAACCTCACTGCTTTAGCCATTCGATGACACATTAGTTGGAGCAATATTGCTTTGTGATATATTACAAATATTACTACTAATAATAAATTAATATTAATAATAAATGATACATTAATTTAATCAAACAATACAATGAACGATCAAGACATAGTTTAGTAACTTTTTTAAGCCAAGTTCACACTTCAGTTATTTGATCAGTTTTTTCCATCAGTTATTGTGAGCCAAAACCAATAGTGAAGTCTACTCAGAGATAAGGTATAATGGAAAGATCTGCTCCTGTTCTGTGTTTTTGACCCACACCTGGTTTTGGCTCACAATAACTGATGGAAATAACTGATCAAATAACTGAAGTGTGAACTCAGCCTTACCAGTTTTCACATATTAAGATTTAAAAATCTCATATTCATGATCATGTTGGCTGCATCAAATAGTTATTAGAGTATAAAAGTATCAGAAAAACAGACAGGTCATAAAAGTAAGTTAATGATATCACTTCTCTAACCCTCACTATTACAAAAAAAAAACAAGTAATTCCAAATCTCTCTTCTTGAAATGGGTGCATTGGAAACAACCAATCAGTTGGATACCTCTTGTTATCTGCAATGGTAGACGATCCTGAGGTGAGTTACTTTTGTGGCCATAAATAATAATTTGATAATTATCCAGGGCCATTAATGTACTATTAACTACTGTAAAAAAAGTGCTGTATATTACATACAGCATTTTTTACAATAAATAGTACATTAATGAAGATCCATTCAAGTGCTGTTCTTTGGCTGCAATACGGTATAGATTTAGCATGTAATGTCATAAACGTTCCTGTGGGTGTAACATGTATGTGTCCCAATACTTTAGTTCATATAGTAAACACTCAGTATCTTCTTATCATGACCCTTTAAAAATGAAAGACCTTTATTGTCACATTATGCTCAACTGAAATGTAACCTTGTCTTGTCACTTTAGCTAGTTCATTATTGAGTGTATTTTATCTCTTTCTGATCTTGAAGACCTCACAGAAAGCAATGAAAAGGCAGGTAGCATTTACACTTCTTATGAAATATTGATATCTTCACTTATATATAAGTAATTCATCACATTCGGTTTCTGGGGCAGCATTTCTAATTAAATTGCTGTAAACTGGCTTTCAGTTTCACAGACGTGACAGATTGCACTTCAGAATGTTTCACTTTGTCTGTGAAATGCTTTGCAAATATGTTCTCTGGAACGGAGCTGTGAAAGGGAGATTTTTTTTTACACTCCATATATCATTAAAACACAAGTTATGTCAAATCTTTATTAGTGATATCTGAGTTCAGATTGGTAGTAATCACTTAGTGCAAGTTCCTTCATTTTGTTAAGACCATACACCAATATTACATAGAAAACATAGAGTCAAGGATGAAACTGTGAATATGTGAATACATGATGAAAGAGTTATTGTTCCCCCTATTAAAAGAATCACCAGTGAATATATGTCCCCTTCGTGAAATTTTCTGCTCTGTAATTTCTTAGATATAGCTAGGTCTCCCCTCTCCCTTTCTGTCTCTTCTCTCAATATTCCCAAATAAAATCACACAAAATTCCAGTTTGTCAGAATCTGAATTTTTTTAGAAAATTTGAGTTGAGCCCCCAAATTTTAGAATCAATTTGCGCATCTCTGGTGTCAACCCTCATGGCCATCCCAACAGCTCTCACAAAGGTTCTTACGTCCTCCTTCCTGCTGAATTAAATATCTACATTGTTATCTAAGTTAAAGGGGTTCTGCAGTTCGTTTAAACTGATGATCTATCCTCAGGATAGATCATCAGCAACGGATCAGCGGGGGTCTGACCCCTGGGACCCCTGCTGATTAGCTGTTTGAGAAGGCAGCAACACTCCAGGAGTGCCGCGGCCTTCTCACTGTTTACCGCAGGCCCAGTGACGTCACGACTAGTATCACTGGCCTGGGCGCGTCTAAGCTCAAGTGAACAGAGCTTAGCCTCGCCCAGGCCAGTAATAATAGTCGTGATGTCACTGGGCCTGAGCGAAACACAGAGAAGGCCGTGGTGCTCCTGGATCGCTGCTGCCTTCTCAAACAGGTGATCGGCAGGGGTCCCAGGTGTCGGACCTCCGACGATCAGAGAAAAAAAGAAAGAATAGATTTTTGTATGTCATTGCTTGACCCCTTTCCGACTGCCTGATGACTATATATGTGCTACAGTTGTCTTTCTTCTCTGCACAGCCATTTTAAAACATCTGTGCAGAGTTTGCAGCTGCAAGCTAATTCTGCAGCTACATGAGCATTGACCCAGCTATCAGTGACAATAACAATCCCCATAGAGAAGGCAGGGATGCTTTTTACCATCCCTGGCCACCCCATCTCTCTATACACAGATCAGCAATGTTGCTTCCTACTTTGGTACCAGTGGTCATATGATTGCCAGTGGCCTGGAGTCTGCACTGGCTTTGGGGTCTTAGCAGACCCGGATCAGCTTTGCAGTTAGGTTGTTCATCCCTGTACAAGCTCTCAGGGACTGCATTCTCCCTGTAACTGAGAATATTTTGTTAGCCCCAGCTACAGGAAAAATCAGCAATAAAAAAAAAAAAAAACATTTTCCCAAAGGCCTTGTATGACCTTATGGAGGACACAAAGTGTAAATAATAATAATTAGTGCTGAGTAGAGATGAGCGAGCATACTCGTCCGAGCTTGGTGCTCGTTCGAGTATTACGGTACTCGTAAGTGCTCGCTGCTTGGACGAGTATCTCGCCATGCTCGAGGAAATGGCAACTTCCGCATTGTGCATTTTTGCCACCTATAAACTCAGCAAATCACAAGCCAGGAGACTCTGCGGTACACCCAGCATCACGTGGGGCTCTTACATGTCGATAGCAGGGGTTGGCTGGCCTGATCAGGTGACCCTGGAATATACTAGTGACTGGCCGAGGCTCAGATGCTGTCTGGATGTCGTTAGGGATAGAGCTGCTGTGTTTCAGGGAGAGTGTTAGGGCCTGGATTTAGTTCTCTGTTAGGCAGGAGTGATCTCACAAGAACCCAACAGCCCTTCTAAGGGCTACAAGAAATTTTTTTTTTGTCTCCTGGCTTGGCTGGCTGGCTGGCACTAGTAGTGCAGCTATCGCCATATATAACCCTTTTTTTTATTGTTATATCTCAGTGATACAAATCGATTTTATACAGCAGTGTGGAACCATTCTGTGTGTCACAGTTCAGCTGTCCACTCACTACAATCCGTATTTTCTGTCCAGGTGACACATTCTGTACGTCACATAATTAACCCCTTCGCGACCAGCGCCGTACATGTACGGCGCTGGGGCGATGCGGGCACATGGCGCCCGCTCGCGGGTGCGGCGGGCGTCATGGCCGGCAAGTCTCTGCTGTTTCTAACAGCAGAGACTTGCCGCTACCTACCACATCGGCGGCGTCTTCTGGGTTGACTAGATGCCGTGATCACACGTGATCACGGCATCTAGTTGCGTCTAAACCCGGAAGCGTTCGCTTCCGGGTGGTGTACAGACACCCCGTGTGACCAATCGGGGTGTCTGTACACCATATGAAAACTGTAATCCTCGCTGGTGAGGATTACAGTTTTCAAACTGCAATTCTTATTCTGGCCACTAGATGGCAGGCCAGGATAAGAAATGAGCAATTGATGGTTTTCTGAGCCTATAAAACCCAGAATTGCTCATAAAGAAAAAAAAAAAAAGCCACAATTTATAAGCCCATATTTGAGCTTTCTAATAGTAAAAAAAAAATTAAAAAAAAATGTTAAAAAATATATAAAAAATAAAAAAGATGTAAAAGTTCAAATCACCCCCCTTTCCGTATAAGTAAAAAATAAATACCTAAATAACAATAAATATAGACATCATGGGTATCACCGTGACCGAAAACGCCTGTACTTTTAAAATATAAAAAAAAAAATTCCAATACGGCGAATTGTGTGGCGGAAAAAAGCGTCCAAATGGCGATTTGCCGTTTTTTGTCGCTTTTTTTTTCTAAAAAAAATTAAATAAAAAGTGATCAAAAAGTCATACACACCCCAGAATGGTATCAATAAAAACTTCAGATCGTCCCGCAAAAAATGAGCCCCCATACAGCTCTGTACACATAAATACCAAAAAGTTATAGGGGTCAAGATTTGACAAGGAAAAAAAAAAAAAAAAAAAAGGGCAACTTTCTAATTATGTTATCACTATGAAAACGCAGGAAAAACTATACATATTAGGTATTGCCGGATTCGTACTGACCAGTAGAATGAAAGTAACGGATCAGTTTTAATGCACATCGAACGCTGTAAATAAGAAACCCGTAGAACTGTAGCGGAATAGCGTTTTCTTTGCAATTTCACCCGGTTTGGAATTTTTTTCCCGCTTCCCACTACACTGTATGCAATATTAAATGGTGGCGTTGGAAAGTACAACTTGTCCCGCAAAAAACAAGCCCTCGTACAGCTATGTGAACAGAAAAATAAAAGAGTTATGGCTGTTTGAAGGCAGGGAGCGCAAAACGAAAATGCAGAACCGAAAAAAGCTCCGGTCGTGAAAGGGTTAAACAAGGTCTTTTGCTCTCACTCATACAGCTAGATCACAAAAATCTCTGTGCGATATTTGTCTGGGTTGCAGTCAAAATAGCCACCGTCAGCAGGGGCTGAGTTAGCTCTTTGATAGTTTCTGCACGTCACGTTAAAAAAAATAAAAAAATTAAAAAAAAAAAATTAAAAAAAAAATATATATATAAAAAAAATAGTTTTTTGTTGTTTTAGCTCAGTGATACAAATCCATTTCACACAGCTGCATGGAACCATCCTGTGTGTCACAGTTCAGCTGTCAACTCACTACAATCCATATTTTCTGTCCAGGTGACACATTCTGTACGTCACATAATTAAACAAGGTCTTTTGCTCTCACTCATACAGCTAGATCACAAAAATCTCTGTGCGACATTTGTCTGGGTTGCAGTCAAAATAGCCACCGTCAGCAGGGGCTGAGTTAGGTCTCTGATAGTTTCTGCACGTCACGTTAAAAAAATTTAAAAAAAAAAATATATATATAAAAAAAATATATATATAAAAAAAATAGTTTTTTTGTTGTTTTAGCTCAGTGATACAAATCCATTTCACACAGCTGCATGGAACCATTCTGTGTGTCACAGTTCAGCTGTCCACTCACTACAATCCGTATTTTCTGTCCAGGTGACACATTCTGTACGTCACATAATTAAACAAGGTCTTTTGCTCTCACTCATACAGCTAGATCACAAAAATCTCTGTGCGACATTTGACTGGGTTGCAGTCAAAATAGCCACCGTCAGCAGGGGCTGAGTTAGGTCTCTGATAGTTTCTGCACGTCACGTTAAAAAAAAAACGAAACTAAAAAAAAAATATAAAAAAAATATATATAAAAAAATAGTTTTTTGTTGTTTTAGCTCAGTGATACAAATCCATTTCACACAGCTGCGTGGAACCATTCTGTGTGTCACAGTTCAGCTGTCCACTCACTACAATCCGTATTTTCTGTCCAGGCGACACATTCTGTACGTCACATAATTAAACAAGGTCTTTTGCTCTCGCTCATACAGCTAGATCACAAAAATCTCTGTGTGACATTTGTCTGGGTTGCAGTCAAAATAGCCACCGTCAGCAGGGGCTGAGTTAGCTCTCTGATAGTTTCTGCATGTCACGTTAAAAAAAAAAAAAAAAAAAAAAATATATATATATAAAAAATATATATATATATTAAAAAAAAATAGTTTTTTTGTTGTTTTAGCTCAGTGATACAAATCCATTTCACACAGCTGCGTGGAACCATTCTGTGTGTCACAGTTCAGCTGTCCACTCACTACAATCCGTATTTTCTGTCCAGGTGACACATTCTGTACGTCACATAATTAAACAAGGTCTTTTGCTCTCACTCACACAGCTAGATCACAAAAATCTCTGTGCGATATTTGTCTGGGTTGCAGTCAAAATAGCCACCGTCAGCAGGGGCTGAGTTAGCTCTCTGATAGTATCTGCACGTCACATTAAAAAAAAAAAAAACTAAAAAAAAAATATTAAAAAAAAATATATATTAAAAAATAGTTTTTTTTGTTGTTTTAGCTCAGTGATACAAATCCATTTCACACAGCTGCGTGGAACCATTCTGTGTGTCACAGTTCAGCTGTCAACTCACTACAATCCGTATTTTCTGTCCAGGTGACACATTCTGTACGTCACATAATTAAACAAGGTCTTTTGCTCTCACTCACACAGCTAGATCACAAAAATCTCTGTGCGACATTTGTCTGGGTTGCAACTAAGCAGACCAAGTCTGCCTAATCTAATAGTTTCCGTGTAATTGCTCCATACTGCACGGTACGTAATAACATACGTAATTTTGATCTAACTTATCCAGATATATATTTACTTGTTCAGACTGAACAAGTTTGTGGGTTTCAGTACAGCAGGCCCATATATTTTATTTTTTTTATATAATACACTTATATACAGAAAATGTTGAACCCCAGGGCTAAGGGTCGATGATGAGGGCGTGGGCATTCAATTACTGCAGGGGGCAGAGGCCGTGGTCCTGGGCAGGGTGAGACAGTACCTGCTGATGAGGGAGCAGGGGAACGCCGCAGAGCTACACTCCATAGCTTCATGTCTCAACTTACAGGGACATGTGGTAGAGGACTGTTGAAACCACAACACTGCGAACAGCTGACGTCGTGGATTGCGGACAATGCTTCAAGTAATTTGTCCACCAGTCAGTCTTCCACGCAGTCCACCCACATTACCCAAGGGAGCACTCCTCTGGCTCCTCCACCTCAACCTCCTTCCCCCCCAGTCTGCCCCCTCTCAGGAAAATTTGGAATGCGATCCGGCATACTCTGAGGAACTGTTTTCTGGACCCTTCCCAGAGTCACAAACCACTTCTCAGGTTGCTGCTGACCTCGTTCCCGATGCCCAAGTTTTCCAACTGTTGCAGTCTGTGGGTGATGATGATGATGATGACAATGTTGAGTTAGTGGAAGAAGTTTGTAAAGAGGTGTCGGACGATGAGGAGAAACGGTTGTCAGACAGTGGTGAAGTTGTTGTCAGGGCAGGAAGTCCGAGGGGGGAGCAGACTAAGGAATCGGAGGATGACGAGGTGACTGACCCAAGCTGGGTTGATAAGCCGAGTGAAGACAGTGCTTCTGAGGTGGAGGTGAGTGCTGCACCAGAACAGGTTGGAAGAGGCAGTGGTGTGGCCAGAGGGAGAAGCAGGGCCAGAGCTGGTGCATCAGCAGCAACTGTTTCATGTAGTGAAGCTCCCGTGGCGAGGCCTAGATGTTCGCAAGTCTGGAGGTTTTTTAAAGAAAGTGAGGATGACCGACGGACTGTGGTGTGCAACCTGTGCCAAACCAGGATCAGCAGGGGTGCCACCACTACTAGCCTAACCACCACCAGCATGTGCAGGCATATGAGTGCTAAACACCCCACTCAATGGAACCAAGGCCGTTCACCACCTCCTGCGGGTCACACCACTGCTCCTTCCCCTGTGTCACTCGCTGCCTCTGCTAGTCAACCACCTGCCCAGGACCCCGGCACGAGTGCCTCCCGCCGGAAAAACACACCTTCACCTCCACGATCCTCCACAGTGTCCACCTATGTGTCCCAGCGCAGCGTTCAGCTGTCTTTACAGCAGACGCTTTAGCACAAGAGGAAATACAGTTCCACCGACCCACATGCCCAAGCCCTCAACGTCCACATCTCCAAATTGCTTAGCCTGGAGATGCTGCCCTATAGGCTGGTAGAGACCGAGGCCTTTCGCAATCTCATGGCGGTGGCTGCCCCTCGGTATTCCGTCCCCAGCCGCCACTATTTTTCCCGATGTGCCGTCCCAGCCCTACACCAGCACGTGTCACAGAACATCATCCGTGCCCTGACCAACGCTGTTTCTGAGAAGGTCCACCTAACCACGGACACGTGGACAAGTGCTGCCGGGCAGGGACACTATATCTCACTGATGGCACATTGGGTTAACTTGGTGGAGGCTGGGACCGAGACTGACCCTGGGGCCGCTCATGTACTGCCCACACCGACGATTGCGGGGCCTACCTCGGTCACGGTCTCTCAGACGTACTATGCCTCCTCCTCCGACCCCTCCTTCTCCTCCTCCACCGGATTACCATCCGTGGGCACGGCGCCATCAGTCGGTAGCTCTAGGCGCAGCAGCAGTGCCGTGGGTAAGCGCCAGCAGGCGGTGCTCAAACTGCTGAGCTTAGGTGACAAAAGGCACACCGCCCAAGAGCTGTTTACAGGGCATCACGGAGCAGTCCGATCTGTGGCTGGCACCGCTGAACCTCAAGCCAGGCATGGTTGTGTGTGACAACGGGCGTAACCTGGTGGCGGCTCTGCAGCTCGGCAGACTGACATATGTGCCATGCTTGGCCCACGTGTTCAATCTAATAATTCAGCGGTTCCTCAAGACATACCCCAGTCTGTCTGATTTGCTCACCAAGGTGCGACGCATCTGTGCACATTTCCGCAAGTCGACCACAGATGCTGCCACTCTCACGGCAGCGCAGCGCCGCCTACAACTGCCCGCTCACCGACTGTTGTGTAACGTGCCCACGAGATGGAATTCGACATTAAA
>ONZH01020642.1:0-35082 GCA_900303285.1 Rhinella marina | reverse complement strand
ATAATATCACATGATCCACCCCGCCAGTGAACGCAGTAAAAAAAAAAACTGTGCCAAAAAAGCCTTTTTTTGGTCACCTTCCCTTATTATACTTTTTGTAACAGGCGATCAAAAAAAGGCGTATTTACCCCAAAATGGTACCAATCAAACCGTCATCTCGTCCCGCAGAAATGTAGACCCTACCTGAGACAATCGCCTAAAAACAAATCGCAAACCAATCCATCAAAATCTGTGCTGCAAAATCCATATGGCGCTCCTTCTGTTCTGAGTCCTGCCATGTGCCCCCACAGCAGTTTACCACCACATATGGGATGTTGCCGTATTCAGGAGAAAATGGGGAACAAATTATGGGGTGCTTTTCTCCTGTTACCCCTTGTGAAAATGAAAAATTTGGGGCTAAAGCAACATTTTATTGGAAGAAATGAAACTTTTAATTTTCACAGCCAAGTGTTTCCAAATTCCATAAAACGCTTAAGGGGTCAAAGTGGCCAGTACCCCCCTTAATATATTCTTTGAAGGGTGTAGTTTCCAAAATGGGGTCACTTTTTGAGGGTTTCCACTGTAGGGGTACGTCAGGGTCTCTCAATTACAAAATGGTGCCTCAAAAACCATTCTAGTAAAATCTGCCTCCAAAATCCGTATGGCGCTCCTTTCTTTCTGACGACTTCCACAAACCCATAGAGACGTTTACCACCACATATGGAGTATTTCTGTAAACTGCAGAATCAGAGTAATGTATATTGAGGTTTAGTTTGCTGTTAACCCTTGCTGTTTTGCAAGAAAAAAAATTAACATGAATAATCTACCAAAAAAGTGAAATTTTGAAATTTCACCTCCATTTTCCATTAGGGTTAACAAAGTTTGTAACAGTAGTTTTTTTATCATTTAAGGGGTGTAGTTTCTAAAATGGGGTAATTTATGGGTGGTTTCCATTACGTAAGCCACTCAAAATCACTTTATATCTGAATTGGTGCTTAAAAAAATGGTTTTTGAAATTTTGTTTAAAATTTGAAAAATGGCTTCTAAGCTTCTAAGCCTTCTAACGTCCCAAAAAAGTAAAATGACATTTATAAAATGATGACAACATAAAGAAGACATATGGAGAATGTAAAATAATAACTATTTTTGGAGGTATTACTATATATTTTGAAAGTAGAGAAATTGAAATTTGCAATTTTGCACATTTTTCCAAATTGTTGGTAAATTTGGTATTTTTTAAAATAAAAATAAAATATTTTGCCACAAATTTACTACTGTCGTGAAGCACAATATGTGACGAGAAAACAATCTCAGAATGGCTTGGATAAGTAAAAGCGTTCCAAAGTTATTACCACATAAAGTGACACATGTCAGATTTGCAAAAAATGGCCTGGTCAGGAAGGTGAAAACAGGCCCAGGGTTGAAGGGGTTAATGTTGTATGGGCTGGATTTCTTGGACTGGGAGACAGGTTGGTAGTGGGAGTCTTCCAGTCCACATCCCTAGTCCACTACCGAGATTACCTAGAACCTGAGGTGATCGCAGGTGAGGCCTGCTATAATCAAGGGGGGATAAAACAACCCTCTGGTTATGTCTGAGAGGGAAAGTGATCCTGCAGAGAGAGGAGCCTGATACCTGTATGTGAAGTGCATTTTTAGAGGTGAGTCAGGGAGAAAACCTCTGTATTAGCAAGAGCCCAGACGGGCAGATGTTTATGTTTATGTTTTTGTGCTGGTGCTGAAGTAATAAAGCACTATTTGGACTTGAACCCTGTTGTCTGAAGAGGAATCTGTGATTGCGCCCCCTGTGTGAGAGCAATCCCTTACAATATATATATATATATATATATATATATATATATATACACTTATAATGCCAGCACCACGTAGGGGTGATTGGGTGTAATGATGTGCACGATGTAGACAGCCTGTTAGAAGAAATTACTACAATATACATACATATCATTAAATAACATTCTGCAAATACACTTAAATATTCAGGGGTTAAAGTTATAAAGATATTAAGCTACCATTTCTCCCACTGTTGGAGTTAACAACAGAAGATACTGAAAGAGAAATGTGCAAAGGAAAACTGGAGCAGTCAGATGTCAGCTTCCATTTCTTTTACTACTTATGGACTGTCTACTTTTAAATGTCGGACTTGTCCTTATATAACTCTGCAAGGCTGTGTTTAACAGTGCTGCATAGACTGTGACTCCTCATAAAGAGATTGTTGATGTTAATGAGTGTCATGTACCCAATACAGTAAAAGGAAATCTATTATTTCTGAAACGTTTTGCAACATTTCCAAAAACATTGTATTTTGTAGGTATAAAAACACAGATATAGATACATAAATGTGAACTGAATGGCTGTACCTCAAATGTTGTGTCTCGGAGACACACCAGTATGCTGCTGATTGGCTCTTGTCTTGGTCTTTAGCTATGTAAGGCAGGAATGCAATGTTCTGGCAGCCCACTGCTAAAAGGGTTAATTGTGACGTGTACATTTTTGTTTGGAAAGGCTGTAGGTTGTAGGCTGTATAGGTTAACAGGCCTGTGTGCAAGGCTGCTCCACTGTCCCCATAGGGAGTGGTTAAGATTCACAGTAGAGAGTTAGTTCTGTGTGAGACTGTGTAATGTCCCAGGGTGGTATTACCATTCCTACACCCTGCTACTGTCTTTGATTGCTAACAATAATTTCATCATTGTATTTATTCCAGGTACTTCACATTGTGCATTGATAATACTGCCATGAAACTTTTTTGTATATGTAATATGCCAGGTTCACCAGCAGGTGGCGGTGTGTATCTGGCACAATGAGAGAATTTTAGATAGAATGGAACTTACCAAGTGGGACAGTCCTGTTTTCTACCAAAGGAAGGGGTTGCAGTTCTAGTTAGTTACAGTTTAGACTCGGTAACAGAGCTGAGAAGACATGACAGATATAGCAGCGAGGAGAAAGTTCCACCTCCCACAGCAGAAGTCTCAAAAGGGAAGTAGCTCATAGAGCATCCTGACTCCTAACAGAGTTACAGACAGAGTGTCACTAGGGTGTCAGTAGTCAAAAGCACCCCACCCCAGAAATATCAGAACAGTCCTGGTAGTCCAGCTACCAGACTAAAGCCGAATTTAGTACAGCAGAAGGAGAAAGCAAAGTACTCAGGTTTGCCTGCCAGTTTATGCCAAAATCTACTGGAACCAAGAGAGAGCCTGAATATTGTCTGGATACAAGTTGATGGCCTCATGCACACGAACGTATTTTCTTTCCGTGTCTGTTCCGTTTTTTTTTTTTTAGGACCGTATACGGAACCATTCATTTCAATGGGTCCACAAAAAAACGGAAGGTACTCCGTGTACATTCCGTTTCATATGTCCGTATTTCCGTTCCGCAAAAAAATAGAACATGTCCTATTATTGTCCGCATCACGGACAAGGATAATACTGTTCTATTAGGGGCCGGCTGTTCCGTTCCGCAAAATACGTAATGCACACGGATGTCATACGTATTTTTTGCAGATCAGTTTTTTGCGGACCGCAAAATACATACGGTCGTGTGCATGAGCCCTAAAGCTGTTGAACTTTATGAAAGTCTGGACTTGACTTATTCTCCAATCTCCACCTCCACCATTACCCATCCCCTTTATTGCTTTGGAGTCAAATACTGGGGAGAGATGGTATCCAGGTAGGAGCACCGTGAGAAACACAGAAACTATTGAGTCCGCACCACACCACTCTGCATTCTGATAAACCTCGGACACGATGGGCCCTGGGGGGCAGCACATTGAAACTGTAGGGAGAAAAGTTCAGTGACTGGGCCGCAGGGGTCCGTGAGTGTGGTGGCCTGATGGGCGTAGTAGTTGGTACTCACGGTTTAGCAGAGCTCCCTGGGCCGGTGTGCAGTGATGAGAAGGAAGGAACCAGATTCCTTTCGGGGCACACTCTGGTGTTAAGGGATCTCCTGCCAGATGTTGGTTGAGGTGCCCTTGATGGTATGGGTTTAAGGTGCAGCGAAGGCAGGGTCTGTGATGTGATGCCAGCACCCTTAGGTGCAAATGTGGTGGTAAAATAAAGAGGAGTCTGTTTGAATAATTAACTGGAACACTTGCCTTGAGGTAGATCTACTGATTATTGCAATGCAAAGAGATAGTTGTAATCCATTTAAAGTTAGTTGTATCTGTAATCCTAATAACAGGTTCTTTGTGAGGTATTGACTCTGGTCACATTCAGGCTATTGTAACTTCTGGCTGACTGTCTATCTTTCAGGTGTGGAGTGTGGAGTACACATCAATAAACTTCTCTGTTTCACACGTATATATATTGTGCCTTCCTGGCTTAGGCCTCTTTCACACTAGCGGCAGCACTGATCCGACACCTAAAGGGTGCCGACGGATCCGTGCTGCCGCTGATACATGTGTGGAGCCGGAGCAGCGGTCCGGCCCCACACATGTTGACACAGACATTGGGACAAGACACAGACAAACATACATACATACATACATACATACATACTTACATACTCCAGCCAGGGACGCCGGCAGCACGTCTTCACGCGCCTCCTGCATGCAGTGATGACGATTCCCCACAGCGCCGTCTGCTGGGCGCAGTGGGGAAACGTCATAGCTGCGCGCAGGAGGCGCGTGAAGACATGCTGCCGGCGTCCCTGCCTGGAGTATGTGAGTATGTATGTGTTTGTGTGTATGTGTGAGTATGTATGTATGTCTGTATGTATCTCTGTATATGTGTAGCCGGATCCGGAATGACCCCCCATTGCAAGTCAATGGAGGACAGATCCGGATTACTGGTGTGTCACACCAAATGGATCCGTCCCCATTGACTTGCATTGGGGGACATTCCGGATCCGTCTTGGTGCGGATGCCTGGACCGGAGAGAAAACCGCAGCATGCTGCGGTTTGTTCTCCGGCCTGAAGACGGAACGGAATGCTTTCAGGAGCATTCCGTTGTCTTCAGTTCAGTTTTGTCCCCATTGACAATGAATGGGGACAAAACTGAAGCGTTTTTTACCGGTATTGAGCACCTATGACGTAACTCAATACCAGAATTTAAAAACGCTAGTGTGAAAGTAACCTTACTCACAATTTCCAATAATACATTCACACTGTCCATAGAAGAATGCTGCTGCAAATATAGCTTGTACTTCACTGCAGAGTGAGAACAGGCACAGTAGGCTAACTCATGTCTCATATTGGGTGCTAATGGAGTCTATAGGCTAACGTAACACTCTTTTCTCCACTTGTCTCTCCTTATACTCCTCAACACTCTGGGCTTGTTATTCCTCTCTTGAGGCCTACCCTTGGTCTGCGTACAACTCAGAGGGGTAACTATTTTTCAGTTTACTTGGTTTCTAAAGGTTTTGGTGAGTCCAGTCTTAGCTTTGATTAGCTTTCTCCTTCGTCTAACTCTATGGTCTGGCTGCAGCATCTGACTTTTGTGTCTGACTTAGAATTAGCTTCTCTTGGCTGCAGACCAAACTTCCCCTGACTTTACTTCAGTGTTCTCCTATCAACTCCAACTCCCTACTACTTACTGCCTTGCACTTCCTGTGACCTGTTCTATATATAAGCTTTTAGTACAATCACCACCTAGAGGTCACTAGGTGTGTCTACATGCAAGGTATAAACAACCTGTTAGAAGTAATTGCAGCAATATACATACATCTTATAAAATGACATTCTGCAATTACAATTATATATACAGGGCCCCATTACTAGTATGGAGTGGGACATTGCAAAAGCATCAGACAGCAGCCTCAAGAATCACTTGTTACCTTGAAAGACAGTGTCTATACTAGCCTCTGAGGAAGCAAATGAGACACAGATTGGAGTATACCACCCACTAAGAGGAAGTGCCTTCTCAAAGGACTGGAGATTATGTCTTCTCAAAACTTTAGGTTTCACAACACACCTGTCATCAGGCGTTCATACTTTGGAGACTGTGGATCTGCTAAGGGACCACAGTCCGCAGTTAGGTATTTGTAGTGCCATATTGTGAGAAGAAGGAAGATGGAGATATTGGGTAAATCCAGACAAGGAAAAGAGAGTAATTGCACTCTTGCAGTTGGATCATAGCAAGAGAGAGAGCAAGAGAAAGGAAATATGAGAGAGAACATCTAGGCCTGTCTAACTTACCTACAGTAATGTGAGACGATTGAATCTGCCAGTCCATGTACTATCTGGGCTGGGACTAATGCTGTGAAACTGTGCAGTTGTATATTGTCACTATGCAGTAGTAAAGACTGTTATCTGGTTCACAAAACCGGCCTCATCATTGCATGCACCAACATCTGCATTGCTTCAGTTTTGCATACCACTATCCAACCCAGCTTCTGGGAGCCCTGCCATGCGCCGCCAATTTCCACCATTACCAAGGGCACCCTGAACCACCATCGAGCAGGAGAGCCCCAAAACCTGTGCCCTGAGAGGAAGAAACAGTGCGCCCCTCCCTTGACTGCACGGCCCAGGGAGCATCAGAGTTAGAACCACCACCATGAGTATGACAACTCCTATTCTCTTCACCACCAGTCCTATCTTCTCCCTGCTCTTGCCTCCCCTGTGGCTCGCTGCAGGAACACATGGTCACACAGTGGCAGACACTAGAAGGACGTTGCATGATGATTTATGATGGGGTTCCCTGCAGCAAAGGTGGAGAAAGAGGATACTGTCTGTCCTTCCTCTGTACATGGATATCATCTCAGCCACATCTATCATGATAAACTGGGCAGTTTGTTAAATTAGCTAGTTTTTATATGGATGCATAGTTTGGTTGAGATGGTATATGCTGCCTGTTTGTAATGTAGTCAGTGTTCTCTGCCATTTTCCACTGATGCAGGGGGTGGAGAACTAGGGGCCCACCCTGGCTCAGGGACCAGCATGGGGGTTCACCTGTTCCCCTGTGGCCAGTCTTAGCCTCTAAACATGTATAATAGAGGCAACTACCCAGAACACAGTGAAACAATGATGATCAGCAATCCTTAAAGGGGTTATCCAAGACTATTAAATGCCCCCCATAAACTACTAAGAGGTCATAAACACTTATTTAAGCCACATTTTTATTAGTAAGATAAGGATTGAGCTTTAATGAGTGTTTAAAATGTCAGAGAGCACAGATAAGAACTCTGTCTGCTCCTCAGATGACGGAAAGGACAAAAAATCCACAGCCAGCTAGTATAGTATGTCAGCTCTGTACACAAAAAAGGATTCCATATTGTTAATAAAGAACAATTGAAAAATGATTTTTAGCTCAAAACAAGTATAATGCAATCATAAAAAATTTACCCCCAAAGGTGTACATAGCCTTTAATAGTCTTGGATAACCCTTTTAAAGAAGTGTCACCAAAATGTTATCTGCCAGTTAAAATCAGATAGTAGCACATATGTTTTTTTCTAATCTGTTTTTAATCTATTTCCTGAACTTGATTATGGGAGCGGCCATCTTGCCTGAGTTGTTCTTAATATTGTTTAGAAAGCATTAAGAAAATTGCTTTGCAGCAGCCACATGGGCCATAGACACAATGGTCAGGAGGGGACCCTATTGACTGCTATGGGAGAGTTTTCTAGGCATACTCTGTGACCTGTGCAGAGGTCATTGTACAAGGAAAGAATAGATAAAATTTGACAATCACCTATTGTGAATGGAGGATTCTGACTTATCTATACACAGAGGTGATATCATTACAGGCAGGATTTGATGTTTTTTATTTAAATTTATGGAATGCATAGGATAATTTAAAACAATATAATCAAATATTCTTTAAAAATATGTTAAACATAAAAAAGTGATTTAAACAGCAGGTCATTTTCTGATGACACATTCTCTTTAGCCTATGTTCTTTTCTTTTTTTAATTAGTTTGATTAGCTACAGAGTAACTACACTTACTTAGTTTTGATATGTCTGTGAAGCCATCTTCATTTCTATCTTTAGAAGAGAGGTTGACAGACATGTGTAGTGGCGGAGGCCATGTTCTCACCATAACTGTCCATTATAAATCTTTTCCTGGACTGACACCACCTAATTGAAATCAATTGAAACTGTTGAATATACAGGTACATGCATTACCCTAGACCCTGGGATGTCTGCAATGGTTTAATGTTTTAAATACAATGTTATCTGATGCTATACCATTTATTCCAGCAGAGAAGGTAATGGTTGGCAGGATCAGGGCTAACCACCCTGTTCCTCCCCTCATGGTAGAAGTAGGCTGATCCAGTTCCAGGATTCCAATCTAGTCATACAGAGAGAGGAGAGGAGAAGAGAGTTTCTATTTGAATAGTGGGGTATTTAGAAAGCTCCCAATTCCAGGAAGCATATCATATTCCTCTGTGAGACCAACACTCCATAGGGAAAATCAGGAACCAGATATTCTTCTCCTGTGAGAACAACTTAATCCTGCCACAAGAAAACACTTGAGACAAGACAGCAGAGTGATCAGCAAAATATAGCTTTACAGACACTGCTGCAAGGTGAAGGACACCAGCTCAGACACCACCACCTACCTAAATCAACACTAGGCCAGACTAACATCAAGCCTATATTACAGTGGACACATATCCACAGATGCTTGCTAGTGCCAACCTATTGCCATTCAACCAGTGACCATACCTCCTCATCTGGTGCCAGAGAATCAGCACTTTGTACTTAATACTGCTGGATGTGCCACAAGTTATGTTTTGCAAGTAAGGAAAGACCATTTATATCTGGCCTGATTCTTCGAACTACATTTTCATGGCCTGAGGGACTGCACAGTGACACAACATCAGGGCCACTACCACTCCCATCCTTTGACCAACTCCTCAGGGGTTTGCTGCATACACACATCAGTATAGAACATAATTTCTACGCCTCAGGGAGCAAGCCCTTGCACCTGAAATGAAAACAGCATGATTACAATGCAAGTCCAGTACGTACTTTTCTGTTTTGTTGATGGGCTCACCAGTTTTTTCCGTCTGACACGGAGACTGTGGATTTCAGATATTATTGTCATTCAGTTGTATTGTTTCCAAATTTACAAATTGGCTGACCTCTCGCTCCTGGATTGAGTACATGTTGCTATGGTGCTAATATCAAGCCCACATGGGAGCTTCGGCTTCAGTAGCTAAAGATGCATGGTTGAGACATTTAACATTTTCAGAATGTACATTTTCTGTGGACATAACCTTTAAGCAAGTCCTTTCTTTGTTCCAACAGTAATTCAAATAATTCCATGCTGTATTTTTGCGCATGCATTATTTAGCGCTGTCACTGTGTGAGTCACATTAACTCTGCCCCTTATCCATGTGATTATGTTGTCTTGCAAATAATGAATGTACAATTCTTCAGGGAGCGCTTGCTGAATTATGTAGACTGCTCAAATTTGAATGAGATGCCTTAATAAAAGTGGGATTAATTGATATAAACTTCCATTTGTCATCGTATGAAAACAGCATTTGATTCAGGGGCGTAGCAATAGGGGAAGCAGGGGAAGCAGCTGCTTTGGGGCCCAGACCCACAAGGGGCCCCCTCAGGAGGGAGACTAAAAGATTTTATTGTCAGGCCCCCCTCAACAGTATTATACAATGACATTATATACAGTGACACTATAGAAAGCAGATGGAGCGGCTGTCAGGCCTTGTCTGGGAGAGCTCAATCTTGACTAGCCACAAGAGTGAGGGTTGCATGTGAGTTCGGGGTTGCGAGGAAGTTTCTGGGGGGGGGGGGCCCCATTCAAAAATTTGCTGTGGGGCCCAGTTAGTTGTAGTTACGCCACTGATTTGATTTAACAGTATTTTTTTTTCTAAAAATCCATCGTTACTAAGATGGTTCTTAATCAAGGGAACACTTTACATCCTTGTCATGTAAACGTTAATCCATAAAACTGGACTCTCTCAAAGAAGACAAAAGTTTAGGAAAATAAAGGAAAAAATAAAGTAAAATAGAAAAAAATAATAAGCTAGGACAGGAAGTAGACAACATGGAGGAGTCTAGCTGGAAGGCCAGCTATGTAGATTAGTAACTGGGAAAAGTGATAGCTGAATAAAAGGGGTTTTCAGAAACTTTTTAACTGATGATCTATCATCTGGATAGGTCATTAATATCTGATCAGTGGGGGTCCAACACCCAGGACCCCAGCCAAACAGTTGTTTGAGAAGGCACCAGCGCTCCCGTAAGCGCTGCAGCCTTCTCACAGGTCACCAAGCTCAGTGCCGTACATTGTATAGCGGCTGTGCTTGGTATCACAGCTCAGCTTCATTTACTGGAATGAGGATGAGCTTGCACCTAAGCCATGTGAATGATAAACGTGATGTCACTGGCCTAGGAAAATAGGGAAAGCTGCGAGAAGGCTCCTGCACCTGCAGGAGTGCCGGTACCTTCTCAAATAGCCAGAGGATAGGACATTAGTTAAAAGGTGTAAGAAAACCCCTTTAAATGCGTATCTTAAATGGTACCAATTGTTTGGATTGTTAATTTAAAGAGTTATTTCTCAGCCTATATTGGCGGAGTTGGGAGACATCCGCATGTGATCGCTGTAGCCAAACCGTTCCCTGTGCAGTGACCCGGAGGCCACTACTGTAGATGAGAAGTATCCTATTGTCATTTATAACAATGCAGTTTGATATATGCTACAGCATGCTTTCCAGTGTGTAGTTAAGTAAAACTGTGTTTATATGGTATGGTAACTTCTAGCCAGTGCATTTAGGGTTAATCCACTGCCTGGTTACAATCTCCCAGTAGGGGTGGGCACAACCTCTGGACTTGGTCTCCTTCCTCAGTAGTGTAGAGTTTGAGCAGTGAGCAGCAACCAGCAGGAACCTGAGTCCTGTGTGGAAATACAGACTAGAAATTGGGGCCTAAATGACGTTCCAGCAACCCATCCAAATTAAAGGAACAGAAAACCACTCTACAGAAGGTTAAGCATCCATATTGGTCAGTGTTAGGAGTCAGACCATTGTGTTAGAAGGTAACACACATATTTTTGCTTATGGACTTCACAGCATATTGACTAGGTATGGCCTTAGGTGCCTAATCATATAGGAAAGAGACAGATTACAAGTCTGTTAAATGTTTACACCCCACAATGAGCATTGTAGAACCACATTGTGTGAGAAAATTGCACCACCAGGCTAGATTTAGAGTGAGGCATAGTGATAAATATGGAGTGCATCTGGATGTGGAGTTAATTCTCTTTGCTCTCCCAGAAGTTTTTTGAAACGGTTAACTAAGTCTGCATTTACCAGTAAATGAATGTGCTGGTTAACAGTTCAGTTCTGCAGCTGCTCTCTGCTTCCATTCATCTCTGTTGCACTAGCTTGGATCTCTGTCCTGCACTTCATCATAACCCTAACAACAAGGACATCCCACCTTACATTGGGCAGCAGACCCTTCTCACTAGTGTGTGCCACAGACAAAATCGTGCACATCCCCTCACTGTGTATGCAGCCCAAGGGGAACGACAGAGTGAGAGTCCTAACACTGCATTCCACTACCACTATCATCTTTTTCCCAGGCACTGTCACGCGAGGTCGGCGTCGCGCTCCCTCTGCACGACATCGCCGGACCTCTCCGCCCCCCTAGAGACGAGCAATAGGGAATTGAAGTGCTGGTCTTGTCAGCCAGCACTTCATGAGTTAATTCTCTGTTTGGGTTTAGCCATGTGGTGCTGATCACACCACATGGCTACTTTGCATATTGTTTGGACAGCTTGCTCCGCCTCAGGTCATGTGATGCTGGCCACATCACATGATCCTGGGTGGGCTATTTAAAGATGGCAACTGCCTCACTCAGATGCCTGTGATTAGTTTATACTTTTGATCAGTGCTTGTGCGACCTTGTGTTTTGGATTTACTATTTGGACTCTGACTTTGGACTTGGACTTGGACCTCTCTTCTCTTGACCCCTGGTATTTACGCTATCTCCTGTGTTTGACCCGGCTTGCTGACTACTCAATCATTGTGTTTGTTCCGTCTGTGTTTTGTCTCTCCCTGTGTTCCCTTTCCCTCCCTCTGCACTTACCCAGTATAGGGAACGTCTTCGTGGTTGTCCGCGGCCGCCTAGGGCCGTTTGAGGCAAGTAGGTAGGGAAAGAAGGGGGGTTTCAAGTACAGGGCACACCTTCCCTTGTCTCCCCCGTGACAGAATCACAGGCCGTATCATATGGAGCAATTGCGGGTGCTCACGGACCAGGTTCAGGGTATGGCGCAGATGATCCAGGACCTGGCCGAGAGGCTCCTACATCAGGAGCAGCTACAACCTGCACTAGTAGCGGCTCCCTCCACATCTAACCCCATTGTGGAACCTCATGTTAAATTGCCGGATCGGTTTTGGGGAACCGGAAAACTTTCCGTTCCTTTAAGGAGAGCGTAAAATTGTATTTTCGCTTACGTCCTCACTCCTCGGGTGCCGAGCAGCAGCGGGTAGGAATAATTATTTCCTTGCTGCAAGGTGATCCGCAGGAATGGGCCTTTTCTTTACCGCCTGACTCCCCAAGCTTGCAGTCTGTGGAAGCATTTTTTCAGGCCTTAGGCCTATTATATGAGGAGCCTGACTTGACTTCTGTAGCTGAGACTCAGCTCAGAGACATTCGGCAGGGTAACCGTCCAGTAGAGGATTACTGTGCTGAGTTTAGAAAGTGGTGTGTTTCCTCTGGATGGAATGACCCTGCTTTGAGAAGCCAGTTTAGGGTGGGGCTGTCTGGTCATCTTAAGGACTTACTTGTCAGTTACCCTACTCCTGACACCCTAGAGGCGGCCATGACACTAGCCATTAAACTGGATCGTCGAGTGAGGGAGAGACGGAGGGAACGTTCAGATATTCCTCAGGGTGTCGTCCTGCCTGAATCCCCTCTTCTGAGTCCACCTTCTACCAGGGTCCCGGAGGAGTCCATACAGTGGGGAGGAACTTTGAGAGATCAGAGACGCTTGAATGGAACCTGTTTCTACTGCGGTGAGACGAACCACTGGCTCCAGCAATGCCCGAAACTTCTGCCCTCTAGAGAGCTTTCTGCCGGAAGTAAGGTAACCCAGCGGTGGTAAGGAGGAAAGTATTATTACCTATCTCCATTGCGTACAACCAACTCAGGGGGTCCGGTAAGGCTTTTGTTGATTCTGGTTCTGCCATTAATTTTATTGATTTTGATTTTATACAATCTGTGGGGATTCCGCTAGTTCCTTTAAGGAAGGTGATTGAAATTATCGCACTGGATTCCACTCCATTGAATAATGGGAGAGTGGAGTTTTGTACTCCTGAGGTTGTATTAACTGTAGGAATTACCCATACCGAGACTTGTTCCTTCCTTGTATTAAAGGATTTACCTGCCGACCTTGTTTAGGTCTGCCATGGTTACAGGACCACAACCCTGTGATCAACTGGTCGGTAGGTGAATTGGAAAAATGGGGAATGAATTGTGACAAATGTTGTAAATCAGTATTGCTGTTTGGAGGTACCACTGAGTCTCTTTCCTTGCCCAAGTATATCGGCGATTTTTCGGACGTTTTTTCCATGTCCGAGACTGAGTTCCTCCCTCCTCACCGGCAATATGATTGCGCCATCGACCTTATTGAGGGATCCAAATATCCCAAAGGTCGCATTTATAATCTCTCTACTCCTGAACGTCAGTCCATGAGGGATTATCTCAAGGAGAGTCTGGCCAAGGGTCACATCCGGCCTTCAGTTTCTCCCATGGGGGCAGGTTTTTTCTTTGTTGGTAAAAAGGATGGAGGATTGAGGCCCTGTATCGATTACAGGGAGCTCAATAAAATCACTGTTAAAAACAGATACCCGTTGCCCCTTATTCCTGACTTGCTGAATCAGGTCCAGGGGGCCTGTTGGTTCACCAAGCTGGATTTGAAGGGGGCATACAACCTAATCAGGATTCGTGAGGGGGACGAATGGAAAACTGCTTTTAATACCCCGGAAGGTCATTATGAGTACTTGGTAATGCCTTTTGGGTTAAGTAACGCTCCGGCAATTTTCCAAAACTTTGTCAATGACATTTTTAGACCATTTATTGGGAAATTTGTAATTGTCTATATTGATGACATCCTGATTTTTTCTGCAGACTGGGAGAGTCACGTATCTCACACCAGGCAAGTGCTGGAGGTGTTGCGTGAAAACAAGTTGTTCGTTAAAGGGGAGAAGTGTACCTTTGGTGTTCAGGAAGTGGCCTTTTTGGGATACATTCTCACCCCTTTTTCTTTCAAAATGGACCCAGTTAAAGTACAGGCCATTGTGGATTGGGTGCGACCTTCCTCTTTGAAGGCGCTCCAGCGATTTCTGGGGTTTGCTAATTTTTATCGTAAATTTGTCAAAAATTTTTCTGTGGTAGCCAAACCCATTACGGATTTGACTCGCAAGGGGGCTGATCTGGTCAATTGGCCCCCTGCAGCTATTGAGGCCTTTGAAAGGTTAAAGCAGTGTTTTATTAATGCTCCTGTGTTGGTCCAGCCTGATCAAAGTAAGCCTTTTGTAGTTGAGGTGGATGCGTCTGAGGATGGTGTGGGGGCTGTACTGTCCCAGGGGTCTTCCACCTTAACTAATCTTATGCCATGCGCCTTCTTCTCCCGCAAGTTCTCTCCTGCCGAGAGGAATTATGACATTGGTAATAGGGAGTTACTTGCAATCAAGTGGGCATTTGAGGAATGGCGTCATTTTTTAGAAGGGGCAGTTCACCGCATTACGGTCCTCACGGATCATAAGAATTTAATGTTTTTAGAATCGGCTAAGCGATTGAATCCTAGACAGGCGAGGTGGGCTTTATTCTTTACTCGTTTTGATTTTTGTGTTACCTTCAGACCCGGGAGCAAGAACGTTAAGGCCGATGCCTTATCCCGAAGTTTCAAGGCGTATCAGCCTCCTGACGTCCCTCCTGAGCCCATCCTGCCAGCTGATATCATCGTGGCCGCTACCTCATCTGACCTCGCTTCTGAAATCTCGGCAGGACAACATCTTGCTCCCATTGGTACCCCCAATGACAAATTGTTTGTGCCGGCTCATTTGCGATTGCAACTGCTGGGTGAGTGCCATAATTCTGTTTTGTGTGGACATCCTGGCATCAATGCCACCAAGGAGTTGGTCTCTAGGCAGTATTGGTGGCCGTCAATCTCCAGAGATGTTCAGGCTTTTGTAACTGCGTGTAACACTTGTGCCAGGTCCAAGAATACCAAGACACGACCTATGGGTGAGTTACATCCTTTACCCATACCTAGTAGACCTTGGTCACATCTGTCCATGGACTTTATCACGGACTTGCCGTGCTCTGAGGGTAAAACCGTGATATTTGTGGTGGTTGACAGATTCAGCAAAATGTGTCATTTTATTCCTTTGTGTAAATTACCCTCTGCAAAGGTCTTGGCGTCCGTGTTCATGGATAATATTGTCAAACTGCATGGTGTTCCTGAGAATATCGTTTCTGATAGGGGAGTACAGTTTGTGTCTAGGTTCTGGAGGGCGTTCTGTAATAAGATTGGTATCTCTTTGTCCTTTTCATCAGCCTTTCATCCGGAGACCAATGGTCAGACTGAACGTCTTAACCAATCCGTTGAGCAATATCTCAGATGTTATGTTTCTGATAACCAACATGTGTGGGCCAGATTCCTGTCTCTGGCTGAATTTGCAATTAATAATCGTGTTAATTCATCCTCTGGGATGTCGCCGTTTTTCTGCAATATGGGTTTTCATCCACGCTTTGGCTCCTGTTCCCCATCTGCGTCGGTTGTCCCAGAGGTCAATGATTTTTCTCAAGAACTGTGCACAGTTTGGGCACAGGTTCAGTCGAACCTGGAAAAGGCCCAAGGAGTTCAAAAAGCTAAGGCTGATAGAAAACGTTCTAAGGGTGTGAATTTTAAGGTTGGGGATAAGGTATGGTTATCGACTAAAAATCTCAACATGAGGGTACCATCCTACAAGTTTGCACCTCGCTTCATTGGTCCTTACAGGATCACCAAGGTGATCAATCCAGTTTCTTTTAGGTTATGTTTACCCGACTCCCTTCGTGTTCATAATGTTTTTCATGTGTCTTTGCTCAAACGTTATGTTGCTCCCGTTGGTCCTGAGGAACAGTCTCCTCCTCCGGTTGAGGTAGCAGGACAAATGGAGCATGAGATTGCCAGAATTGTGGATGTGAGAAGGGTCCGGAATTCCTTCCAGTACCTCGTACATTGGAAGGGGTTCGGTCCTGAGGACAGGTCTTGGGTACCGTTGACCAGGATGCATGCAGACTCGCTCATCCAAAAGTTCCATCTGCAGCATCCCGATAAGCCTGCTCCCGCTGGTAAGGGTCCGGTGGCCCCTCGTGAAGGGGGGGGTACTGTCACGCGAGGTCGGCGTCGCGCTCCCTCTGCACGACATCGCCGGACCTCTCCGCCCCCCTAGAGACGAGCAATAGGGAATTGAAGTGCTGGTCTTGTCAGCCAGCACTTCATGAGTTAATTCTCTGTTTGGGTTTAGCCATGTGGTGCTGATCACACCACATGGCTACTTTGCATATTGTTTGGACAGCTTGCTCCGCCTCAGGTCATGTGATGCTGGCCACATCACATGATCCTGGGTGGGCTATTTAAAGATGGCAACTGCCTCACTCAGATGCCTGTGATTAGTTTATACTTTTGATCAGTGCTTGTGCGACCTTGTGTTTTGGATTTACTATTTGGACTCTGACTTTGGACTTGGACTTGGACCTCTCTTCTCTTGACCCCTGGTATTTACGCTATCTCCTGTGTTTGACCCGGCTTGCTGACTACTCAATCATTGTGTTTGTTCCGTCTGTGTTTTGTCTCTCCCTGTGTTCCCTTTCCCTCCCTCTGCACTTACCCAGTATAGGGAACGTCTTCGTGGTTGTCCGCGGCCGCCTAGGGCCGTTTGAGGCAAGTAGGTAGGGAAAGAAGGGGGGTTTCAAGTACAGGGCACACCTTCCCTTGTCTCCCCCGTGACAGGCACCTTCCTACCTGAGCCTGCTGCACTTGCCTATCTGCTCTGAATTAGCAGGGGACTGAAAAACGTGAGCATTGTGGAGTTTTCTTGCTATGTTAGACCATTTGCAGCAGTTTTTTTCATTGTTTTCCAGAAATTTGAAACTCTTTTAATTAAGAAATATATTACTGTTGAATTCCACAAGAGGAATCAGGCATCGAAATTGCTCCAAAATCATTTGATTGTTTCACATACCGTAGCTCCAGTTTGCACCACATTTTTGGCACAGTTTATGACACTGTCTAGGTGCACATCCCCTCACTGTGTATACAGCCCAAGAGGAGCGTCAGAGTGGGATTCCCACCATTGTCCGGACCACTACCACTATCATCTTTTCCCAGGCACCTTCCTACATTGAGCCTGGTGCACCTGCCTATCTGCTCTGATTTAGCAGGGCTCTGAAAAGGTGAGCATTGTGGACTTTTCTTGCTATTTAGACCATTTGCTGCAGTTTTCTTCATTGTTTTCAAGAAGTTTGAAAACTCGTTTAATTAATATATTACTGTTGAATTCCACAAGAGTAACCAGGCAGCGAAATTGCTCCAAAATCATTTGATTGTTTCACATAGCTCCAGTTTGTACTGCATTTTGGCACAGTTTATGACAGTGTCTAGGTGCACTGACATTAATGTGTGCCATAGTATAGTGTCCATGCCTGGTTACTGCAGCAGCAGCACTACTCACATTGACTTAATCTGATGTCTCTGATCTATTCCTAAGGATAAATGATCAATATTAGGGTACAGCCACATGGTTAGGTTTCTGCATGCAGGGGTTATCCCATGAATAATGTAAAAAATGAAAATCAGACATCATATAGTACATGGCACTCTCTTTCAAATAAGACTAGAACCGAAGCTGAAGGATGAAACTGAGCATGTGCAGCTTTCTCAGTAAGCAGGACTTAGAAATAAGAAATTAAAGGGATTGTCTGGGTTCAGAGCTGAACCCAGACATACCCAGGATTTCACCCAGGCAGCCTGCCTAACAAGGGCATCGGAGCATTTCATGGATTGCGCAGGGCAAGGGATCTTTTGTTTACTATCACACACTGCTGGGCGGAGGCTTCCACCCAGCAGTGTGTTCGGTGATGTTACCAGCTCTGATGGGTCGGCTTTAGCGCTGCCCTAGCAGTTTTACTGGGGCAACGCTAAAGCCCGCCCATCAGTGCCGGTGACGTCACCAGGCTCACTGCTGGGCGGAAGCTCTGAACCCGGACAACCCCTTTAAGTGGCACTATACAGATACATTTTATGGAATAACTCAGTAGCTATACAAAATTTTTAATTGCATGTAATTACAAAAGTATTCAGATCCAGTTGCTGGTTTGAAAACTATATAATTTTTTTTTTTTTTTTCTTTATTCAGTACAGTTACTTCGGAGAACCTGTCAGTGCTGCCAAAGCTGATTTCTATGTTTTATTAATTCCTCTATAGCAATCAGTGGTAAAAATTGAAAATTAAAGGGATTTGTACCTATGAAACTGGCTGACCTGTTCCATGTGCACTTGGCAGCTGAAGGCATCTGTGTTGGTCCCATGTTCATACCAATGTTACTTACTGGGATTACTATATAGAAATTCTGATCTCCCCTTTCCAGTTTAAGGTAGAATAGCAGTTTAATCAATACAGCTATGTAAAAAATTTACAGAGAAAGGAATACAGTACATAAACAAGAACATTGTAAAAGTATCGCATCCATGGATGGGTAAGCAAAGTCTGTTTGACGAGAACATCTGAATTATTCACCACCAGGCGAATGGAACGTTTCACAGGAAACGGGATGACATGGGAGATTAGCTGGTGCTCATGTTGCGAGCTCATTGTATTTGTCTGCTTCTAAGAGGGTTCGAAATCAGCCTTACCCTTCTTACAAAGAAAGCTAGATACTTTACAGTAACTGTTGCTATGGGTTACTCATTTGACTCGGTTGTGGTGGCAATACCAGATAGTTGAACTGTAAAGGTTTCTAGAACATGTCAGCATTGCTATGATGTTGTGATTTTGCATGCTGTTATATCTATAGCGTCTAGAAGTCAGTTAAGTAAAGAGCAAATAGTTCTAGAAGAGTGAGGGTTTTGGCAGCATTAGCAACATTGTTTGAATGAAGTATCCTATAAGTTTAGTTCCTACATATTCTATAATTGTGAATGTTTTATTTAAAGGGAACCTGTCATCTCCAAAACACCCCCTGAACTAGAGTAAGCGGTTTATAGTGTAAGTGATGCTGAATCCGAATATGTAAGTTTTATCTTCATACTCACTTCCATTCAGACGCTGTGCTCCCACAAACCAGCAGTAAATGCATTGAGAGAGGACTCGTCTTTGAGTCCTCTCCATTATGTGAGTGAGCACTGGAGTCCAGTGAGTGCATTTTACTGTAGGTTTGTGGGAGCACAGAGTCAGAATGGAAGTGAGTATGAAGATAAAGCTTACATATTCGGATTCAGCATCACTTACACTATACATCTCTTACTCTAGTTCAGGGGGTGTTTCAGAGCTGACAGGTTCCCTTAAGTCATGACAGATACAAAACAGCATTTTAAAAGACATTAATAAAGGTCACTTAAGACAAAACTTGCTCTACCATCTCCTTCTATTCCTTCTCTGCACTGCATGTACAAACCAAGCAATCTTTTCAGGAGCTCAGTTAAACATTGTCACAACATTTCCAGTCCCAAGAGTACAACCGCAACCGAGACCAGAATGGAAAGTGACCATGCAGGGATTTAGGATTGTGGTTGTGGGGGCAATCCCTATCCCTAAATGAGTGCACCATTTTTAAATTGCTCTTTTCTTACTGGATTAATACAATAGATAATGGACAATAAAACTTACCATCCTTGCTCCCGATCTCCACTTCAGTTCCAGTCTCTGCAGCAATTTGCCCTGCCATCTTTCAATGTCTGAATGTAGTGTACAGTGGCGCACACATGCTGTTGTACAATGGGAAACTTCAGTAAAAGAACCTGGGAGCAAGGAATGTACGTACAGTATATGATTCTGGTCTGGGTTAGGAATAATTTTTCTTCATGACATCTGGGGTCTCAATTAATTTAGAGGTCTGGTCTGTGCTCTGAGTTAAAGGGGTATTCCCATCTTTATGACAGATGAGGTGGCAAGAGGTGGTTGGAAATATAGACACAGCTAAGCGGGCTGTGCTACACTGTTTTGTAGCTAACACTCAAGTAAATGAGAGTTACGGAAATAGCATAGCATAGAAAGCTACACCATTGTGTTTATGTACATGTATGCAGAAACACTATAGCTTGCTGTACTATGCTGTTTCCATAACTCCTATTCACTTGCATGACCACTTCTGGCCACTGCATCAAGGAGGGAGGAGGTCAGAAGAGGCATCCAGAGATGGAAATAGCCCTTAAAGGGGTTGTCCTAGTTATTTTTTTGTCCTTTGTATATTTCTAACTAAGCAAATGTAACGGTTTTTCAATGCACTTACTTTAACTTCAGTGGCCCCATTCTCAGATTCCACTGAGGGTCACATGACCTACGATGTCAGCTTCTTTCCCTGCTCTGATGATGTTTCGTGCACAAGCCTGAGAGAGCAAGTCTGTGTCTGTACAGGAGAGGTCACTGTGGTGGTCACGCCCCCTGCACTAGCTGAGCTGCGTCTGCTCTTTCCCAGAGCAGGAAAAACTTTAACCCCTTCTGTAGCACAGACTCAGGGCTGAAGGCTTTACTGAGTAGCTGCAGGCAGTGAGGAGATGAATGCTGGGCACAGGAGCTTACAAACAAGAGATCTGCAGAGCATTGCATAAGAACATGTAGGGGGAAGATCCTATGTGTATCAGCAGTGTCATTGTACAGCTGGGACTTGTAGTCCTACACCTACATGCTGCTGAGTATCCCAGCAGGCAGACATGTCACTCAGGTCAGCACTGTTATTCACTCCCTTTGCAGAGCAGGAGGAGGGACACAAATATTTACGAGGAAAACCTCAGAGATTGTTGTTATTGCAGGTAAACAAAGGGCCAGAAGAGAACCAGGGAAATGAGGATATATATATAGATATATAAAATATATTTATATTTTATTTTTATTTTTTTGCCTAAACCTTGTTTAGCTTAGTTATATATTGCTGACCATCAGATTTACAGTGCTATATTTTTTTTTCATAACTCGGACAACCCCTTTAAATTAACGGGTCTAGTCTTGGGTCTGTATTCTGGGATCTGGTCTTGGGTCTGAATTAATTTAGCAGTGTAGTCTGAATTCATTTAGAGGTCTGAGATCTGAATTGTTTTTTACGGTCTAGTCTATGGTCTAAATCAATTTAGAAGTCTGGCCTGGTGTCAGAATTTTTTAGGGGTCCAGTCTGGGGATTGAATGTAGGGGTCTGGTCTGAGGTTGGAATTGATTTGTGTTGCTATAGAAGCTGGAGATGGATTTATTGGTGCACATCAGTCTTATCATGCTGTCAATGTTAAAGTCCTGAGTGCAAGGGTGCCCAGAGCTAAAGAAGAGCCCAGGAAGTGAGGAGGGTGAGTACATGATTCTGGGCTGGAGACTGAATATGTTTTTATCTGGTTTGGGGCCTGAATTTTAAGGATCTGGGGTCTGAGCTAATTTAGGGGTCTCATCTGAGGTCTAAATGTAAGGGTTTTATCTCTAGAATACTGTATATTTTGGGATCTGGTTTGGTTTGGTTTTTTTATTACTATTTATTATTTTATTACCATACAACAGGGGATAAAATAATCATTTACAATTCCATGATTAACATCAAGTACATATTTTTTTTCAATGTCTCCTGTACATTTTACAAAAATTATACCAATAACATTTTCGTTATTTACCCTATTTCCCAACCCACACCCCATTAGAACCCCACCCCAGACCCTTGATTGAGGGAGGAAGGAGGAAGGGACAATAAAAAAAAAAAAAAAAAAACCCTTTTAACTAGATAATACTTTCCAATATCCACAGATGTTATTCACCTCTTTCTTCCATTCTTTTACTGTAGGGGGGTCTTTCCCTATCCACTTGACCAATATTAACTTTCGGGCAAAAAATAACAATTGAGCTATCTTTTTTTTCTCCGCAACTGCAATTTTTAATTGATTGGTGTATCCAAAAATACATGTCCATGCATCTACGTCTAATTCCACCACTGTATTTTTATATAATTTATTAATTAGCTTAACCACTTCATACCAAAATCTGTGCAATTTGGGGCATCTCCAATACATATGAACCCAATCGGCTCTTTCTTCACCACATCTCCCACATCTGTCATCCTGTCTATATCCTATTTTATACAAAAATGCTGGTGTTCTATGAATTCTGTGAATTACAAAATATTGTGATACCCTATGTGAGAAATTCTTTGACAACCATGTCATTTCCTTCCATATATTTTCCCACACATTATCATCTTGGTGTTTTCCTAACTCCTCCTCCCATTGTGTCATAAATTTGAATTTCACTTTTTTTTCCAAATTAACTTCAATTAATTTTGTGTACACTCGTGAAATCAAACCTGTGTTTTTATCATTTATCTTTAATATTTCTTCCCCTATATTCAATGCATTCTTGTCATATCCTCCACTTGTATTTTTGAATATCCACTGTAGTTTAATGTATGCAAAATTTTCTGTATTTTTTAGCCCGAATTCTTCCTTTAACTCTAAAAAGGTTTTAAATCTATCCCCTTGATACAATTGGTCAATATATCTCACTCCCTTTTTTCAACCATTCTTGGTACCCTTTCATCCCTGTCGTTGTATATTAAGATTATCCCATATAGGTGTATACTTTAACCATTTTTCTATCTCCAGTAATTTTTTTGTTTTATCCCAACAGCTTTGAGAGGTATTCTTCAGAGATATATTCTTATAGCCTCTACCTGCTTCTAATAGTTCGGGGAATGTTAAATCTTTATCTTGATATTTCTCATTTCCCTTTAAGAATTTTGTTAAACTATTTGAGGTTTCCTTAATTGTCGCTGTAACTTGTGCTGCTAAAAAATAGAAGCGCCAATTTGGGACAGCCAACCCACCTTTGCCAATTTGGCATTGGGGGTATTTTCTACCCAATCTCGCCCTTCCACTTTTCCAAATAAGCTCTCCACATAATGTGTCCATTATGTTAAATATTTTTTCCGGTATTTTTCCGGGACTAGCTCTGAACAAATATAAAGCTTGAGGCAATAAAATCTTCTTAATCAAGCTAATTCTAGCTGCCATTGATAAATTTATTTTTCCCCTCCATTTCTGAATAAGTGGAAGCACATTCAGATCTATAAATTTATCCATACTATTTAACACATTAATTCCTAAATATCTAAATGAGTCCCCTTCGCCCACTACTCTTAGGGGCAATTCTGCCAAGTACGTTTGGGGGAATGTTAGGTCTGAATTAATTTAGCAGTTAGGTCTGGGGTCTGAATTTATTTAGGGGTCTTGTCTGAGATCTGAAGTAGTTTATGCTCTAGTCTGAGGTATGAGTCCATTTAGAAGTGCAGTATGGATCTGGAATGGATTTAAGTCCTGGTTTGGAGTCTGAATTTACTTTTAGAGTCTGGCATGTACTATGATTTTCTGTTGCTGCAAAGGGGATACTGTGATGCACACAGTATCCTGATGCTGTTCGCGTTAAGACCAGTGTTCAGAGGAGCCCAGAGCTAAGCAGAGTCTGGGAGTAATGGGGGTACATATAATTATGAGTATGATTGTGATATGGGTCTGAATTCTACATGTAGCCCAAGGTCTGAATTTTAGGCTATGATTTAATTAATGTAGGGGTGTGTTCTTACATTTGGATGTAAGTCTGCTCATGGCCTGAGTTAATGAAAGGCAGGGACGGATTGGCAATGTACCCCACCGGGACACTTCTCGGTGAGCCGATGGCTTGAAGCATGTTGTGGGCCGATGACGTTTGAGTCAGGGTAATTGCAGCAGGGCGGGCGGCAGCCGTTGCTCTCACTACAATACACATTACAATCCACACTACAATACACATTACAGACTTTCTCAGCCCTGATAATGAGATCGCAGCAGGGCTGTCGGCTGCCGCAATGTGTATTGTAGTGTGGATTATATGTTTATTGTCCTGAGAGCGACGGCCACCGCCCACCTTGCTGTAAGCTGTGCTGCATTTCCTCTGATGTGCTGGCCCGCCCCTGTACCTCCTTCTGCTAGGTCCTTTGACACTGGACAGCAGGAGAGAGAGCACTACTCTGCCCTCCAGATGTCAAAGGACCTTTGGCTCCTCCAACTCCCAGCGTCAGTGCGACTGACGCTGTGTCATCATCCCTACCCCTCCTGCTCCGGGACAGAAGCCAGAAGAGGCTGCTGCAGGTCTGCACACTCAGGTTTTTTGTTTTGTTTTTTTTTGTTTTTTTACAAGCTATTTGACAATGAGGAGGTGGTGGGGGTGGGCATTAAAGTGACCACTGTATATTACTGGGACAGGGGGGACATTACTGGGGGCTCTATAGGCACATTACTGGGGGCAGGGGGCATTACTGGGGGCACTATAAAGACTTTACTAGGGGCAGGGAGGGCAATACTGGTGGCTCTATAGGGACATTACTGGGGGCATTGGGCATTACTGGGGGCACTATAACGACTTTACTGGGGGCAGGGAGGGCAATACTGGTGGCTCTATAGTGACATGACTGGGGGCATTGCTGCTGGCTCTATAGTGACATTACTGGGGATGGGGTGCATTGCTGTGACCAGGGATATTACTGGGGGTAGGGGGGTATTGGTGTGGCCACTATAGGGACATTAATGGGAGCAGGGGGGATTACTGGGGGCTCTCTAGTTACATTACTAGTGGGAGGGGGGCATTATTGTGACCATTATAAGGACATTACTGGGGGCACTATAGGGACATTACTGGGGGCAGGGGGGCATTATTGGGGTTACTATTATTACTGAGGGCATTATTATTACTGAGGGAATTATAGGCAGTTTGTTGTTGATGGGGGCAGGCATTATTTCCACTGGGGACACTATAGGGGGCATTATTATTTTTACAGTATATTGGGGTAGCAGCAGGATGACAATGTTGGGGCACCATGGTGGGGAGGATGATGGAAATTTGAGGACTCTAAGATGTTTGTGTGTGAAACTCTGCAGAGATGGAACAAGGCTAGAAGATGTCATCATGTGTTGTCTGGTCCTAACGGAGAAGATGAGGAAAGAGAATATCAGAGGAGACATCACCGGATGTGAGAGGTATGTGACGCTGCATTACCCTATATGTATGGTAACTCTGAAAGACCGTCAGAATACTGATGGTAGGGCTGTCTCTCTGCTGTTGCCTGTGTTTTAACTCTTCATACCCTTTCTCTATATCTTAGAGCAAATTGGAGGGGGACAGGACATAGCAGTTGGCACTGGGCACCACAGAGGGGCAGATTCTAGAGAGGTTTTGGCCTCTTCTGGAGCAGTATATTGTGCTGCACAGAGCCAAATAAAAAATTGCAGCATGATATACTGCTCCCTCTATGGTATTTTTGGCCCTGCCCACCCATGTTGGCCCCACCTTCTCTCAATCTGGTCCCGCCCACAACATAGGGCGACTTTTTTTTTTTTTTTTTTTCGGGGCCACTTTTAATTCCCAATCCGCCCCTGATGAAAGGCTGGGGTCTGGATATACTTTAGGGTGTTCTCTATGATCTATATTGAGTCTAGGGTCTGAATTTATTCAGGGAATTAATTTAGCAGTCTGGGCTGAGGTCTGAATTTATTTAGGGTGCTGGTACAAGATCTGAAGTAATTTTATGTTCTAGTCTGAATTCTGAATTAGGCTTCATTCACACGTCCATATTTGTGCACATCCTGGAAAACGGTCAGTTTTTTGCGGATCCATTGTTCCGCAAAAAACAGAAAGGATGTATCCGTATGTCATCCGAATCCGCAAAAAACAGAAGTAGGAATCAAATCTTTTTTTTTTCTACCCTCCTGGAACGGAATCCGCAAATGCGGATGATATGCGGATGCCTTTCCGCATGTCTTCCGCATTTTTGGAGGTTCCATAGACTTGTATTGAGCTACGGACCGCAAAATTGGGATAGAAGTAGGACAGGACGATTTCTTTATGTACGCATTTTTTCGGGACCTATTGAAATGAATGGATCCGCATCCTATCCGCATAATTGTCCGAAATTGTGGAAACGGATGCGGACATGTGAATGGAGCCTTAATTTAGCAATCTGGTCTCGGGTCTGAATTTATTTAGGGCACTGGTATGAGATCTGAAGTGATTTAGGGTCCAGTCTTGGAGTCTGGTCTGAGGTCTGTATTTATTTACGGCACTGTTTGAGATCTGAAGTCATTTTAAGGTCTAGGGTAGTCTGATGTCTGAATTAATTTAGCAATCTGTTCTGTGGTTTGAATGTATTTAGGGTCTAGTTTAGGAGTTTTGAACTCAGGTCTAGCCTGGGGTCTGAATTGATATGTGTTGCTATAAAGGGTGAGGGTGGGCAAACTATATCTGTGTAGCAAACTCCATAGTCGCCAGGAAAAGTCATCATGGTGGTGTGGGCTGGATGAAGATGAGAAGAGGTCACCTATGAGTCAATGGATGTAATTCTTCTTTATTCTACCGGTGACTGCATCTAATCAGTGGAGTACTTTCTTGTATAATCTGCAGCATGATTATATGTTGCCAGCCTCCTGTTTGTAATCACAGCTATAGCAGAAGCAGGTATAGCAGTTGGTCTCAGGCCCTGGTGTTTGAGGGACCCCAAGGGTCCCTCTGCCTCATAAAAACACAGTTTTTTAAATACCACATGGTACCATAGGTTAGAGTCCCTGTTGTAGATATTGTATTGTGGCCTAGGAGCTTAGGTTTTGCCTCTGTATTGGAGGTCAGGTTCATTGTGCCACATCGCAAATTTTTTACTGAACATGAATATGGCTCACATTACAATTCAGCATCAACCTCCTTCATTTTCTGTAGCTAACCTAACATTTACAAGGTTATATACCACCATTCTTCTTATCCTTTACAGATCTTCACTTTGATAAATCAGAGATAAATGCCATTTTATTTTTACCAGACACTCTCCACAGGGGCCTTGCCATCAGCAGCAAAAAGCAAAAGACGCAAACAGAGAATAAAATTATCATGAGCTGCAGCAAGCGTTGTCTTCACAAAGTAGCACAAAGTTGCCTGGCTTGACTCCTAATAAAACGAGATGAGGAAAGTGGTAAGGGTTCAGGTCAGATGTGTTACAGAGAAATCTCTCCTCTCACCCATGTAATGCAGCATGAAAAATATTTTTCCTGGAAGAAATTTTCCATTTCTCTGTTAAATCTCCTGTTGTATGTGGTAGCAGAAAGTAATGCAGATACTTGTTTTTTTTTTCTTGTGTCTGCTTTTTTTTGCCAACCTGATGTAAAGGGTCAAACAATGCTTAATACTATACTTAAATAGTAATTATAACAAAAATAATACACATTTCTTCTAAATATGAGGGAACAAGTAGCAGTTATTTAGCAGTACTATAGTTTTTGGAGTAAATTGTGGCAAAACTTTGCTGGAAGACCGCATGTGACCTCATCCTTGGGTTTCATGAACAGGGTAGGCCTTTAGATGAGAATATCTACACATACATAACACACAACAGAGCCTATGTGACCACAAACTGAGGCTGCACTAGCCAACTAACATTATAATGATATGCCTCATGCACATAGCCGGCCCCGGCCTGTGCCTGTGCTGCAGACTGCAAATTGTGGTCCTCAATGCACAGGCACCAACCATAGGGCCATCGTATGCAGACGCGGACCTATTCACTTGAATGGTTTTCATGATCTGGATTAGAAAAACATGGCTCCGTTCTTCCAAAAACAGTGCCACAAATGTCTACAGGTTGGGTCTGGTATTGTCCTTTCATTTCAATGAAGCAGAGCTGAAATAACAAACACAACCTGTGTACAGATGTGGCATGGTAGCCATCCAAATATGGGGCATTTAACCGTATGCTGATGGAGCGATTTTCCATTTTTGTTTTTTACTCCCTGTCTTCTTGGAGCCATTTTTATTTTTCTGTTCACACAGCTGTATGATAACTTATTTATGCAGGACAAGTTGTAATTTCTAATGGCATAATTTAATATTCCATACAATGTAGTGGGAAGCTGGAAAAAAATTCCAAATGAAATTGGGGGGAAAAAACGCAATTGCACAACAGTTTTATGTTTTTGTTTTTTTTTATAGTGTTCACTATGAGATAAAATTGACCTCTTACTTTCATTCTCCAGGTCAGACAAATACAGAGATACGGCATATGTCTAATTTTTTTTTTTGCGTTTTAATACTGAAAAAAAAAAAAAAACAACTTTGAAAATAATTATTTTTTTCTTTTCAGCGCCATATTCTGACCCCCTATAACTTTTTTGCAGTTATGTGTATGGAGCTTTGTGAGGATTCATTTTTTTCAGGGCAATCTGTCTGTAAGACTCTTTGATCACATTTTGGAGTGCATATGACTTTGTGATCGCTTTTATTTTATTTTTTTGTAGGAGGTAAAGCAACCAAAAAACTGCAATTTGGCCATTTTGACTTTTTTTTTCCATTTTGGCGTTTACCATATTGGATACATATTTTTAGATATTAATAGTACAGGAGTTTGAACATGGTAATGCCTATGGTGTATACTATTTTTTATAGTTTTTTTTATTGTTTATGTATTTTTATTTTCATTTGGGGGAAAGCGCTCCACAGGAACTAATGTGCAGCAGCCTCTTGTCACTCAGAAGGACAGAGCCTGCCACACACTGCATCCAGCTCCCCTGATCCTCGTGCTTCCAAGTTTTTGTGCCTCCAGGTGCTGTGGTCACATTTGACCATGGCATCTAAGGAGTTAAAAGTTCACAATCAGCATTACCACCAGTCGCGGACATTAAGCCTCGGTGTCTGCTATGTGAAGCAGCAGGTCTCTGGGGTGGGTGCCATCTTTAAAAACCCATTATGTGATGTATTAGTACTCTGCCTAGAGATGAGTGAAGTTTTGAAAAATTTGGTTTGGCAACTTTGCTGAAGTTAGTCAAGAAATTCAATTTGTTCTGAATTAAATCATCACAAATCACTATAAATCAGGTATACCCAGGCCACTCTGCCTAAGGCCACGACCGCCGACAGTAAATTTACATCAGTATGGAATTTAAAAATGGTGCCTGCTGGCGCATGCAGCGGGCACCATGGGAGCTGGATGTCTTCTATTTAAAAGAGCAGACACCCGGCACTAATGTCCGCAACCGGCGATAATGCCAGTTGCAGAATTTAACCCTTTAGATACTGTGATCATTCAGGTGTGTGTCGGCTTCCCCCGGCAGGGATTGAGGAAGTCGGAGCATGTATGCAGCAGCTCCTGTCCTCCTGTGTGATGTCCTCCTGTGTGACTGCTGTGTGGCAGTTTGTGATCGATCAGTTCAAAATAAACTGATCTAAGTGAACTAAATCATTTAGTTCACCTTCCTGACAAAGATTAGTTCACCAGCAAGTGGGAGGTGATAGACACTAGACAGGGGCGATTCAGCAGCTCTAGCAGGATCACTGTCACTATCACTACCACTTTCTTTATACAAACGAATATGGGTATTCACCCTTACCAGCTCTGCTGTTTAGGGGCCTCATGAGTGCTTAGTAGTCAGTGTGACACAGAGAGGAGGAAAGCCCACTCATAAACTAAGAAAGAGATCCAGCACTTCCGACATAACAACTGGTTCTTTATTCATTTTTTTGTTTTATGCGTTTCTGGCGACTCTCGCTCAAAAACACAAAGGTATAAAAGGGAAATAATAAGACATAAGCAATAAGCTAAATGAATTCAATAATAAAGTCAATAATAAAGTATTAAACTTTGTTATACATGCATCCGCCATTTTAGAAAAAAAATGATTTGTGAGGAAATTCTGATTCGCAGGGAAATTCTGATTCATTGTGAATCAAAGTTTTCCTAAACTTTGGACTTAATCCGCTTCAGATGCTTCGATTTGTTCAACACTGCTCTTGACCCTAGGACCACTCCCAAATGCTCAAGTCTGTCCCATCACCTTCCTGGGACTGTTGGCAACTATTAGTGTGGTATTGTCCTGGGAATGAGAAGTTATCCAGTTTACCTAATCTGGGAAAACAGCCTTTGTGGCATAAAGAAGATTTTTGTATTATCCCCTTTGAAGATACATGTAAACTGGACCACAAATGCCTGGGGAGCTTTGCTTTGCCTTCCGTAGGCAATAATACATATATATGAGAAAGGTTGAACTATTGGAAATTTGTCCTTCCACCCCTTCCTAACTTGTGTTTCTACCCAGTGAATTTTAGGAAGCGAACTTTTGTTCACAATTACATCATATTAGACAGTTATTAGACACTTTAACACAGCATGAAACACAGGATAAAATTTAAGGATTTGGACCAGTAAAGGAACATAAAGAGTTACCCTAATGTGACAAAAAAGAGACTGCTTTACAGAAAATAGTCACAATGTAAATCCAGAAGTTATAATTATAAATTGTTATTATAATTAAAAATGAAAAAAAAAAAAACACCTGAAAAACTTAGTGCAATTGAGCTAAGATTGACAAAGTATTAACTGCTAGTGGTGCTTGGTCAATGATCATACAAGGGTTGCACCCTTTATTTTGGGTTCTGCAACAGGGTATATGTTTAGGCAAGGTCACGTTAATAGTGGGTGGCATCTCCCCTTGCTGTCATACAGGGTATTACTCTGTCATGGTAAGGCCCCATTCACACGACCGTATGTATTCCGTGATCCGTATAAAAATGGAACGGAAGACATGCGGAAAGTCTTCCGTTGTGTTCCGCAATTTTGCGGACCCATTGACTCTAATGGGGCTACGGACGTGATTTTGTGGCCAAGTATAGGACATGTTTTATTTTTACACTGTGGTTTTTTTTCTCCTATGGAAAAATGAATGGGTCTGTATGGACTGGGGTGTCTAGGGCCCACCAGTAAAATTCCCTCTGGGGGCCCACAGTAAAGCTCACTCTGGGGCCCACATGCATATGCTACCTGCCCACTACATCCACATAGATGACATGCATTAGCATCAGCAGCCTTTTATAGGTCAGTCTACTGTGCCTGTGTCACTTGTGCAGGAGGTGGGGGACTATACCTAAGCTGATTCATGGGCCAGTCCGAGCCTGGTCTGTATGGTTCTGCATCTTATCCGCAAAAAATATATAAGATGCGGAAATGTACATACGGTCGTGTGAATGGGGCCTAATGGTCATGTAGATGCCGGATATCCTCCTGTGGTAGATCATTCCAAGCTCTTTCAACTGCTGGCTGCTGTGCATGGGACATCCATTGTCCCATCAGCTCCAGACATTCTTGATCTGGGACTGAGCTAGCCACTGGACCTGCTGGATACCCTGAAGAGCATTTTGAGTAGTACAGGCAGTATGTGGACTGGGGTAATCTTGTTGGAACACCACATTTCTTGTGTCAAAAAAGGCAGTAGGACTGGTTCCACAAGCTGGACAGGGTTCCCTGCAATGCCTGACAGGAATGGCCATGGTAGCTAATGGTGCCCCACACATGACACCAGGTGTTGGTCCTGTGTGCCTTCACACTATACATGATTGCAGTAGGTGCTCTCCAGCCCTTCTGCAAACTCTGATGAGGCCATCATTAGTATCAAGGCAGAGCCTGTTTTTATCACTGAACTCTACTGTTTGCCATTGATGGCCACATCAGAGTTCGCAGGAGAGTTGGAGAGCGCCTACTGCCATCATATCAGGGCCATATTTAACACTAGGCACTAGAGGTCCAGTCCGGTGGTGTTATTCAGTCACTGTCTTTACTATAATTTGGGGTAGAGATAATCTAAGTATAAAGATTCCAGTGTAAATGTCACTACGAGAGAAATTTAGTTTAATCAGTCATGAAATAAACAATAGTTGTATCTTTGATCTTCTCCTTTGTTAACACTTACCAATTACCATCGCGATTTCTCAGAAATGAGTAAATCATGACAATAATTGGTGAAAGTAAATGTTCTTTAATGGGGACATATTCCAGCTAAGTGGTTAGGGCAGTAATACGACCACGATGGGAGTAGAGAAAACCCAAGAGGTCCACACATAAGCAGGTGGCAAGAGAACAAGTCAATTATCACAACAGTAGTAAACAAAATAACAATATTATAAGTATTATTAAAAATAATATTACAAAATACAGTGGTGTGAGTCATATTATAGCACTACTATTTGCCACTGCCACTGATACTTAGGCACTGTGGGGGTATTAGATAAAAAATTGTATATTATATATATCTTGCATTTCTATACATGTGCACACCATAATATTTATAGGCTAGATATCAGGGAGTTTTTAACTGAATCATGAATATTAACAATATCCGCACTTTATTCTCTGTCGATATTACATCAATGTAATGTTATGTCCATGTCACCTACTGTATGTAACCACATAATTTCTAGCACACAATGAATACATACCTGTAGATACTCTAGATCTAGATAAGACAACATAGACAAGATGTCTTGTGATAGCTAGTATTTTTTACTGCAAGCGGCTCACATACAGCAGCAAGCACATTTCTTTTTTAACCCGCTTGCTACCAGTGCCGTACATGTACTGCGCTGGAGCGAAGTTCAAACATGGTGTCCGCTCGCTTGTAGAGATGAGCGAGCACTAAAATGCTCGGGTGCTCGTTATTCGAGACGAACTTTTCCCGATGCTCGAGTGCTCGTTTTGAGTAACGGACCTCATTGAAGTCAATTGGAGACTCGAGCATTTTTTGCAGGGGACCAAGGCTCTGCCTAGGGAAGGCTGGGTGAAAACCTGGAAACATCAGAAAATGATGGAAACACCACGGAAATGGACAGGAAACGGCAGGGGCAGCATGCATGGATGCCTCTGAGGCTGCCTAATCGTACCATTATGCCAAATTCTGGGCAACAGCCTGGTGGTGACCCTCAAGACAATTGTGCTGACTCAAACCAAGATGGGCAAGGCACATGCCCATCACATGTTAGGGAAGCACCCACCTAGGTGCAACTAAGGTCCATCACCCATGCCCATGCTGGCACTGCTCTCCTATCCCCAGCCACACGATGCAGGCATAAGCCTGACACAGCATGGCGGTGACACCAACAAGTGACCAAGTTAGATGAGGTAGCAGGTGAGCCACCCAAAAATTTAGCCTGACGCAGCATGGCGGTGACAACAGAGTGACCGAGTTAGACTGAGGTAGCAGGAGGTGAAGCACGGATGGTAATTTGAAGGAGAAGGAGGAGGGGTTGGAGGAAGAGACATAGTAAGTCTGAGAAACCGTGACCGAGGTAGGCCCCGCAATCCTCCAAGTGGGCAGTACATGAGTGGCCCCAGGGTCAGACTCGGTCAGAGTGACCGAGCTGCACGACGGTAGCAGTTAGAGCACATAAAAAATTTAGCGTGGCCCTGTATGTGGACGTTGAGGGCCTGGAGGCTGTCTCCTTGAGAAATGCTCAGGGTGGCGGAACGCCGGGCTCGACGGCGGACCCTTTTCGGGTTATCGATTGTCGAAATGTTGGCTTACATCAAGTTTAGTATCTGTTCTTATCAGTTGCTGTGGCTGTTGGTGGTAAAGTGGTGAGCATAGCTGCTTTCAAGCAGTTGACCCGGGTTCGATTCCCGTCTATCGCATTATGTGGAAAAATTGATTGGAGAGAGGGCCTGTATGTGGTCCTCTGGAAAAATTATTTGGAGAGAGAGAAAAAAGACGTATTTTTAAAAGTGACGTTCAGTATAGATCAGTTAAAGAGAAAGAAAGGATTTTATGAAATTGGATTTGTATCACTGAGAGCAAAAGAATGTATTTTTTTACGTGACGTGCAGTATAGATCACTTGGAGATAAAAAAGGGGAATGTGCAGACTTGGGCTGCTATAGTGCAAACCACTATGGTGGTGACAACAGAGTGAGCGAGTGACACTGCAGGAGCAGGTGAACGACATAAACATTTTTCGTGGCCCTGTATGGCGGCGGTGACAACAGAGTGACTGAATTAGTATGCGGTAGCTGGTGAAGCACCCAAAAATTTAGCCTGACACAGCATGGCGGTTACACCACCAATGACTTTGTCCGACTGAGAATGCAGTGAAATGGCTTTTGTTGAGCCTCCAAAAATTTTTTTCTTTTCGGAGTACACTTCTCCCCTGCAAAAAAATTTTTTTTTAAATGTCGGTACTTGCGCCTCCTGAAAAATTGTTTTGGACTGTCTGTTTGACGCTCCTGAAACATTGTTTTACAGTGTCTGTAGTTGACACTGCGGAAAAATTGTTTGGAGAGAGGGCCTGTGGGTGGCCCTCCGGAAAAATTGTTTGGAGAGAGGGCCTGTAGGTGGCCCTCCGGAAAAATTGTTTGGAGAGATGCCTGTAGGGGGCCCTCCGGAAAAATTGTCGTAAAAGAGTGCCAGTTGGCCCGCTAAAAAATTGCGTTTTGGGTCAGCGTTAGGCAAATACGACAAGGAGGAGGAGGAGTAGGAGGAGTAGAGAAGAGGAATCGGATACATAAGTAATGTTAATCTTTAGCAGCTTTCCCCCGGAGGAGATTTGAATTCCAGTAAAATCCAGGCTTTGTTCATTTTAATAAGGGTCAGCCTGTCAGAGCTGTCAGTTGACAGGCGTGTACGCTTATCGGTGATGATGCCACCAGCTGCACTGAATACCCGCTCTGACAACACGCTAGCGGCAGGGCAGGCCAGCACCTCCAAGGCGTACAGCGCCAGTTCAGGCCACGTGTCCAGCTTTGAAACCCAGTAGTTGTATGGAGCAGACTGATCGGTCCGGACGTTGGTATGGTCAGCTAGGTACTCCCTCACCATCTTTCTGTAAAGCTCACCCCTACTCTGTCGAGACCGGGGACAGGTGACAGTGTCTTGCTGGGGTGACATAAAACTGGCAAAGGCCTTGTAGAGCGTTCCCCTGCCAGTGCTGGACAAGCTGCCTGCTCGCCTACTCTCCCCCGCTACTTGACCCACAGAAGCACGCCCTCTGCCACTAGTGGTGTCAGATGGGAAGGATTGTTTCAGCTTGTGCACCAGGGCCTGTTGATATTGATTCACTCTCATACTCCTTTCCTCTACAGGGATGAGAGTGGAAAGGTTCTGCTTGTACCGTTGGTCCAGGAGAGTGAA
>ONZH01020641.1:0-92868 GCA_900303285.1 Rhinella marina | reverse complement strand
CTAGAAAAGTATTATTAAAGTGTAACTGTCATGTTTTCATTAAAGCCCTGTCATGTATGTGTAAGATGTCTTCCATCATGATGTAATTAGTATGCTCTGAGTTATATGTAGCCATAACTCAGAAGTCTAGAAGCCTGTCTCTGATGACTTAGCTAGACATATACAGCACACACTGTCACACATCCATATAAATACATCTATACATGCACACTTTCAAAGCAGAATTTGGTCTGAAGTTTAGGAAAACTTTGATTCACAAAGAATCCTTTTTTCCTTGAGCTTGATAGTAACTAATCCGGTTTTCCTAAAATGGGGGCTGCACGTGTTACAAGCAAAACTAAGTGTAGAGGAAACAAGATTACCCATGATGCCATGCAGCCAGCCAATCAGCAGATAGCCATCCTCTGTGATGTCACAGCCCTATAAACTCATTCTGTGAAATCTCTGCTATTGTTCTGTGAGCTGAGCATAGGGAGATTTGTGACAATCGTTCATGCCCTAGGGACTGTGTTGATGAAAACAATTAATGACACAGTTTAGGGAGAGTGTAAGGAAAATGCATGGAGAGTGCAGAGAGACTTATACTACATCAGTTTTATTAATGCCTACATTTACTTACTCCTACATCAGCCATAAATGTAATTCAATACCATTAAGATGGAAGCCTTTATTATTCCAGTGCCAGCTTGCCAACCTATACCATCCAGTATGCACCCCCTAGGGTTGCTAGGTCTTAATGATGATCATTCTCATATTTTGCTGGCTTTACTTCTTCTAAATCATCCTTCAAAGTCTCCATGTCCTAGAAAAGTCAGCAAGTTGCAGAGAGAGGAGGAGCTGGATGTTCCTGTTGACATATTCTCATCAATATTAGATGCTGTAGAAAAGGAGGAAAAGCAGATGGCAGAAGAAGGGCTCCCATCTGTAGGGCAGAAGAGCGCTGGGGGTTGGTGAAGTGTGTATGTCAGAATTGATTAATATTCTGTGTTTACTGTTAGAGATGAGCAAGCACTAAAATGCTCGGGTGCTCGTTATTCGAGTCGAATTTTTCCCGATGCTCGGGTGCTCGTTTCGAATAACGAACCCCATTGAAGTCAATGGGAGACTCGAGCATTTTTGCAGGGGACAAAGGCTCTGCCTAGGGAAGGCTGGGTGAAAACCTGGAAACCTCAGAAAATGATGGAAACACCACGGAAATGGACAGGAAACAGCAGGGGCAGCATGCATGGATGCCTCTGAGGCTGCTTAATCCCACCATTACCCCAAATTCTCAGGCAACAGCCTGGTGGTTAACCTCATGGCAATTGTGCTCACCCAGACCAAGAAAGGCGAGGCAAATACCCATCACATGTTAGGGAAGCACCCAACTAGGTGCAACGAAGGTCCATCACCGCCTGTAGGTGACACCACTGCTCATGCTGGCACTGCAGCTGACATCGAGTTTAGTATCTGTTCTTATCAGTTGCTGTGGCTGTTGGTGGTATAGTGGTGAGCATAGCTGCTTCCCAAGCAGTTGACCTGGGTTTGATTCCCGTCTATCGCAGGAGGCAATTAAAAGAAGATCTAAAAAAAAAATCAGTACAATATCTAATACGTCCCCTACCCGGGTAAATTGTTTGGAGAGAGGGCCTGTAGGTGTGGGGAAGGAGGTTTCGCTGGAAAAGCCAGAGGAGTGCCCCCTGGGCTAACGTGTGTGGTGGTGACAACAGCCGGAATGGATTTTGAAAAACTGTAGCATCAACCAGTATGGTATCGATTCTTCTCAGTTTAATACCGTATACGTCCCCTATCTTGGGACCCTATATTTCATGGATTTTTCGACCACGGAAAACGGAAAAAGAGCTTGCTCTGGCCAGGGGAGTTTCTTTCCCAATGCAGCTAAGGGGACGTGTCCATGCTCTGCCTATCACAGGTCAGGAGGCAATTAAAAGAAGAAAAACAAAAAACATCAGTACAATATCTAATATGTCCCCTATCCGGGTAAATTGTTTGGAGAGAGGGCCTGTAGCTGGGGGGAAGGAGGTTTCGCTGGAAGAGCCAGAGGAGTGCCCCCTGGGCTAACGTGTGGTGTTGACAACAGCCAGAATGGATTTTGAAAAACTGTTGCATCAACCGGTATGGTATCGATTCTTCTCAGTTTAATACCGTATACGTCCCCTATCTTGGGACCTTATATTTCATGGATTTTTCGACCACGGAAAACGGAAAAAGAGCTTGCTCTGGCCAGGGGAGTATCTTTCCCACTGCAGCTAAGGGGACGTGCCCATGCTCTGCCTACCACAGGTCAAGAGGCAATTAAAAGAAGAACAAAAAAAACATCAGTACAATATCTAATATGTCCCCTATCCGGGTAAATTGTTTGGAGAGAGGGCCTGTAGGTGGGGGGGCAGGCTGGGGGGAAGGAGGTTTTGCTGGAAGAGCCAGAGGAGTGCCCCCTGGGCTAGCGTGTGTGGTGGTGATAACAGCCGGATGGATTTAGAATGACGACGCAGGACCCCAACTTAAAAATTTAGCATCAACCGGTACAGTCGTAAATTATGAGATTGATCAAGTGTGGTATGTCTTCTATGTATACTACTCAGTTTAATACCGTATATGGCAGCTATCTGGAAAAATAGTTTGGAGAGAGAGAAAGAAAGGACAAAGACGTAAATTCTTTGGAGAGAGGGCCTGTAGGTGGGGGGGCAGGCTGGGGGGAAGGAGGTTGAGCTGGAAGAGCCAGAGGAGTGCCCCCTGGGCTTGCGTGTGTGGTGGTGACAACAGCCGGATGTAGTTAGAATGACGACGCAGGACCCCAACTTAAAAATTTAGCATCAACCGGTACAATTGTCAATTATGAGCTCGATCAAGTGTAGCATGACTTTTAAATGGATATTGCATGTGGTCACATACTCCCTGGAATCCCATAGTCACACCTTCCCTGATGTGCTAGCCCAGAACATTCTCTGCCCCAATTCGCAAGACCTTTTACTGTTTCCATGTGCTGACAGTGGGGATTTACCAGTGTTGTCTGAGGAGGTGGTGGACAATGGCGAGACACAGGTGTCGGGGGGTGAGGTAGTTGTATGGGAAGCAAGTTACAGTGGGGACTCCTTGGGGGGACTTTCTCATGATGGGACAGATTCAACTTGGGTGGATCAGGCACAGGAACAGATCAATTTTTTTTGTGTTTATTTAACTTTTATTTAGCAAAAAATAACCAGAGATATTTATTCGTTATCTTCTCTGCGCAGTCTGGCGTTGGGGTTCGTCACTTTGATGGCGAGCTGTGCCGCTCTCTCCACAATGGTCTTTAGGTTCTTAGATGGAGACGTTGTCGGCGATTTCAGCACAGAAGGACTTGTTGCTCATCAACAGAACCTTGACCTCCTTGACATTGTGGACCAGGAATTTGCGGGTGGACCAGGAATTTGCGGAACCCTGTTGGCAGCATGTGTTTGGTCTTCTACTTGCTACCGTATCCAATGTTGGGCAATATAGATACGCAGGTAATATTATTTTTCACACCTATCCCAAAAATAATAATTTACGCAGTTTGCGCAAATAAAACTGGAAACTGGAATTGGAGAGAGGGCCTGTAGGTGGACCTCCGGAAAAATTGTTTGGAGAGAGGGCCTGTAGGTGGACCTCCGGAAAAATTGTTTGGAGAGAGGGCCTGTAGGTGGACCTCCGGAAAAATTGTTTGGACAGAGGGCCTGTAGGTGGACCTCTGAAAAAATTGTTTGGAAAGAGGGCCTGTAGGTGGACCTCCGGAAAAATTGTTTGGACAGAGGGCCTGTAGGTAGACCTCCGCAAAAATTGTTTGGACAGAAGGCCTGTAGGTGGATCTCCGGAAAAAATTTTTGGAGAGAGGGCCTGTAGGTGGACCTCTGGAAAAATAGTTTGAATAGAGGGCCTGTAGGGGGCCCTCCTGAAAAATTGTGGTAAAAGAGTGCCAGTTGGACCTCTAAAAAATGGCGTTTTTTGGGTCAGCGTTAGGCAAAGACGATATGGAGGAGGAGGAGAAGTAGGAGGACTAGAGAAGAGGAATCGGACTCATAAGTTATTTAAATCTTTAGCTGCTTTCCCCCGGAGGAGATTTGAATTCCGGTGAAATCCAGGCTTTGTTCATTTTAATAATCGTCAGCCTGTCAGCGCTGTCAGTTGACAGGCGTGTACACTTATCGGTGATGACGCCACCAGCTGCACTGAATACCCGCTCTGACAGCACGCTAGCGGCAGGGCAGGCAAGCACCTCCAAGGCATACAGCGCCAGTTCAGGCCACATGTCCAGCTTTGAAACCCAGTAGTTGTATGGAGCAGAGTGATCGCTACGGACGTTGGTATGGTCAGCTAGGTACTCCCTCACCATTTTTCTGTACAGCTCCCCCCTACTCTGCCTAGACTGGGGACAGGTGACAGTGTCTTGCTGGGGTGACATAAAACTGGCAAAGGCCTTGGAGAGCGTTCCCCTGCCAGTGCTGGACAAGCTGCCTGCTCGCCTCCTCTCCCCCGCTACTTGGCCCACAGAACCATACCCTCTGCCGCTAGCGGCGTCAGATGGGAAGAATTGTTTCAGCTTGTGCACCAGAGCCTGTTGATATCTATTCACTGTCATACTCCTTTCCTCTGCAGGGATGAGAGTGTAAAGGTTCTGCTTGTACCGTGGGTCCAGGAGAGTGAACACCCAGTAATCGGTGTTTGAAAAAATGCTTATAACGCGAGGGTCACGGGATAGGCAGCCTAAAATGAAGTCTGCCATGTGCGCCAGAGTCCCAACACGCAAGAATTCCCTCTCCTCACTGGCCTGACTCTCCATTTCCTCCTCCTCCTCCAAGTCCTCCTCTTCAGCCCATACACGCTCAAGAGTTAAGGACTGAGCACTGGTACCCTCTACTGTCTCGCCAACATTCTCCTCCTCTTCCTCCTCATCCTCATCCCCCTCCTCCAATACGCGCTTAGAAACAGACCGGAGGGTGCTCTTGCTATCAAGCGACGTATCTTCCTCCACCGTCTCTTGTGACAAGCGCAAAGCATCCGACTTGATGCTGAGCAGTGAGTTTTTCAACAGGCAAAGCAGCGGGATGGTGAGGCTGATAATGGCGGCATCGCCGCTGACCATCTGTGTTGACTTCTCAAAGTTGCTCAACACCTGGCAGATATCAGACATCCACGTCCACTCCTCATTGTAGACTTGAGGAATCTGACTGACCTGACTACCAGTTCTGGTGGAAGTTGACATCTGGCAGTCTACAATCGCTCTGCGCTGCTGGTAAACTCTGGATAACATGTTTAATGTGGAATTCAATCTCGTGGGCACGTCGCACAACAGTCAGTGAGCGGGCAGTTGTAGGCAGCGCTGCACTGCCCTGAGAGTGGCAGCATCTGTGGTCGACTTATGGAAATGCGCACAGATGCGGCGCACCTTGGTGAGCAAATCAGACAGATTGGGGTATGTCTTGAGGTACCGCTGAACTATGAGATTGAACACGTGGGCCAGGCATGGCACATGTGTCAGTCTGCCGAGTTGCAGAGCCGCCACCAGGTTACGCCCTTTGTCACACACAACCATGCCTGGCTTGAGGTTCAGCGGTGCCAGCCACACATTGGTCTGCACCAGGATGCCCTGTAACAGCTCTTGGGCGGTGTGCCTTTTGTCACCTAACCTCAGCAGTTTGAGCACCGCCTGCTGGCGCTTACCCACGGCACTGCTGCTGCGCCTAGAGCTACCGACTGAAGGCGCCGTGCCCACGGTTGGTAATTCGGTGGAGGAGGAGGAGGGGTCGGAGGAGGAGGCATAGTACGTCTGAGAGACCGTGACCGAGGTAGGCCCCGCAATCCTCGGTGTGGGCAGTACATGAGCGGCCCCAGGGTCATTCTCGGTCCCAGCCTCCGTGGTTAGGTGGACCTTTTCAGAAACAGCGTTGGTCAGGGCACGGATGATGTTCTGTGACACGTGCTGGTGTAGGGCTGGGACGGCACATCGGGAAAAATAGTGGCGGCTGGGGACCGAATACCAAGGGGCAGCCACCGCCATGAGATTGCGAAAGGCCTCGGTCTCTACCAGCCTATAGGACAGCATCTCAAGGCTAAGCAGTTTGGAGATGTGGACATTGAGGGCTTGGGCATGTGGGTGGGTGGAACTGTATTTCCTCTTGCGCTCCAGCGTCTGCTGTAAAGACAGCTGAACGCTGCGCTGGGACACGTTGGTGGACACTGTGGAGGATCGTGGAGGTGAAGGCGTGGTTTTCCGGCGGGAGGCGCTCGTGCCGGGGTCCTGGGCAGGGGGTTGACTAGCAGAGGCAGCGAGTGACGCAGGGGGTTGACTAGCAGAGGCAGCGAGTGACACAGGGGAAGGAGCAGTGGTGTGACCCGCAGGAGGTGGTGAACGGCCTTGGTTCCACTAGTGTTCAACATTTTCTGTATATAAGTGTATGATATAAAAAAAAAATAAACGGGCCTGGTGTACTGATACCCACAAACTTGTTCAGTCTGGTTTAATTAAGTGAAGTACAGAAAGTGTCACCTGGACAGAATATGCGGATTGGAGTGAGTGTGCTGAACTGTGACACACAGAAAGGTTACACGCAGCTGAGTAAAATGGATTTGTATCACTGAGCTAAAACAACTAAAAAACTAATTTTTTTTTAATTTTTTTTTTTTTAGTTTAGTTTTTTTGGGAACGTGACGTGCAGGAACTATCGGAGACCTAACTCACACCCTGTTAACGGTGGCTATTTAGACTGCGACCCAGACAAATGTCGCACAGAGATTTTTTGGATCAAGCTGTATACGTTATTGCTAGCAAATGACTTGGTTGTATTCTGTGACGTACAGAAAGTGTCACCTGGACAGTATATATGGATTGGAGTGAGTGTGCTGAACTGTGACACACAGAATGGTTCCACACTGCTGTGTGCAATGGATTTGTATCACTGAGATATAACATAAAAAAGAAAGGGGGTTATATATGGCGATAGTTGCACTACTATTGCCAGCCAGCCAGCCAAGCCAGGAGACCAAAAAAAAAATGTCTTCTAGCCCTTAGAAGGGCTGTTGGGTTCTTTGTGGGTGATTCCTGCCTAACAGAGAACTAAATGCAGTCCCTAACACTCTCCCTGAAACGCAGCAGCTCTATCCCTAACGACATCCAGACGGCATCTGAGCTGAGCACCGCAGCCAGTCACTAGTATATTCCAGGGTCACCTGATCAGGCCAGCCAACCCCTGCTATCGACATGTAAGGGCCCCACGTAATGCTGGGTGTACTGTAGAGTCTCCTGGCTTGTGATTGGTTGTGTTTATAGGCGCCAAAAAAGCACGATGCGGAAGTTGCCATTTCCTCGAGTATGGCGAGATACTCGTCCGAGCAGCGAGCACTTACGAGTACCCTAATACTCGAATGAGCACCAAGCTCGGACGAGTATGCTCGCTCATCTCTATTTACTGTCAAATAACCTGCAGTAGACTATGGGCCAGAACAGCAATAATATGCATATTGTGCCCCCACCTAACCAGCCAAACCCCATACCAGCAACAGTTATTGTTTAGAGGTGCATTCATTACAAAAAGTTTCTTGGCTAACTTTGATGAAGATGCCAAATCGAATTTTCCAAAACTTCACTCACCTTTAATGCATACAGATGCATACAGATGAGCAGAAGCATTAAGAACATACAGTAGTATTTAAAAAATAGCAGTGCGTTTTAAAAAAGCAAATAAAAGAACAAAAATATTATAATAACTTTTATTTCCATAATGCAAATGCACTAAAAATGCTACACATTCAATTCCAAATGAAAACAATAACATTTATCTTGTTTGTGTTATTCTGTTACAGAAAGTAAAATGGAATATTAGGCTGTTCAAAAATATAAAATAAAAATATGAATAAAAAATTTTTGAGATTTTATTTTACTTTGAATTACCGAACTAACATTTAGAGGCATAACCATTGCTTGACATCTGTGTTGCATGGCGTTGACCAACTTCCGGCACCTGTGAACAGGAATGCCAGTCCAGGACGATTGGACCACATTCCATTTTTAAGTTTACCTCATAAATTACATGTCACTCCACAAGGTCTTTACGGGATTGAGGTCGGGTAATTGGGCTGGCCCCTCTATTATCTGAAATCTGTTTGTAACCAAGGTGTTGTTTGTTTCCTGGTGTGTTTTTTTGTCATTGTCATGTTGAAACATCCACTTCAAGGGCATTTCTTCTTCAGTATAGAACAACAGGATCTCCTCAAGTATTTTGAAATGTTCAAACTGATCCATGGTCCCTCGAATATGATACATTGGCCCAACACTGCGATTGCTCAGACTCATAGAAAACCATTGTTTCTGGGCAGCCAATGGCTGTTGTTTACATGGGACAGTCTGGTGCCAGGAAATAATTTTGGCTTTGCAGCAGTGATACTTTCACCTGTTGAATGAGCCCATTTAGGTAATTGTTGGCACCTTTACATTGGATGGATATCAGAAATGAGCTTTCTAACAAACATTCAGTACCAATATTGGGCCCTATATTCAGCCCTTGTTTAAGGATCTATATAGACCTGATTCTTGATACACAGAGATAAACATATTTGCTATGCAAACACGTGGCATTTTTGTGGCATTTCAGCCGCATTCTTAAACTTTTTGGGGGGAGGGGGAGGGCAGAAAACTATTTAGCAAAAAAAAAAACTCTTCAGCAAAAGAACACCAAAATTGCAGCAGAAATGCAGTGAAAATTCTATGTGTGAAGATGTAAGAACAACTAAAAAGCAAACAACATATCTGGGAGAGTTACATCAACAGTGTAGTCAGCGAAATTGCCACTTTGATTCACTTCACTTATGATGCCCACATGTTTTGGGTGCTATAGCATATGTACCATGCAGCCGCCCGGCTGGGGGGTTGGGGGGGACACATGTATGGAAAAAAGGACTAAGAATGGTAGCAACAGCAGATGTTGGCATTACTCAGTGGTGGTGGTCAAGCTCCAGCACCCCCTTGGGACATGCACAGTGAAGAGGGGTCACATGTTTTCCCCCAGGGAACACCCTCGTAAGAGTCTTCTGACTGTTGAAAGGTAGTGCCTTTGGTGTTAAAATGACAGGGTGTAAATAGAGGAAAACAGGCGAATCAAGGTAAACAACGCAGCTAACATTTTAACAAGTCTTTACAGAAGAACCAGTTTTCCATAATGACATAAACCCTAACAAAGAAACACAATCTGTCACACTGGCATGACTGGGAGCCTGAAGCCTTTTTTTAAGCCAAGGGCTGTGGAGTCCAGAAGCCATAAAACATGCATTACCTTCACAGTCTACTTTCATACACCCTTCTCTTTGGCTGCTCTACCTTCTTAATAATTCAGTTTTTTCCCCTTACTCAGCCTGTTAGGCTCCCTAGAGGCCGACAGGACTGTAGTTTATGTGTGCTGGTTACACTGGTAACATCTATCACAGAATTTTACTATTTTTTATCAAGAGAAAACCAAGCCCACAATTTTAAGGCCTGTCCTTCCCACAGACTGTTGCAAAGGACCTGGGATTAATCCTATTTTTAACTAGACGTTATATAGACAATATAGAGTATATAAATAGTAGGTATCTGTGCTGGTAAAAGACAATTACATTCCAAATTAAACACCTCTGCCTCAGGCCAAAAAAAACAAACGCAAGGCTGGTAACGTATATCATGGTGAGAAGTAAACTACAATGTAGTTGACATTGTAGTTTGTTTGTCATAGACTCTGTTCCAACACCAACAGCATGCACACCAGCAAGATTGAGCGAGTGATTGTTACATGGCACAAACACCGCTTTGGGATTGATATCCAAAATACGTTTCTGTAAACCACTAATGTGTCCAGCCATAGTTGCTGCGTTGTCATATCCTTGGCCATAGCAGTACTCCAGATTAAGGCCATCTGCTTGTAACTTGTCACATATCTGTTTTGTAATTATATCAGCTGATTTCTCGTATTACTGAATAAAATCAATGAAAGATTCCACCACGTTGACTTCAGTATCTTCAATGTGAACATATCGAATCACTTGCAACATTTGGTCAGTGTGAGAAATATCTGGAGTGCTAACAAACACGATAGCAAAATACTTGACCTTTGTAATTCTTTGAAAGATGGCTGTTCTAACATGATCACCAAGCAAGCTGATGAACTCCTTCTGGCTCTGTGGAGAGAGGTAGGACACATAGTGCCTGCTGAACTTTGTGAAAATGCTAACTGGCAACTGGGTCATATTTTGCTAGTAACTTGGAAGTTTCCACAGTTATCATCAGTGCTTAGATTTTCTGAGTGACCACGTAAGGGTAAGGACTGTCTTGCTAGATACAGCACACAGTCAACTATTCTGGCTAGGATTGCCTTCCACTTTTCAAATGACCTCTGTTGTGCAAGCGGACTTGTTCGAGTTCATAAGGCTCTTGCGGTGCTGCTGGTGATTCTAATGTACTTTTAGCTGTGTTCAGAAGAAATCTGTCAAGGCATCCAGTTAGTTTAGCTTGTTGCTTCTGCTCTATCTTCCTCCTCTTTCTGCCTTGTGCACCTGATTCTTTTTTGCTTGGCATTATGGTGTAGTCTTCTGCCAAAAAACAAAACAAAACCAAAATATTTATTCACCATCAGTCAACGAGCCAGCATAAACATGACAAGATTATGGTCAGGCTAGGTTATGTGGTCCGTAATTCCCATTTAGTATTCCACAGTAATAATCCTTATTTAGGCACCATGCCCCAGCCACTCTCACTACCAACCAAGCATTTGTGTCCGTGCATTCACTTACCTTGTGTCTTTGTGATGAGGTTAAGAGAATCCTTCTTTCTCCTGGTAGCAGTGATGTTGTAGTTAAGGTGGGTAAGGAGGTTCTCCTTATAGTTTACCACGATGGTCTCCAAATGGCAACAGCTGGAATGACACAGTAAGGTATCCATCAAATTCAGCCACACTCGCTACCAACCAAGCATTTGTGTCCATGCATTCACTTACTTAGCATTTGTATTGAGGTGCAGAAAAAGGACATTCATCTGGTCATTTTTAGTGCACAGTGAACTCCATGAAGTCAAAACCCCAAAAATCTAGATAGTATTTTTTTAAATTTCAGTTTTAACTTTTTTTCACTCGTTTTCCAATACAAGACATGGTAAGTTAAATTGTAGTATTAAAAATGCATCTTGTTTCTCAAAAAAACAAAAACAAAAACAAAAAAAACAACAGAAAATGGTGCACTACAATGGTAAATGCAATTGACAATATATGGCTAAACCCTCACACTGATTTTAAAATGGGACTTTCGCCAATATATTCTTATATCAAGAACATACCAGAGCCCGAGCACCCCGTTAAGGTATCTCAAGTGGCATGGGACCTAACTAACTACCTATGCCGTGTTGGCAATTACAGATAGGGGCATAAAGTCCAACACACAGCGACCAACTCCCAGTTACCTCCAGCGTGAAATCACACATATAATGGGAGGAGGGAGGAGGCTGTGAGTCCTACCTATCCCTGACTCATGTGACACAGGCCGCACAAGTGCACCTGAATATTACCCATGGGTCCAAATCAAGGCATATTCAAACCTGGAGTTGACACACCTCCAGATGTAAATGTACAAACTCACTAAGGTCTTAAAAGGCAGAAAATGCTCAAAACCCCATATGCTGTTGCACATTTCTAATCGGGGGAAGCAAATCCTGCACATGTGATCCGTTGCTAACAGCAATTCTCAGGAAAATTGCATACAATGGAGGATGCCTGCAGTGGACCACATGTACCACAGATACTTACCGTATTTTTCGCTTTTACCGTATTTTTCGCTTTATAAGACGCACTATTTTTCGCTTTATAAGACGCACTATTATTCCCCCAAAGGTAGGCGGAAAATTGCTGTGAGTCTTAGAAAGCAAATACTACTGAACGCTTCCATTATGGAAGCGCTCACTAGCATGTATTAGGTGCTGGGACCCCGATCAGACCTCAGATCAGCCCACCCAGCTCCATAAGGATAAAATAAAAAACTCTCTCACCTCTCCTGCGCAGTGGCTTCGCTCCTGGTCCGGCACTCCTCTGTCTTCTCCGGGCCGGTTCTGCACTGTCCTGTGACAGTGCAGCGCCGGCTGGAGAAGACAGAGGAGCGCCGGGCCAGGACCAGAGCCGCGGCGCAGGAGAGGTGAGAGAGTTTTTTATTTTATCCTTATGGAGCTGGGTGGGCTGACCTGAGGTCTGATGGGGGCACAATCGGCTAATATGGGGGCTGATGGGCTGATCTGAGGTCTGATGGGGACACATCAGCCCACTGATTATCAAGCCCGCATTATCAAGATACACAAGGTTTTTATGGTCTGTGATCACAGTCACTGGGTGAAGAGCTCCTTCATGGGGGCACAGTGGGCTGATCTGAGGTCTGATGGGGGTACAGTAGGCTGACATGGGGGCACAGTGGGGTGATATGGGGGCTGATCTGAGGTCTGATGGGTGCACAGTGGGCTGATATTGGGGGCATAGTGGGCTGATATGAGGTCTGATGGGTGCAGAATGGGCTGATATTGGGGGCACAGGGGGCTGATCTGAGGTCTGATGGGGGAACAGTGGGCTGATATGGGGGCATAGTGGGCTGATATGAGGTCTGATGGGTGCAGAATGGGCTGATATGGGGGCACAGTGGGCTGATCTGAGGTCTGATGGGGGTACAGTAGGCTGACATGGGGGCACAGTGGGGTGATATGGGGGCTGATCTGAGGTCTGATGGGTGCACAGTGGGCTGATATTGGGGGCATAGTGGGCTGATATGAGGTCTGATGGGTGCAGAATGGGCTGATATTGGGGGCACAGGGGGCTGATCTGAGGTCTGATGGGGCACAGTGGGCTGATATGGGGGCACAGTTGAGTGATATGGGGGCTGATCTGAGGTCTGATGGGGGCACAGTGGGCTGATCTGAGGTCTGATGGGGGCTCAGTGGGCTGATATGGGGGCACAGTGGGCTGATCTGAGGTCTGATGGGGGCACAGTGGGCTGATATGGGGGCTGATGGGCTGATATGAGGTCTGATGGGGGGTCTGACGTGGAGGGCTAATATGGGGGTCTGATGTGATGTCCTGAAATTTATGGGGGGTCCGATATGAGATGTGATGAAAAATATTTTTTTCTTATCTTCCTACTATAAAATCTAGGGTGCGTCTTATCATCAGGTGTGTATTGTATTATTATTTTTATTATTGTAAGTATTATTATTATTATTATTTATTTTTTATGCTTCTTTTAACAGGACCTCTCCCCTCTCCTGTCTGTTTTAGTAACTTCCTGCCATCTCCATGCAATAACAATTCTGGAGCATCTATTCTTATGCTGTACCATTCATTTATTATTTCTACTAAAAGTTATGAATGAATTGTTAACAGTTTGCATTGAAGGTCCAGCTGGGTGTGACCAGTTGGGGATGTGTCCTTGGGTGTAATGTCAAACTGTGTAGAGATGCCCCGATAACTGATAACACCTGTCAGGGCTGGGAACACGGATAAGGGGAAGTGATCCCTATGCTTAGTCCCAACCCCTTTCCTTGCCTATTGCCTACTCAGGCTAATTCCTGAGTCGACAACCTGAAGACTCGAAATACACTAGCTAAAGTGCAGGGGAAAGGGATAACAGCAAGACAGACAAACAAGAAACTGAAGGATACAAGGATGCAAGGAACAAAAGTTAACTCATTAGATACCAGATGAACCAGGAAGTTAAAACAGACTATATTGCTCGTGTTCTCCGGCGACCAGTCACAGACCGTGAGCGAGTGTGTGCACCAGCCACGTCCGTGGCACTTACTATTGTGGAGCGCGTCCCCTGCCTGGAACGCGCATCCACAGCCAGAGACCGACGGCTGGAGGAGGAGCCTGACGAAATAACGGAAGAAGCCCGGCCATGGGCAACCACATCGTCACCAGAGTCAGAGACAGGACCAGCAGAACGGGTGCAATGACTGCCGGTCCTGACAGTACCCCCCTCTCCACGAGGGGCCTCTGGACCCTTAGAACTCAGGGATGGTTTAGAAGGATGACTCTGGTGAAACAATCTCACTAACCGGGGCGCATGCACATCCCTAGCAGGGACCCACGATCTATCTTCTGGACCGAATCCCTTCCAATGGATGAGGTACTGAAGGGAATTCCTCACCAACCTAGAGTCAAGAACCCTCTCCACCTCATACTCAAGATCTCCATCCACCAGAGACGGAGAGGGAGGGTCTGGGTGGGGTACAACAGGGTCAACATAGCGCTTTAGCAGATTTTTATGAAAAGTATCGTAGACCCGCCATTCAGGGGGCAACGCAACCTTGAAAGATACAGGATTAAGCACATGAGTTATGACAAAAGGACCGATGAACCTAGGAGCAAATTTCTGAGACGGAACCTTCAATTTGAGGTTTTTAGTAGATAACAAGACTTTATCACCCACAACAAAAGTTTCCGAGACAGTACGTTTATTCCTAGAGTGGTGGACCATTTGGCTTTGTGATTTTTTCAAGTTCTGCTGAACTCGTGACCACACTGTGCACAGTTGGTTAGTTATGGATTCTGCCCGAGGAGTATCAGAAACAGAACACAATGAGAAAGAAAACCTGGGGTGAAAACCATAATTACAGTAAAAGGGTGATGTGAGTGTGGATGAACTAGTGTGATTGTTGATAGTAAATTCGGCTAGCGGAAGATATGAGGCCCACTGATGCTGACAGTCAGAGATAAAAAGACGACGGTACTGGATTAGCTCCTGATTCATCCTCTCCGTCTGCCCATTGGTTTCAGGGTGAAAGGCAGAAGAAAAGGACAATTTAACCTCTAATTTAGAACAGAAAGCTCGCCAAAACTTAGCCACAAATTGTACCCCCCTGTCGGATACCACCTCATCAGGAATACCATGGAGACGAACCACATGCTGGATAAATAGATCAGCCAATTCTTCCGCCGATGGCAGCTTTTTCAACGGAATGAAGTGACCCATTTAAGAGAACCGATCCACCACCAGCCAAATGACAGTGCACCCCTGAGATGGTGGCAAATCGGTAACAAAGTCCATGGAAATGTTAGACCAGGGTTTGTCTGGCACTGGGAGCGGAAGAAGAGGTCCCTCAGGACGTCTCCTGGGGATCTTTCCCCTCGCACAGACTTGACAAGCCTGAACAAAAGCATAAACGTCAGCATGCATACGTGGCCACCAATAATTTCTTTTCAGTAAACCTAATGTTCCCCAAACACCTGGGTGAACTGCTAGCACTGAACAATGTGTCTCCTCTAACACTCTCAAACGGCAAGACATGGGAACAAACAATTTGCCTTCCGGAAGGTCTTTAGGAGCAGAATTTTGTTCAGCAAGAATTTGAGAAGAGAGGTGAGAGGAGACAGCTGCCAGTACAATACCTGGAGGTAAAATGTTACCAGACTCAGAACCCTCAGGAATACCGAAACTCCGGGATAAAGCATCAGCTTTAACATTTTTTGTACCCGGCCGGTAGGTAACCACAAAATTAAAACGTGAGAAAAACAAGGCCCATCTGGCCTGACGAGCATTGAGACGTTTTGCATTATCAAGATACACAAGGTTTTTATGGTCTGTGATCACAGTCACTGGGTGAAGAGCTCCTTCCAAGAAATGGCGCCACACTTCAAAAGCCCATTTGATGGCAAGGAGCTCGCAATTCCCAATATCATAATTTCTTTCACATGAAGAGAACTTTTTAGAGAAAAATGCACATGGCCTGAGGTTTATGAGAGCAGGAGACCATTGAGATAAAACTGCCCCTACACCGACCTCAGAAGCGTCTACCTCTACAATGAAGAGTTGATAGAGATCAGGCTGAATCAACACTGGAGCTGTAGAGAAATATTTCTTAAGCTCCTCAAATGCAGAGTATGCTGCAGGAGACCAGTTGCTAGGATCAGCCCCCTTGCGGGTAAGATCCGTGAGTGGTTTGGCGATTACAGAAAAGTTTTTTATAAAGTTTCTGTAGTAATTGGCAAAACCTAGAAACCGTTGAAGGGATTTTAAGTCAGTAGGGCGGACCCAATCTGCAATTGCCTGAACCTTACACGGATCCATCTGTACATCGGAAGGAGTGACCACATAACCCATAAATGAAACCTTTTGCACACAAAAAATGCATTTTTCCAACTTAGCGAAGAGTTTTTTCGCAACCGAGACAACACAAGGCGAAGATGTTCATGATGGGTGGTCAGATCTGGAGAAAAAAATCAGGATGTCATCCAGATAGACCACCATAAAGACCCCAATAAAATCATGAAAAATGGTATTCATAAAACCTTGGAAGACTGCCGGGGCATTACTAAGACCGAAAGGCATAACAAGATATTCGAAGTGCCCCAGTGGTGTGTTAAAAGCAGTCTTCCACTCATCTCCTTCCCGAATCCGAATCAGATTATAAGCTCCCCTTAAATCTAATTTGGAGAACCAATTGGCCCCAGAAACCTGATTCAGAAGGTCCGGAATAAGAGGAAGAGGTCCAGAGTTCTTGACCGTGATTTTATTTAATTTGCGGTAATCAATGCACGGCCTTAACCCACCATCTTTTTTCTCTACCAAAAAGAACCCGGCCCCCGTTGGGGACTCAGAAGGTCTAATATGCCCAATAGCCAAGCTCTCATCAATATACTGCTTAAGCAACTCTCTTTCAGGTACAGACAGATTATAAATACGACCCTTAGGTAGCTTGACATTGGGCAAGAGATCTATTTTACAATCATAATCCCTATGAGGAGGAAGGACTTGAGACAGGGGTTTGGAGAAAACATCCGCGAAATCAGAGATAAACTCTGGGATCCCAGCATCACATGCAATCATGGTACAGAGTGAGACCTGAGACATATGGGCCATACACTGAGGACCCCAGCGAACAAGATCCAGTGTACCCCAGTCAATAACTGGATTATGTTTACCGACAAATTTTTCATAACCAGAAAAGAACAATATTCTATGTGTAGTGCACCCACCACCAATTTTATCTCAGGGGTACGGAATTTGACCAAACCTGCACGCAATGGGGTCATATCCACACTTGATACTAGGATAGGAGGGGACAACGGAATCATGGAAGGCAAAACCTGGGACACAAAATCAAAGTCTATAAAATTAGCAGCTGCACCAGAGTCCAGAAAAGCCAGACCTGTACATGAGGCTGACTGGACCTCAATAGTGCAGCGCAGAAACATTTTAGAAATTTTATGGAGTACCTGAGCTCCTAGGCAGTCCTCCCGACAACTGCCTAGGAGCGGAAGTTTCCCTGCTGTGGCTTCTTGGGACAGGCATTTAGCTGATGTTCGGGACTCCCACAGTAGAAACATAGTCGATTCTTCCGGCGATGTTCCCTCCTCTGCTCTGGGGTGATACTGCCGAGCTCAATTGGTTCAGGCCCAGGTAGAGATGAGACCGGACTGAGGGTCGGCCAAGGAGCGGGAGACACCCGAAGTGGTCGTCTGGACCTTAGGCGTCGATCTACCTGGATGGCAAGGGTCATAGCTTCGTCAAGAGTTTTAGGTTCTGCATGAGCTAATAACAAGTCTTTTACATGGTCTGAGAGGCCGGTCATGAATAGGTCTTTCCAAGGCCTGATCATTCCACCCCAAGTCCGTCACGTACTGTCTGAAAGTAGCACAATATTCTTCCGCCATTTGTCTACTCTGACGGAGAGATAACAAGTGGGAAACCGCTAACGCAGGTCGGTCTGGTTCATCATAAATCTGACCCAGTGCAAAAAAAACTGTCCAGAGAAGAGCACAGAGGTGAATGAGAAGGTAAGGAAAGTGCCCAATTTTGCGGGTCACCCCGCAGGAGAGACATAACCAACCCCACCTTTTGCGCTTCTGTCCCAGAGGACCGAGGTCGTAAAGAAAAATAAAGTTTACATCCTTCCCGAAATGAAAAACATTTCTTATGATCGCCAGAAAAAAGGTCGGGAAGGGGAACCTTGGGTTCAGGTGCAGGTGACAGAACGGATGGGGGTGGCACCGGGGCCGTAGCATGCATGGTTTCCTGGACCTGAAAGCGGGTAGCCAGATCTTGAACCAACTTGGTCAAGGTCTGGACCTGTGCGACCACAGCTGACATAGGCTCCATAGGTGGAGTGAACGTAGCTGGACGTACGCAGGTTGCAGGCCTCTTTTGGGCCAGTGTTTCTGTCAGGGCTGGGAACATGGATAAGGGGAAGTGATCCCTAAGCTTAGTCCCAACACCCATCTGGACCTGCATTGCAAACTGCTAGTAATTCATTCATAACTTTTAACAGGAATAATAAAGTAATGGTATATCATACAGTCACAAGAATAGATTCTCCAGAATTGTTTTACAAGGGGACATGCAAGTAGTAGCTAAAACAGGCACATCATGAGAGGTTATAGGTTCTATTAAAAGTCACATACAAAACATATATATATTGTATTATGACCTTCGTGCATTGTTCTCCACATCTTCTACCTATCATTTAAATTCACTTTATATATCATGGTAAGTATCTGAGAAGCGGATAATTATACTTGTGCTATAAGATCGGATCAATGTCTTCATTACCCTGTATAGTGCACAGATGCATGAGATAATATTTCAGGCTACGTCGCATCCTCTCAGCGCTGGCAATGAATTTCTCTGGTTTCAAATCTAATCTTATTGATCTGTATCTAAGGGACATATTGGTCTCATTTGTGCAGTGTGTTTGCACTCCTTAGTTATCATATCTTCTCTTTATTAGGTAGCCTAAGGTAGTTTCTATTCCATTTACCCCCAGGTTAGGGATATTTAGGTAGAGTCTTGTTCTGTTTGTATATAACGAGGCCCTGCTGACAGAACATGACCGGAGAGGTGATGTATCACATTCCACGCCGCTTTCTCTCCGCTTGGAAATTGTCATTTTTAGAGCTTAGATTAATATATGAGGCGTTAGAACGATTTTTCATTATTTAAAAACAAAACCTTTGATGCGAGCCATAGAGATTTACCATGGCAACCAAAGTATGAAAAAAGACATACTGTATTGTGATTTTGCACGAATATTAAATAATATCAATAGCAAGTGGTGTGGCGTCTGTGAAGTGATTCCAGATCTCCTAACCACAGGCCTCTCTCTGGACCATCAGGGTCATGGCAAGACGCAGGTCTTTTCATTCAGTGTACCGTACATGTTCATGTGGTAGGGAAACGGTTAGACTGAATAAATGCTAATTATGTAATGTAATTGTTTTTTAATTAAACCTGGGAATGATCCTTTAAGGTGAAAATTACATTTTGCATGAATCACAACTTGCAAATTGGAATACAAATGTAAAGTGACTGTTTTCACAGGAACACACATACATTTTGTTTGCTGTAAAATAGTTGTAAAATTGAAGACTCAGGCGGAAATAAAGAGCGTGCCAGATAGGAGCCAAGGCTGTAAGGATTCACACAGCCGTATTGTGGCTCTCTTTTGTGTGGAGCCATTATATGGCTGCCATGGAGGTAAATAAGACCTTTGATGTACCCCAGAATCTGCATGTATCAATCAGATTCCCTATATACAGACAGGGGCGTAGCTAAAGGCTCAAGGGCCCTGGTGCAAGACTTCAGCTTGGACCACCCTTCCCTCAGTGCTTTGTGGCCAGGGTCAGGGAAGCACATAGCCTTTATGCTGCCTGAGACAAAAACACCACCATCCGCCTCCAAGCCAAATTCCTCACCTAACCCCTTCCCTCCAGCCTGAGGTGTAACTTCACCAGCATGCACGTTCTATAATACCAGTGTCTTCTTATGTGGCACAAGGGACCCCCCCCACACACACAAGGCTCCTGGGCCCAGTAGCACCTGTTACTTCTGCACCCCCTTATAGCTACACCCTTGCATACAGAGGTTCAGTATATTTTAAGGTGCAAAAGCCATGTCAGATCCCAAGTATATTGTCATCTTTAGGGCTCATGCACATGGTCATATTAAAGGGATTGTCTGGCAGGATAGGTACAATTTGGCTGAATCTGCCAACCAATTTAATTCAAGCCTGAATTGAAAGTGCTACAAATGGCCTGAAAATTTGTACATGACACTCTGAGGCTTCCTATGGCTATATTTTTTCTCCTAGTATCTCACTTTTTCTTTATTGTTTTATTAATTTTCTCTATTTCTCTTTCCCTCAGCCACCACTAGTCTCATAACAAGTCCCCCTGGTCTCGGCCTCTTGGTCCCAGCTCAACACACAGTGAATGGCAGGTGATAACTGCTCAGCCAATCACTGGCTGCAAACATAACCCATCTTGGGCGGTGATTGGCTAAGCAGACAGCTTCAGCTGTTTCAAATGTGTAAAGCTTGGACCAGAAAGTGAAGACCAGTGGAGGCATTTCAGCACAGCACTCCTGGGGAATGCTTCCTCAGATGCTGTGGTCACAATTGATCAGAGTATCTAAAGAAGTTAAAGGGGTTTCTAAGTGGCATTTATCATGTAGAGAAAGTTAATACAAGACACTAATGTATTGTGTGATTGTCCATATTGCCTCCTTTGCTGGCTGGATTAATTTTTCCATCACATTATACACTGCTCATTTCCATGGTTACAGACCACCCTGCAATCCATCAGTGGAGGTTGTGCCTGCAATCTATAAGAAACAGCATCAGCCTCTCTGGTGGCCAGGACCATGGGGCACACATAGGCTAGTGTTTTTTCCTATATTGTGCAAGCATGACCACTACTGATGGATTGCAGGATGGTTGTGACCATGGAAATGAGCAGTGTATAATGTGATGGAAAAATTAATCCAGCCAGCAAAGGAGGCAATATGGACAATCACACAATACATTAGTGTCTTGTATTAACTTTCTCTACATGATAAATGCCACTTACTGAAGTGACACAACCCTTTTAAATGTCTACAGTCGGTTTTATCACTGATCACATTAGATCTGAGTGTCTGTTGGTAAAAACAGCAGAAACCCAGTGGCTATAGAGCCTACCCCAGTTGCAGGTGAGCACCAGTTTTAAAGACCGGATAGCGGCAGTCCTGTGGGTTAAAAGTGGCTTTCCAGTTTGCATCAAAATCCTTAAAATAAATGGAGTGTCAATGCAGCTAGCTGGGTGGGATGACCTATAAAAAAAGCTGTTCATTGTCAGGGACAGTGCTGGAGCTGTGGCAGAGAAAGGAGAAAGAATTTGTGGTTTAGGATGGAAACATCAACAGGAAGTGGTACATACAGGATGTAAACCAGAGTCATTTGTTTACATGGTGAAAACAGATTTGAGAGTCCAAATTGAAAATTAACCCCTTCTACCCCTGGCCTGTTTTCACCTTCCTGCCCAGGCTATTTTTTGTTAATCTGACGTGTCACTTTATGTGGTAATAACTTTGGAACGCTTTTACTTATCCAGGCCATTCTGAGACTGTTTTCTCGTCACATATTGTGCTTCATGACAGTGTTAATTTGTGGCAAAGCATTTCATTTTTATTTATTAAAAAATCCGAAAATTAGCAAAAATTTGGAAAAATTAGCAAATTTCCAAATTTCAATTTCTCTACTTTCAAAATACATAGTAATACCTCCAAAAATAATTATTATTTTACATTCCCCATATGTCTACTTTATTTACTTATTACTTTTTTAGGACGTGAGAAAGCTTAGAAGTTTAGAAGCCATTTTTCAAATTTTCAACAAAATTTCCAAAACCATTTTTTTAAGAACCAATTTAGATATAAACTGATTTTGAGGGGCTTACGTAATGGAAACCACCCATAAAAGACCCAATTTTAGATATTACACCCCTCAAATTATTTAAAACTGGCATTACAAACTTTGTTAACCCTTTATGTGTTCTACAAGAATTAAAGGAAAATGGAGGTGAAATTTCAAAATTTTATTTTTATGCAGATTTTTCATGTTAATCTATTTTTTCTTGCAACACAGCAAGGGTTAACAGCAAACTAAACCTCAAAATACATTACTCTGATTCTGAAGTTTTACGGAAATACCCCATATGTGGTGGTAAACTGCTCTATGGGCATGTGGCAGTGGTCAGAAGGAAAGGAGCGCCATACATATTTTTGAGGCAGATTTGGCTAGAATGGTTTTTAGGCATCATTTTGTAATTGAGAGACCCTGACTTGCCCCTAGAGCGGAAACCCTCAAACAGTGACCCCATTTTGGAAACTACACCCTTCAAAGAATATATTAAGGGGTGTACTGACCACTTTGACCCCTAAGCGTTTTTCGGAATTTGGAAACATTTGGCTGTGAAAATGAAAAGTTTCATTTCTTCCAATAAAATGTTGCTTTAGCCCCAAATCTTTCATTTTCACAAGGGGTAACAGGAGAAAAAGCACCCCATAATTTGTTCCCCATTTTCTCTTGAATACGGCAACACCCCATATCTGGTGGTAAACTACTGTGGGAACGCATGGCAGGACTCAGAGAGCCATATGGATTTTGAAGCACAGATTTTGATGGATTGGTTTGCGAGTGCCATTGGTTTTTATTTTTTGCGTTATTGTCTTTTTTTTTTTTTTTCAATATAATTTTTATTGAGACAATTAGCGGTACATTTGTACATACATTTTATAATAAAAGGAGTTGCAAATGATAAGTCTCACATTTTTATATTTTGAACAAGAACAAGAGATAAATAAGAGATACATAATAAAGAAACATAAAGAAAAAAATATAGATCCTTCTTTTTAAGTATTATTCAAATCAGCAAATCAGAGAACTCATGTGCAGGTAGGGTTATACGTCTGACGAAGATAGCATGTGTGCTTGTGCACTGTCAAGTATAGAAACATACATTCTGAGAGGGAGACCAGAGGTCCCCACTTAGCTTCCCTTCTACCCCCTGGGTGCCACGGCCTAACTAGTGTCTCATGAGATAGGTAAGTTGTTATATGTTATCCAATGTGACCACGATTCCTTAAAGATATGGTGGTGATTATTTTTAAGAGCCATCACTTTCTCATAAAGACAGGTTTTATTGATCCTAGAAGTAATGTCTGTTAACACAGGAATAATGGAGGTTTTCCATTGTTGAGTTAAAGCCAATTTAGCAGCTAGGCAAATATGAGCAATGATCATTCTGTGTTGGGGTGGGAATGAATTAAATCCAATGAACAGAATTGCCAGCGACGGTGCAGGTTGGGAAATGATTCCTGTTACAGAAGATATTAGAGAAAACACATCCCTCCAAAACCCTTAAATGAGAGGACATGTCCACAGTATATGAAGCAAAGTACCTCGACCCCCGCAACCTCTCCAGCACTCTGTGGATACCCCCGGGAAGATGTGGCATAGTCGATCTGGGGAATAGTACCATCTAAGTATAGTTTTGATAGCTGATTCATAGTGTGACATACATTTAAAAAATCTAGAAATAGAGATAAACGCACTTGACCATTGGGAGATAGTGAATGTATCCTTCAGTTCTTTTTCCCAGGACAATAGTGGTGTGGTCTTAGTCACGATCCCCTTGTCATGTAAAGCAGCATATATGGGCCTAAGACCTTGTTTGTGTTTTGAGGTAATATTCCAAAGCCGAAAGACTTCACTATTTGCCAAGGAAAGAAGGGGATCTGTACCATTTAGTAAATGTCTTATTTGCAGATATTTATACAGATCATGTTTTGGGAGATCAAATTGCTGCATTAGATTCAGGTAGGATTTAATAACTTGGTTGTGATAAAGCAAATTTATTGAATTAAGCCCCTTCCCTTCCCATCCCTTCAGATCCATGTTGGGGATAAGTAGTTCCAGTGTCCTCAGTGGAGACCACTGGGTTATTGCTACTTTCTGTGTGGCCGTGGATTGGTGGAACTGCCACCACAGCTTAAGGGATTGGTTCACTGGTCCACAAAGTGCTTTTGGCAGATGACAATTTGGTACTAAAGAGGCCATCAACAGAGCTCTTAATGAGAAGGGCGCAATCATATGTTGTTCTATTTGTACCCACGGCGTAGATAGATCCTCATCCCACCACTTGCGTAGTTGTGATATCTGAATTGCCAGGAAATAATCATGAATCTGTGGCAATCCAATACCCCCTGTCATTTTATGTTTATGCAGAATTTTAGCTGCGACCCTTGGTTTTTTATTTTGCCACACATATTTATTCATTAACTGTGACACTTTTTGGAAAAAAGTAGTTGGCGGGGTAATAGGTAGAGTGCGAAATATATAGAGTAGTTTGGGAAGAGTCATCATTTTAAAGGAGGCAATACGTCCTATCCAGGATATCTCTAACGCTGAATACTGTTTCAATTCGCACTCTATTGATTTCAGCAAGGGGGGGTAATTGGCGTTGTATAACTTACTTAGTGAAGGTGTTAAAAGTACTCCTAGGTATTTGATATGAGATTTCTGCCAATCAAACTCATATTGTTCCTTCAGTTTACTTTGGTTGGAAAGAGAGATATTAAAGGGAAGAATTTGTGATTTGTCTAGGTTGAGTTTATAATACGAAAGGCGACCAAAATGCTCAATTATGTCTAGGGAGGCTTGTAGGGAAATGTCAGGGTTAGTTAACGAGAGAATTATGTCGTCTGCAAACAACGATATTTTATGCGCATTGTCGCCTAATGATATTCCTTTGACTGATTCGTTTTGTCTTATAGCTTGGGCTAGCGGCTCTATAACAAGTACAAATATAAGGGGCGACAAAGGGCAGCCTTGCCGGGTACCATTTGTGATCCCAAATGTATCTGACATAACTCCATTAGCAAGTACTTTCGCAGCTGGGTTTCTGTATAAAGTTTTTATGGCTTCAAATATATATCCCTCGAACCCAAAGTGCTTAAGTACTGAAAAGATGAATGACCAGTTTACCCGGTCAAAAGCCTTTTTGGCGTCCATAGCGACCAGTATTCACGGCTTTTTATGTTGTTCTAAGCACTGGATGAGATTTACTAGGCGTCTGGTATTATCAGAGGCTTGTCTTGTTTTAACAAATCCAGCCTGGTCTGGTTGTATGAGACTCGGCAGGATATTGGCCACCCTATTAGCAATTATTTTTGCGAATACCTTTATGTCCGTATTCAGAAGAGAAATAGGACAGAAATTTTGTGGTAGAGTTGGGTCTTTTCCCGGTTTTGGCAAGGTGACAATAGTAGCTAAGGATATTTCTGGATCAAACATGCCTGACTTGATTGTTTCGGAGTACATGGTCAATAAGTGGGGATTAAGTATGTCCTGGTAGGTTTTATAGTAAGTATTGGAGAGACCATCCGGTCCTGGGGCCTTGTTGTGGGGAAGAGTTTTAATGGTTGCTGAAATTTCTTCTACTGTGATAGGAGAATTTAATGTATTAAGCTGAGAGGTGGAGACACTTGGAAGGTTGAGGCTGTGCAGAAATGAAGAGATGTCTTGTTGGGAAGGAGGTGTCACTCCATGACTCTCAAGGTTGTATAGGGAAGAGTAGTAGTTCTTGAATCTATTAGCAATTGCTTTGGGGTCGTACAATTTATAGGTATTGGTGGTATCCATAAGATAAGCGATTCTAGATTCTCTCTTTTTTAATTTGTTGGCCAGTATTTTCCCACATTTGTTGTCCTGGGAGTAATATTGGGCTTTTAAAGTTCGCATTTGTTTCTCATAAGTATACATCAAACAATCATTGAGTTGAATCCTAAGCTGTTTTATTTCAGCTTGAAGGGGAAGAGAAGCATCCCTCTTGTTTTGGGACTCCAGAGATTGAAGTTTGCTGTATATTTCCGAGAATTGCTTGTCCCTCTCTTTTTTCACTTGATGTCCCAGTTTTATGAATATTCCTCTGACATATGCCTTATGGGCATTCCAGATTACTGAGTGTTTGGTGACTGTGCCTAGATTTAGCTCAAAATAATCTGATATCTCTTTGCGAATCTGGTCTTTATAGGTTGAATGGGCCATCAGAAATGCATTATCTCGCCACGCCTGATGTCTGGGTCCAGTATGTAATTCTGACAGAGTAATAGTAACAGGTGCATGGTCAGACCATTTAATGGACTCCACTGAGGACCTCAGTGGACCTCCTGAATGAGCGACTCATCCACCAAAAACATGTCTATTCTGGAATAAGTGTTGAATGAATTGGAGTGAAATGTGTAGTCCCTTTCCGAGCCATGTTGGATTCGCCATATGTCGTACAAATTCTGTTTATGAATCAAGGGTGCCAATGAGAAGCAGAGGTGGAGTCCCAGGAGGCATCATGGACTGTATTAAAGTCACCACAGATAATAACTGATCCTTTTTTTACCTGATTGACTTTACGGATCACTTTATTGAAAAATCTCCCCTGTTTTCTATTTGGAGCATAGATCGTGACTATAGTATAAATCACATTATTAAAAAGTTCCACCAAAATGATGTATCTCCCATTTGGGTCTATGTCTAACGAAGCTTGAGTAAATGCAATAGTATTTCTTATAGCCAGGAGGACTCCCCTCTGCTTCTTCGTGAAGTGTGCATGAAAAAACCTGTGAAAATTGCGGGTGTTTTACCCTGTGTGCATCTTGTGACAGCAAATGCGTTTCCTGTGCACATACTATATCAGAGTGTAAAGACAGTACTTCTTTCCACATCATAGACCGCTTAAAGGGGCTGTTCAAGCCCTTGACGTTGAGAGAAGCAACCCTTACAACCATGCTAAAATGGTAATATGCTTTACCTTACTCAGTGGATTGAGTGTCGCCCGGTCACAGATAATGCGCTGGAGAGGCTGGGGGGTCCGCTCCCTGACTTACACACCCGCACCCAGAGGGCAAATAAACTCCTGCACTGAAATGAACAGTTAAATGAAATACAAGAAATTTCAATAAAGTAAATCAGAGGAAAATAAAACAAAAGCAAGAAAATATCAAGTTGGAGAAGAAACCACTATTCAAGCGGTAGAACAGAGAAAATTGTGTCTACTAAAAAGACACTATATCACCTTAGGGCGAAACAAGTGAAAAAGAAAAAACGGAACAGTAGTCCCTGATATCGCAGAACGTAATGCATAAGCACCAAAAGCAGCAGGATATTCAAGGAATAATGTGAATCCGGGGACGATGTTGAACAGATGAATCAGGTACTGATGGACTTTCTCCCCTCCTGCAGGGACCTAGGAAGCTTTTCCAATGGATCCATGAGTGAAGAATGGACTGCAATGTCCCATTTATGTAGAAGCTTGATGCCATCGCGGACCGAGGAAACCACATAGTTCATGTTGTTACGCGTGAGTATAATCTTCACTGGGAATCCCCATCGATAGGGTATGTTGTGCTCTCTGAGGGTGACTGTTATAGGTAACAGTTGTCTTCTGAGGCGCAATGTGGTAGCTGACAAGTCCGCAAATATCTTAACTGTTTGGTATGGATCTGGCAGTTCTCTCAATTTGCGGGTAACGTTCATTACTTCGTCTTTAATATGATAGTAATGGACTCTGGCCAGGACATCCCAAGGGATGGTGTCTGCCAGATGTTTCGGCTTAACCACCCTATGGGCTCTATCTAGTGTGAGATCCAATGGAGAGCTATCTGGCAATAGGAGCTTTAGGAGGCCCTGTATGTAGGAAACCAATTGCTTTTGGTCAATATCCTCAGGAATTCCCCTAAACTTGAGGTTATTTCTCCTGGAGCAGTCCTCCAGGTCCACCACTTTGGCCTTCAGAGCTGTTATTTCTTCTTCCATTGCTTGACTATTGTCTATAAGCTGGTTATGAGAGTTAGCAAATTCTCCCATTTTGGACTCGATATGTGTGACTCTATTGCTAACATCGGTCACTGAGTTCTGTAGGGGTGTTAGTAACTGCGCAATGTTCCTCTGAAAGGAAGCATTGAAAGCAAGCAACAGTTCCTTAATCATGGAGCCTGAGGCAGGGGCATCTGAGGTGGGAATAGCTGCCAGGCATTCATTAAGCTGAGATAAGTCTCCTACCTCATGGTCTGCCTCAGCGGTCTGCATACGCTGCCTCTGCTTCACTGGGCTTGCTGAAGGAGAGCTCCAAGATGGCGCCTCCGCGTTTAACTGTTTTGCGCCAACTCCCGGCGCGGGCCCGGCTCGGTCTGAACATCCATCTTGGTTCGATGAACGGGGTCTCAGCCTTTCAGGTGATTCACCAGTAATATCGGCAGCTCTAGGTGAGTCGTCTCCCAGAGATGGCGGCGGTGAACCGGAGCTGGAGGAGTGCGTGCTGCGGCCACACGTAGCTCCTATCTTCTCCCTGTCAGGTTCAAAAAAGAAGTCCAATTTGCTTTGGGACTTGATCCCTCTTTTCCCTCTGGTCATCATGAGATCCAAGAATGGTTTTTGGAGTAGGAGAAATGCAGTGTCTCCCGGAAAATGCTTTAAATAGCTGCTTCAGTGCCGGAGCTCCCGTCTCATGCGGCCATTTCCTTCTGCAGCCAGGCCACGCCCCGCGTTATTGTCTTATGTGGGGGCTCATTTTTTACGGGATGAGGTGTCTATTTTATTGGTACCATTTTGGGGTACACAAGACTTTTTGATCGCTTGGTGTTACACTTTTTGTGAGGCAAGGTGACAAAAATGGCATGGTTTTGGCATTTTTTACAGCATTCACCTGAAGGGGCAAATCATGTGATATTTTTATAGAGCAGGTTGTTACGGACACAGCGATACCTAATATGTCTAACATTTTTATTTTTCTTAAGTTTTACACATTAGATGCATTTTTGAACAGAATTAAATCTTGTTTTCTGAGAGCCATATTTTTTTTAAATTTTTCGGGCGATTGTCTTAGGTAGGGTCTCATTTTTTGCTGGACGAGATGACGATTAAATTGGTACTATTTTTGGGTAAATACACTTTTTTGATCACCCGCCTGCTATTACTCTTTTTGTGAGGGAAGGTGACTAAAAATGGCTGTTTTGGCACTGTTTTTTTTTTTTTTTTTACTGTGCTCACCTGGCGGGGTGGATCATGTGATTTTTATATACAGCTGGTCGATACGGACGCGGCGATACCTAATATGACTACTTTTCTTTTTTTCCTTTTTTTTACTTAAAACTTTTATTTTTTTAAACTTTTTTTTTTACTTTTTTTCACACTTTTTTTTTACTTTGGGGGGTTTGATCCCCTTTACAATGTATTACAATACTTCTGGAAATGATGGATTTGGCACATAACTGAGCCTACAGACCCCATAGACTATAATGTGGTCTGTAAGTTTTCCGCTCAGCACAACTACATGCACAACTTTTGTCTCCGCTTCAAAAATCATCTTCTGAGCGGAAAACTAACGGACCCCATTATAGTCTATGGGGCCCATAGGCTCAGTTATGTTCCAAATCCTTCTTTTACATTCTTCTGCTCTTATAACAGATTAGGAGAACGGAAAGGCTGAATGCTAATTTGAACTAACCCTAAGCTTCTATGATCTACATTTGAGATAAGACTATTAAAACTACCCCATTGTGTTTGAGGACAGCCCCGTTGTTCTCTATCTTTGCTCAGTTGAGGAGATAAGCAGATCTACAGATGTCTGGTGGCTACTTATAATTTTCCTATGACAGTAAACACTAAAGCTTTTGTATTTTTGAAGGTGCACTTTATATTTTTTAGGCTTGCTGGAGTCACTATTTGGGAAGCACAGTAAAAATATGTGCGGTAGAGGAGATTAGGTGATGGAGGCTACTCACAATTGCCCTTTTTCCCTCTATGTAATCTGATTTTGTCTATTTAAAAACCTCTGTCTCCTGTCTGGGGGTGAGGTAGCAGTTAGAGAAAAGCGAATCGGACGAAGTTGAATTCGATCCAAATTTCAGGAATTATTCAGTTCTCACTGATTTCGAATTTCCTGACAATTCGTGGTGACAAATCTTTTTTTTTTCACTAAAATGGCGGCTGCACATTTTTGGACATGGAGAAAGGAACATGAGGGAGGGATCACCCACAATGCCATGCATGCAGCCAATCAGCAGCCAGCCAGCCCTGTGATGTCAAAGCCCTATAAATACTGTCAGCCATTTTGGATTCTGTCATTCTACAGTGAACTTAGTGCAGGGAGAGACATTTGCAGGCGCTAGGGCAAGTGTTCCAAAACCTCTTTAAAACTACAAATTGCTGAATAGAAGTGTAGGGAAAGCATAGGAATTAAAGTATTGAAGCAGAACAGGCTTCTATTGGGGTGTTTTGAGACAGTACAATGAACTTAGTGCAGGGAGAGATGTTTGCAGGCGCTAGGGCAAATGTTACAAAACCTCCTGAAAAGTACAAATTACTGAACAGAAGCGTAGGGAAAGCATAGGAATTGCAGTGTTGAAGCAGAGCATGCTTCTATTGGGGTGTTTTGAGACAGTGTGAGATCTGTAAAGAAGTGCAACCACAGGTTAATAGGAAAAAACGTATTATTCGCTCGGTGTTGAACTGAGACAATTACAGCCCGTTGTAGCGTGTATTATTCTCCCGAAAAAGAGTTTTACTAGGCGTACAGCGCCAAAGTTCTGTATTTTAAAAGCTACTGGCATTTATTGCTGTTGACAAAAAATCGTATTATTCGCTTGGTGTTGAAGTGGGACAATTACAACCCGTTGTACCGGGTATTATTCTTAAGAAAAAGATTATTACTAGGCGTATAGCGCCAAAGTTCTATATTTTAAAAGCTATTGGCATTTATTGCTGTTGACCAAAAAACGTATTATTCGCTCGGTGTTGAACTGAGACAATTATAGCCCGTTGTAGTGTGTATTATTCTCAAGAAAAAGATTATTACTAGGCATATAGCGCGAAACTTCTATATTTTAAAAGCTACTGGCATTTATTGCTGTTGCCCAAAAAATTTATTATTCACTCCGTGTTGAACTGAGACAATTACAGCCCATTGTAGAGTGTATTATTCTCAAGAAAGAGTTTTACTAGGCGGACAGCGCCAAAGTTCTATCTAGTAAAGTGTTCTACCAGCTATTAGTGTTGCAAAAAAACATATTATTCACCCCAATTCTCCCAGCAGGTCGCTAGCAGAATGGCAGCAGCGGGAGGTCAGGAGCCAAACATGCCCGAGGTAGACCACCCACTTCGCAGGAGCCTACCGGGCTGGAAAGTAGTGGTGCAGCTGTTCAAGGAGGCAGTGGCGGTAGCAGGCAGTCAGTGAGGAGTGTTGGGGGTAAATTCACGTACTCGGCGGTGTGGCAGTTTTTCGTTAAGCCGCCGGGTGAGGTGAACCTAGCTATTTGTAGAATCTGTGGGCAGAAGATGAAGCGTGACCGGGGTGCAAATGTTGGCAACAAAGCCCTGCGTCAACATATGCAGCGTCACCATAAAGTGGCCTGAGAGAACCGTTGCTCCAGTGCGGTGGTCCAGCCTGCAGCAGCAGCAGCATCCACAGCATCAACCAGTAGCGCCCAACAGATTTCAGGCAGTCAAGGCTCCACCACCTCAACCGAAGGGAGCTGTCTGTCCTTCCCATCATCTGACGCTTCTGCTCCTACTCCATGTCAGTCATTCCATCAGCAATCGATCAGCGAAGCCATTGCCAAGAGACAGCAGTATGCGTGTACACATCCAACGGTGCAGAAGCTGAACGTGCTCCTGACCAAGTTGCTGGTGCTGCAGTCCCTCCCTTTCCAAGTGGTGGACTCTGAACCTTTCAGAGAACTGATGGCTTGTGCCAAGCCGAGGTGGAGAGTTCCAAGCCGTCATTTCTTTGCCAAACAGGCAGTAGCAGCCCTGCACAAATATGTAGAACAGGAGGTGGGCCAGTCCTTGAGCCTGTCGGTGTCTGCCAAAGTACATGGCAGCGCCAACGTGTGGAGCTCTAATTATGGTCAGGGACAGTATATGTCCTTTATGGCCCACTGGGTAAATTTGGTTCCTGCACAGCCACACCAGCAACTTGGCCAGGCCATGCCGCTTCTGCCTCCACGTTCTCATGCCGTCGCTCCTGCGACAATGTCTGCCTCCTCACCCTCCACCCTGTCCTCAGCCTCCACTGCAGGAACAATTCACAGTGCCCCACCAGCATACCACATGTGCAGGGCACAGCGGTGTCACGCGGTTCTACACCTCGTTTGCCTAGGTGATCGGAGTCACACAGGGGAGGAACTGCTCAGCATCATTCATCAAGAAATCCAATCCTGGCTTTCCCCGTGAAAACTCAAAATTGGAACAATGGTGACCGACAACAGGAAGAACATTGTGTCTGCGCTGCATCAAGGAGGGCTGTGCCATGCGCCTTGCATGACGCATGTGTTCAATCTGGTTGTCAAGCGTTCCTAAAGTCTTCTACCCATCTGCAAAACATCCTAAAAATGGCCCAGAAACTTTACATGCACTTCAGCCACTCCTACACTGCCAAGCATAACCTCCTTGAGCTGTAGTGGCAGAACGTCGTCCCCCAACATAGGCTGATATGTGATGTTTCCACCCGTTGGAATTCCACCCTCCATATGTTGGACCGACTGTACGAACAGAGAAAGGCCATAAACGATTTCTTAATGATCCAAGCAGACAGAGGTACTCCCCTGTGTAACTTCGATGTCAGCCAGTGGCAGCTCATGCGTGACACCTGCCAATTGCTCGAGGCCACTTTATTTGTCAGTCGCTGTGAAGATGTAAAATGTTTTGCTATATATTTAAGTGATGTTATATTTTTAACCTTGGTTGTGGTACATGAATTCCCCTGGTCTGACAATCCACCTGTGTGAATGCTGTTTTTTCCTTGCTTTTCTCATTAGGCTGGCCACCTAATGCTCTCAGTTTTCCTTACTTTTTTGGTTTTGCCATCAGGGAACAATGCACCAGAACTAAGGACAGGCAGGCCAGCAGAAACTATGGTGTTTTATAGGGAAAGCTGCAAAGGATTGTGGGAGTTCCCACATGTATAAAAGGACCTAATGGAACTCATGGTTAGATGAATGTGGAGAGCTGTGCTGTTAACACCATATAACTCTGTAGGAAGACAACAGCCTGAAGTGCAAGGATACTGTTATAAAGAGTGGAACTGTTTTTTTTTATGTAAAGTTTTTTTATGTTTGCTTTTTTTTGCTGCTGAAAATAAACTCCTTTGGATTATTTTTAAACAAAGGCCTGATTGTCCTTTTAGAAAAATCCCACGCTTCACATATGGTGTCAGAAGTGGGATTGTTTTGAGTATTGCTCCAAGTACTCATATTTATAAAGGAGTTATGTATAAAACCCGTTCCTTGGGTGTTAAAAGCAAAGGGAGTGCAACTGTAAAAAGAGCTGCTGCAAGACTTCTCAAACAAATGGAATGTCAAGGAGCCATACCTAAAGTCAAACAAAGGGCACAGGCTGATATAGAAGCTGAGGAGCTAGGTGCTGCTGCTCCTCCAACTGGGACAAGTGCTGCTGAATCTCCTGAAAAGACTTTACCCATGAGTGTTGCTGACCTGATGAAATGGCTAGCTTTCCAGCAAATTGAGGCAGATAAAAGACACCAGGAGGAAGTCAGGAGATACCATGAACAAATGCAGCGTCAGGATGAACGCTGGAGGGAACTGTTCCACACACTCAAATGGGAACAGCAAACGGTTCCACCTCCTCACCCTCCACCTGTGACTGTCTCTCCTTGGAAAGATCTTCATATAACAAAGCTTTCTCCACAAGATGATATTGAAGCGTATTTAACTATGTTTGAAAGAATTGCAAGTTCCTGTCAGTGGCCTAAAGACCAATGGGTGGTAAGATTGGCACAGTATCCTACTGCCCAGCTGGCATATAGCCACATGAATATGCAGGATGCAAAGGACTATGACTTGATTAAAGAGGCAATTTTAAGGCCATATGACATCAGTGAAGAAAGACAGAGGTTTAGAGAACTCAAGTACTGTCACATTGATAGTCCAAGAGAGGTGTTCACCCGCCTACAGGATTTGTATGCCAAATGGATGAAACCAGATGCCAAAACGACTGAACAGATCAGTGAAGTGATTATACTTGAACAGTTTCTACAAATTCTTGCACCTGATGTCAATGCCTAGGTTAAAAAACAGACCTAAAAATGCTGATCAAGCTATTTCCTTGGCAGATGACTTTATCCATGCAAAGAGGGACTTAAGCAAAGCTGCATTTGGGCTATCTAGACCGCCCAGAACTATCTCTGGAGGGAGAGGTCAAGAAGTAAGGACTCCATTTAAAACTGCTACTGGTTACAAAATGTGCTACATTTGTCAAGAGAAAGGACATGTACCTAAGTTTCGCCCAAGAAGAAGTTCTAAAGGCCCAACATCTGCATCATTCTTGGCATGTAATGACTTTGTCTGGCCTAATCAAATTAATGTACATACTGTGGATGTTTTGCTTGATTCTGGCAGTAAACTAAGTCTTGTTCAGGAGGATCTGATAACCAACAAGACAGAGTTTCCTAAAGTACCTATTACTTGTGTTCATGGAGATACAAAAAATTACTCCACATCAAATGTTAAACTGCAGTTGGATGAGAAATGCTTTACCATGCCAGCAGTTGTGGTTCCTGAACTACAAGTACCAGTGATCCTTGGCAGAACTACTGGACTGAAAGGATTTGCTAATGGAGGAAAGACAGTTGTCTGCTGTGACTACAAGAGCTCAAGCAAAGACAAAGAAGAAATCTGAAACACTGGAGGACATTTTCCCATTTCATGATGACATCATTGAGCTGCCATCAACAAAACCTCCAAGTGTTCTAGAACAGCAGGATGTCTTCAGGAAAAAACTTCCAAAGGAAGGCAAGTATATTGATACAGGACTATGGGGCATCTGAGCAAAAACAGGACATTGACTTATATACGTTGTATGAGAAAGGCTTAATTAACTGTAAGAGGGTTGAGAAAAGTGATAAGAAACCTGCTACACCCTTTTTCCTAGTTGAGGATAGAATTTTGTACAGAGTGTGTAGTCATCCAAAGACATGAGAGCAAGTACAACAATTGGTTGTGCCAAAAAGGTTTAGACCAGAAATATTGAAACTGACACATGATGTTCCTATTGCTGGTCATTTGGGTTATAAAAAGACATTAGCCAGAGTACTTTATAGGTTATATTGGCCTGGTGTGTATGATGAAGTAACGACTTACTGTCTTAGTTGCCCAGTATTCCAGTATACTGCTTCCACCTTGCCTAAAGCAGAACTGATACCATTGCCAGTGGTATGGATATTATTGGTCCACTAGAGAAGAGTTCCAAAGGTAACAGATTTATTCTTACCATAGTAGACTACTGTACTGAATACCCTGAGGCCATTCCTATGTGAACTGTTACTGCTAAAAGGGTGGCAGAGGAAATTTTGAATGTGTTTAGCAGGGTTGGATTGCCTAAACATATCCTGACTGATCAAGGCAGTAATTTTACATCAGCTTTTTTGTCAGAGGTGTATCAACTTCTTGGTATTCAGTCCCTTAGATCCAGTCCATACCATCCACAAACAGATGGATTAACTGAGCGGTATAACCAAACCTTAAAAAATATGCTTAGAAAATTTGTACTCAATGATCCTAAACAATGGGACAAATGGTTGCCTTTTCTGTTGTTTGCCTATCATGAAGTTCCACAAGAATCTACAGGGTTTAGCCCATTTGAATTGTTATATGGGAGGCGACCTAGAGGGCTTTTGGATGTTATTAGAGAAGTCTGGGAAGGTAAAACTGGTCATCAGAAAAATGTGGTAGAGTATGTGTTACAAATGAGAGAAAAACTGTCAAAATTGATGCAGGTATCCCATGATAATGTCCACAAATCTAAAGTTTACCAGAAGAAATGGTATGATCAACATGCTAGAAATAAATCTATCAAAGTAGGTGATAAGGTTCTCCTCTTACTTCCTAGCAGTGAAAATAAGTTGCTAGCAAGGTGGCAAGGCCCATATAAAGTTGTCAGACAAACAGGTCCTGTAGATTTTGAAATTGAAACCCCAGATAAAAAACAAAAAAGTAAGGTTTATCATGTAAACTTACTGAAACGTTGGTTTGAACCAGAGGTTAATCCAAAAAGTAATACAGTTTGTACTATTATTACTGAGTCTTCACAGGATATGTCTGAAGAGATTTATGATTTGTTAAAAAATCATGTAGAGTGGTCAGATGTTACTCTGAATCCAAAACTATAGGAGCAACATTGTGACACGAGGAACCTTATACAGTCGAGTTCACATGTTTTTGGTAGTAAACCTGGTTATGTATCTTTGGTTTGTCAAGAAATTAATACTGGAGATCATGCTCCAATTAGACAAAAACCTTATCAAATACCAGAAAGATTAAAGTGTATTGCAGAAAATGAAGTTAAAGAAATGCTTAAACTGGGAGTTATTGAACCATCAAAAAGTCCTTGGTCTTCATCTGTAGTGATGGTCAGAAAAAAAGATGGAAACATAAGATTTTGCATAGATTTTCGTAAAATTAATGCCATCTCTAGTTTTGACAGTTATCCAATGCCACGCATTGATGATCTCATTGACAGCTTAGGAAACGCAGCTTAAATCTTTACCCTAGATTTATGTAAGGGTTATTGGCAAATTCCTCTTGATGAGAAATCAAAAGAGAAAACTGCTTTTGTGATGCCCAGCGGTCTGTATCGGTTTAAAACCATGCCATTTGGTCTTCATGGCGCCCCAGCCACGTTTCAGAGGGCCATGGACATACTCTTAAAAGACCATGTAGAATACAGTGCTGCTTATTTGAATGATGTTGTAATTTTTAGCAAATCATGGGAAGATCATAATTAATCCATGTAAATGTGCTTTGGGATTTCAGGAAACAAGGTACCTAGGGGATGTATCGTTGGTAATGGCAAAGTAAAGCCAGAAATTTCCAAGGTGCAAGCCATTCAGTCTGCAGGTATTCCAACTACAAAGAAAGAAGTCTGATCTTTTTTGGGTCTAGTTGGGTACTATAGACGTTTTATTCCAGATTTTGCTGCCATAGTTGCCCCCTTGACTGACCTAACTAAAAAGAGCAGTAGAGAAGAAGTGGTGTGGACCAGAGAATGTGAACTAGCTTTCAAGAAAATGAAGGAGATTTTGTCTGAATAGCCAGTTCTACAGAGCCCAGATTTTGACAAACCATTTACTGTACAGACTGATGCCTCAGAAGTTGGACTTGGCGCATTTATTAGTCGAGAGATTAATTGTCAGGAACACCCTATTCTTTATTTTAGTAGGAAACTTTTTCCCCGTGAACAAAGGTATTCAACTATAGAGAAAGAAGGGCTAGCAATTAAGTGGGCTTTGGAAGCATTGCGGTATTATTTACTGGGGAGAGAGTTCACTTTAGTGACAGATCACCGTCCTCTTACTTGGATTCATACCATGAAAGACAAGAATGCTAGAATAACAAGGTGGTATTTAGCATTATAGCCATTTAAGTTTCAGAAACGTCATCGATCAGCGAAGAAGCACCAAAGTGCAGACCATTTATCCCGGTATTGTGCTGAAGTAAAGATGTCTGAGGAAGGACAAGCTTCCTTCTAAGGGGGGAGGAATGTGAACATGTAAAATGTTTTGCTGTATATTTAAGTGATGTTATATTTTTAACCTTTGTTGTGGTACATGAATTCCCCTGGTCTGACAATCCACCTGTGTGAATGCTGTTTTTTCCTTGCTTTTCTCATTAGGCTGGCCACCTAATGCTCTCAGTTTTCCTTACTTTTTTCGTTTTGCCATCAGGGAACAATGCACCAGAACTAAGGAAATGTTCACAAGATTGTGAAAGTTATATGTTAAAATAATTGTGATTTTGTGTTATGTATTTTACTTACCTGTATTAGTGCAGCTGCAGCAGGGAGTGTCTTCTCTGACCATATAAGAGGCAGGCCAGCAGAAACTGTGGTGTTTTATAGGGAAAGCTGCAAAGGATTGTGGGAGTTCCCACATGTATAAAAGGACTCAATGGAACTCATGGTTAGATGAATGTGGAGAGCTGTGCTGTTAACACCATATAACTCTTTAGGAAGACAACAGCCTGAAGTGCAAGGATACTGTTGTACAGAGTGGAACAGTTTTTTTTTTTATGTAAAGTTTTTTTTAATGTTTGTTTTTTTTGTTGCTGAAAATAAACTCCTTTGGATTATTTTTGAACAAAGGCCTGAGCGTCCTTTTGGAAAAATCCCACACTTCACAGTTGCCAGGACTACGGAATGAACAACGTCATTCCACTCATTCATATCCTGGATAAGATGATGTTAAATCTGGCTGGTCAGGGGACAGGAGATGTGGTGACTACATCTCATGGCCACATGAGCCCTGTGGGGGCTGAACTGGAGGAGGAGGAGGAGGACATTGGAGCACAAACAATGCCTAGAGAATTCCCAGTTGACAGGAGAGGAGGAGCAGGAGGAGCAGGAGCAGCCAGCGGAGCTATGGGGCGATGAGGAAGAGGAGGCAGAGGACCTAGACACACCGTGGCAGTATGCAGTGGAGATGGAGGCAGGGAGTCCCTCCGAGTCACTTGCGCAAATGGCCCAATGCATGCTCACTTGCTTACGTAGTGACAGCCAAATTGTCACCATTAGGCAGAGGGATGACTACTGGCTCTCCACCCAATTAGACCCTTGCTACCGGTCCAAAATGGGGGCCTTTTTTACACCCGCCGAGAGGGAGGACAAACTGAACTACTATAGAGACATCCTATGTAGTCAGTTGGCCGCTGCCTATCTGCGCCATCGTCCTTCCTCTCGCAGGTCTGATCAGGGGGGCCCTCTGCGCTCATGTTCCACTGCCATGGCTGCTGGGGGGGGTAGGGGTGGCAGTAGCAGTACTAGCTCCATCAACAGCAGCCTGAGTCTAGAGTCACTGATGAGCAGCTTTCTTCATCTGCATAGTGAAAAAACTACTCACCAGCAGCATCAGCTAGACCTGGAGGAGGACCTGAAACAGCAGGTGCTGGCATACTAGAAGATCTGCTGGACTACTGGGCAGCCAAACTAGATTTGTGGCCACAATTGGCTGAGTTTTCTCTGGAAAAGCTGTCCTGCCTGGCCAGTAGTGTGGTATCAGAGCGGGTGTTTAGTGCAGCGGAGGCCATAGTTACACCAAAGAGAACTCGCCTGTCCACCAAAAATGGGGAGAGACTCACCTTTGTCAACATGAATCAGGCATGGATTAGCCAGGATTTCCAACCTCCAACGCCTGATGTGTTATTTCCACCCACCTCCCCACACTGTTGTTGTGCCACTCTATAGTCTGCTGATGCTGCTACTGCCTCAATAATGTCGTCGTACTAATCTGTTGCCTCAAAATTGTACTTACTGACATGTGATATTTGCTCACTGGGACTGTGGCTCGGAAATTGTACTTACTGACACTTTCAATCATGTTGGGCCACTCTGTGACCTCCTAATTCTGCTACTATGGTTGCTGCTACTTCCACACTCTGTCATTGTGCCACTGTGTGGCCTCATAATGCTACTGCTACTGCCACTGCCTCCTCTACACTGTCGTTGTGCCACTCTGTCGGACCTTCTACAGTCTCAGGCAGGTCAAGTTGACAACGGTTGACACTTGTTCTATGTCAATTCCTCTGGCACAGACATTAGTGGTCATGAGAACTTTTACCTTCCCATCTCTGTCATCGTACCAGCCTGGCCTCAAAATTTTCCTGCTGTTGCCACTTCCACACTCTGTCATTGTGCCATTCTGTGGCCTCAAAATCTTACTACTGCTGCTGCCACTTCCACACTCTGTCATTGTGCCACTCTGTGGCCTCAAAATTCTAATAGTACTGCTGCCACTTGCAGACTGTCATTGTGCCATTCTGTGGCCTCAAAATTTTACTACTGCTGCTGCCACTTCCACACTCTGTCATTTTGCCACTCTGTGGCCTCAAAATTCTAATAGTACTGCTGCCATTTCCACACTGTCATTGTGCCACTTTGTGGCCTCAACATTTTACTACTGCTGCTGCCACTTCCACACTCTGTCCTTGTGCCACTCTGTGGCCTCAAAATTCTACTGCTGCTGCCCCCACTTCCACGGTTTGTCATTGTGCCACTCTGTGGCCTCAAAATTCTAATAGTTCTGCTGCACTTGCACTCTGTCATTGTGCCACTCTGTGGCCTCATAATGCTACAGCTACTGCAACTGCCTCCTCTACACTGTCGTCATGCCACTCTGTCAGACCTTCTACAGTCTCAGGGAGGTCAAGTTGATAATGGTTGACACTTGTTCTACGTCAATTCCTCTGACACAGACATTAGTGGTCATGAGAACTTTTACCTTCCTATCTCTGTCGTTGTACCACCCTGGCCTCAAATATCTACTCCTGCTGCCACTTCCACACTCTGTCATTGTGCCACTCTGTGGCCTCAAAATTCTAGTAGTACTGCTGCCACTTGCACACTGTGCAGGTCAAACTTGACAACGGTTGACACTTGGTCTACATCAATTCCTCGGACACAGACATTAGTGGTGATGAGAAATTTTCACTTCCTATCTCTGTCGTCGTGCCACTCTGGCCTCATAACCTTGTTGTGCCACTCCGGCCTGACCTCATATTTTGCTACTAAGGTTGTTGCCACTGGCCCACCCTGTCGTTGTGCCGCTGTGTGGCCTCATAATGCTACAGCTACTGCCACTGCCTCCTATATACTGTTGTCTTGCCGCTCTGTGGTCTCCTGATGCTATAGCTGCTGCCACTGCCTCCTATATACTGTCGTTGCGCCACTCTGTGGTCTCCTCATGCTATAGCTGCTGCCACTGCCTCCTCTACACTGTCATTGTGCCACTCTGTGACTTCATAATTGTGCACGACTGTCATTTGCAGTCTGTGCATTGGGCCTGTCTGTGACTGCGAAATTCTACTGATTGACGTTTTCAATCTTTTCCACCTACTCTGTCGTTGTGCCACTGTGTAACTTCATAATTCTACACAACTGTCATTTGCAGTCTTTTCATTGGGCCTGTCTGTGACTGCGAAATTCTACTGATTGACATTTTCAATCTTGTCCACCTACTCTGTTGTTGTGCCACTGTGTAACTTCATAATTCTACACTACTGTCATTTGCAGTCTTTTCATTGGGCCTGTCTGTGACTGCGAACTTCTATTGATTGACGTTTTCAATTTTGTCCACCTACTCTGTCGTCGTGCCACTGTGTACCTTCATAATTCTTCACTACTGTCATTTGCAGTCTTTTCATTGGGCCTGTCTGTGACTGCGAAATTCTACTGATTGATGTTTTCAATCTTGTCAACCTACTCTATCGTAGTGCCACTGTGTAACTTCATAATTCTTCACTACTGTCATTTGCCATCTTTTCATTTGCCTGTCAGTGACTGCGAAATTCTACTGATTGATGTTTTCAATCTTGTCAACCTACTCTGTCATTGTGCCACTCTATGGCCTCTGGATGCTGCTACTGCTGCTGCCACTTCCACACTATCGTCGTGCCACTCTGTCATCTCCTGATGCTACAGCTGCTGTCACTGCCTCCTCTACACTATTGTCATACCACTCTGTTGTCTCTTGATGCTACAGCTGCTGCCACTGCCTCCTATACACGTTGTGCCATTCTGTGGTCTCCTGATGCTGCTGTCACTGCCATCTTCACACTGTCAGAGGGGGGGCTCTTCTAGTTTAAGCGTGTAATAGAACATGTTCTGTAAGAAATCTATGTGGAATTAGTGAATTGGTGTAAAAGAAGTGTGCTCTTTGGCGATCTAGTAGGATCTTGGGCCTCTGCATGGTTCTTTATAGCTGGCGCTAACATTGACCTGTAAGGCTGAGTTCAGACTTGAGTTATTTGGTGAGTTTTGGCCCCATAACTGCCCAAATACGTAAAGTGATCAGCGATTCTAAGAGCGACGGCTGTTATCTGCATGTCATACTAGCTCACAGTATTGTTTCACTACTACAGCAGACTCCCTATGCGTGTTACTGCAAGGCACAGTGTTCTACACCACTATACAGGCTCTCTGCAGCCCGGAAGTAGCCGTTTTTTAAAGCAATTCGCCACAAATTTATTCGGATCGAACCAAATCTTTTCGGAAAATTCGGCTAACCAACCAAATCAAATTTTTGAAAAATTCGCTTATCTCTAGTAGCAGTATATGAGTACATAATATACCTGTAATATCTTAAAGTTCTGATATCAGAGTTATCTATGGAAATGTTCTAGAAATTTATTACACACTGCCTGGCCAAAAAAAACGCCTTTAGCTTTGATTATGGCACGCATTCACTGTCAAATCATTTCTACAAACTTCTGCAATGTCACAACATTTATTTCTGTCCCGCGTTGCATTCATTTTCCCCAATATCTTGTATTGGGAGATGTGGACCACTCCTCAAAGTCTTCTCCAGCACATCCCAAAGATTCTCAATGGGGTTCAGGTCTGGACTCTATGATGGCCAATCCATGTGTGAAAATTATGTCTCTTTCTTGCTGAACCACTCTTTCACAACTTGAGCCTGATGAATCCTGACATTGTTGTCTTGGCATATGCCCATGCCATCAGGGAAGAAAAAATCTACTGATGGAATAACCTGGTCATTCAGTATATTCAGGTAGTCAGCTGACCTCATTCTTTGGGCACCTAACATTTGTGAACCTAGATCAGACCAGCTAGGAGACTCTTACCTACTTGCTTATTTAAAATCAGGTGGCCATTTTTTGGTCAGGCATTGTATTATCACTATTATAAGAAATAAGATTTCTAAAAACGTACAATAATCTAATGGACACACTGAGATTTTTTAAAGGCGAGATACTTTTGTGCCGTTGCTGCTCTCAATAAACGAGAAGAAAAACACATCATCTAAAGTTAGACATCTAGAGCATTTCTCTTTAGTCGTCAGATAATTCTTTAACCAGAAGAGGAAACTCCAAACATCAGTCATCATTACAACCTTGTTAGAAGTGGCTTCTACCCCCTGTAGGGTGTTGTGGTGGTATGATTAGAAGAACAATTATTCACCATAGAACAGAATGCTTTCACAATACCATAACATACTGTAACACAGGAGATCTGCGCCCACAAGATAAAACGCCATAGAAACACATATAATGTTCAAGTGATGAAAATATTTCTGTTGTGATAATCTCATTATATTCTAAAAGTTCTTGCATGATGACATTCATATTATAATTTACTATGTATATCATAATGATATATAATCTCATGTCTATAGACCATATGGAATTATTACTCTGATATTATGTGTTGTATTTCCACTTCAAAAGAGGAAGCAAGGTGTAAGTGTGATACACTGCAATATCTCTGCATTGCTGCTCCCTGTTTCTAACCACTTTGATGCTGCAGTTCCCATTGAATGCAGTATTTTGGGTTAAATGGCGAGGATGAGAGCTATCTCCATTCCAGGCTATTGCAGTCTGGGTGTCATCTGTATAAAACCTCAGGCACATATAGTATATGAAGTAGGCTCAGAGCCTGAGCTTACTGCATACATTATCTAACTATCTATGACAGGGATCAGCAACTTCTGGCACTCCAGCTGTTCAGAAACTATAACTCCTAGAATGCTTCATTCACTTCTATGGGAAGAATAGCCAAGTATTTCTGCGTGCTGACAGTTGTAATTTCACAGCAGCTAGAGTTAGTGGCATAGATAGAGAAGTAAGGGCCCCATAGCAAGGATCTAACCAGTCCCCCCACACAGGACAGAAGGGTTTTGCCTATACCCCATTCAGTGAGATTAGGGCCATTTCTTCACTGCCTCATTTGCTATTTTTTTTTTCCTTTAGATGGTAGAGTCCTGAAGTTTTCACCCCCACTACAAGAGGGGAGGATCCCAACTAAGACTGGCCCCCCTCTTGCACTGGGCCCCATAGCAGTCACATGATCTGCCACTATGGTAGTTACGCCCCTTAGCTGGAGTGCTAATCCCTGATCTGTGATTTACATGTATGCCATAATGGACAAATCGTTTAAAAAAGAGGCATACATTGCTAGCCCAACCTTGAGTTAACCCTTTCACGACCGGAGGTTTTTTCGGTATTGCGTTTTCGTTTTTTGCTCCTTGCCTTCATACAGCCATAACTTTTTTATTTTTCTGCTCACATAGTTGTATGAGGGCTTGTTTTTTGCGGGACAAGTTGTACTTTCAAATGCCACCATTTATTATTGGATATGGTGTAGTGGGAAGCGGGAAAAAAATTCCAAATTGGGTGAAATTGCAAAAAAACCACTATTCCGCTACAGTTTTCCGGGTTTTTTATTTACGGCGTTCGCTGTTCATTAAAACTGACCAGTTACTTTCATTCTACAGGTCAGTACGAATCCAGCGGTACCTAACATGTTTAGTTTTTCTTGTGTTTTGATAGTGATAAAAAAATGATAAAGTTGGTTGTTTTGTTTTTTTTTTTTTGGTCGTCATATCTTGACCCCGATAACTTTTTGGCATTTATGTGTACGGAGCTGTATGGGGGCTCATTTTTTGCGGGGCGATCTGAAGTTTTTATTGATACCATTCTGGGGTGTGTCTGACTTTTTGATCGCTTTTTATTTAATTTTTTTTAGAAAAAAAAGTGACAAAAAACGTCAAATCGCCATTTGGACGCTTTTTTCCGCCACACAATTTGCCGTATTGGAATTTTTTTTTTTAGTTTAAAAGTACGGGCGTTTTCGGTCACGGTGATACCCATGATGTCTATATTTATTGTTATTTAGGTATTTATTTTTTAATTATACGGAAAGGGGGGTGATTTAAACTTTTATATTTTTTTATTTTTTATATATTTTTTAACATTTTTTTTAATTTTTTTTTTAATTATTTGAAAGCTCAAATATAAGCTAATATATTGTACTTTTAATTTTTTCACTATGAGCAATCTCTGATTTTTATCTTGAATTAAAACTCATGATTGCTCATTTTTTATCCTGGCCTGCCATCTAGTGGCCAGAATAAGAATTGCACTTTGAAAGCTGTAATCCTCACCAGCGAGGATTACAGCTTTCATAACGTGTACAGACGGCCCGATTGGCCAATCGGGTCGTCTGTACATCACCCGGAAGCAAACTGCTTCCGGGTACAGATGCCACCGGAAGCCATCAGAGGGGCCCAGAAGAAAAGAGAGGCCCATCGGAAGACGCCGCCGATGGCGGTAAGTAGCCGCAAGTCTCTGCTGTTAGAAACAGCAGAGACTTGCCGGCCATGACGCCCGCCGCACCCGCGAGCGGGCGTCATGTCCCCGCACCGCCCGAGCGCCGTACATGTACGGCGCCGGTCGGGAAGGGGTTAAAGTGTAAAGAACTTAAAGGGGTTATCTACTTCTTTTATATTGAAGGCCTATCCTCAGGATAGGGCATCATTATCTAATTGGCAAGGTCTGACAACCTACACTGCCACTAATCACCTGTTTTGCTGTGGCCTTGATGCAGGAAGTAGGCTCTAGAACCACATTCTACAACATTTTGATAAAAGATCATGTGAAGCTTGCTTAATGGGTTGTACCATATTTTAGAGCAGGAATGCCCAACCTGGGGCCCTTCAACTGTTGCAAAACTACAACTCCCAGCATGACCTGATAGCGGTAGGATGTCCAGGCTTGATTGAAGTTGGAGTTTTGCAACAGTTAGAGGACAGCAGGTTGGGCATCCCTGTTTTAGAGGAGATCCCTTATCCACAGAATCCCAGAATGGAGGTCGAGCATGCATGCTGCCTCTCTATGGCACCACCAGAGATTTCTGATGGCTTAAACGCAGCTGGCTGCCACCCAACCGCATCACGACCACTCCCTGTCCATCCCCTAGAGAATGGGGCAGCATGTTCGATTTGCTGCTCCATTCAGGAGGTTTGGTGGGTTCCCCTAGAGAATGAAGCAGCATATTCAATTTGCCTTTCCATTCAGGGGGTCTGGAGGGTTCCTCTAGAGCAGTGATTGCGAACCTTTTACAGACCGAGTGCCCAAACTACAACCCAAAAATTTATTATTTATAGCAAAGTGCCAACACGGCAATTTACCCTGAATACCAATATAGTGTATCCTCCATGTATCCTCATTTAGTGTATCCTCCATGTATCCTCATTTAGCAATAACAGCCTGCCTACAGTGCACTGCCTGTGCTGTTCATAATGCACCCTGTGCTGATGAATGGCAGGAAAAGTGTAAGGCATATTGGTACAACATAGATATTTTCCAGGGTGCGAGTGCCCACAGAGAGGGCTCTGAGTGCCGCCTCTGGCACCCGTGCCATAGGTTCACCACCACTGCCCTAGAGAATGGAGCAGCATGTTTGATTTGCAGCTCTATTCAGGGGATTTGGTGGGGTCCCCTAGAGAATGGAGCAGCATGTTTGATTTGCTTCTCCATTCAGGTGGTTTGGTGGGGGTCCCAACAGCCAGACCTCCACCTGTCAGCTAATTATGTTCTACCCTGTGGATAGGGGATAACTTATAAACTGGGCACAAAACCTTTAAACATTGACTGTAGGAATACTCTTGTTAAATTATCATTATAAGTGCAACATTTCATGCGGTGTTGTATAACGCAAATACTTTTTTTCATAACTAGAGTATGTTTTCTGATATGTGGGTCTTAAATCTCTTAATATTTACATGCTGGTGTCCTTAACTCAATATATTCTGTTCACCCCTCAGCGTTTCAGCGATTCAATATATATTCCTAGCAAAATTCAGATGTAGCAAAGTTCCTTTGGTCATTGAGTATGAATCAAGACAATAAACCAGACTTACCTACAGTCCTATGTAAGGAAAGCAGTTATGACAGCGTTAAATAAGATTCTCAAGTCTGTGACACCTGATAAACTTTATAATGTTCCTCCACAAAACAAAAGAATGGAAAAAAGGAAACACAAAGATCATCAGATTTTTTAACTACCTCCTTCTATTTATGGAAGGCAGTACCATCTGGAACAAGATGGCTCCAGATTTTCTTGTTATATGGATCTAAGCAAAGTGAGACACGTATATGTGAGATCTCTGGACATACATATGTGCAGGTTTGCTTTGATCAGTTTCCTTCATTTCATTTATCTAGTTTACCATCAGTCTTAGTTTCCCATTTCCTTTTCTGCTGTCAGGTTCATTTTGGGCATTATCAACTTGAAGAATCACAGAACAGAAAAGCTCTTGGCTATGATCAGGACTGTCAACTGTCTGTAAATTCCCAGACTGTGTGTAAATATAGGGAACTTTTCCTGATGTCCATAATAAATGAATAAAATCTACTTGTAATGATTTCTAAAAAGACTTTCCAAGTGTCCTCTTGTGGTCAAGAGCAAAGAATGGCAGCAAAGGGCCACTGTGCAAGAGGTGTGTATTGGCCCTCCATCCCAAGGTGACATGGTATACAAAGATATAATTTATCCCAAATCACTCTCATGCATGCTACATGGATGGCACACACTGAACCACAATGAACACATATAACACACACCACTACCACACTGAACACATGCTACACACACCACTACCATACTGAACACATGCTACACACACCACTACCATACTGAACACATGCTACACACACCACTACCATACTGAACACTTGCTAAACACACCACTACCATACTGAACACATGCTAAACACACCACTACCACACTGAACACATGCTAAACACACCACTACCATACTGAACACATGCTAAACACACCACTACCATACTGAACACATACTACCAGGGGTGGATTAAGGATCCCATGGGCCCTGGGCAGTTTATAATGCATGGGCCCCTGCCCCACCCCCACACGCTCCACCCCTGTCCCTCCCCCACGTGCTCCACCACTGCCCCTCCCCCACACGCTCCACCCCTGCCCCGCCCCCACACACATTTTGCCTCCTTAAAAAAAAATAAAAGCAACTTAACAGACCAAATCTTGAGCAGCCAGCTTTAACGAACAGAAAGGACAGATTGTCAGCTCAGTGCATTACAACTGACCGCTCAGAAGCTTGCCACATCATAACTCAGTGGTCATGAACTATACAGGTGATGCATTGCTTATGACTATGCACATGGGGTTTTTTGCTGTATCTATACATATTTATATTGTCCTCATGCTATAATACCTATAGATGCAGCATATTATATAAGTTCTACAGCAAGGCCTTATGCTGTGTGAAGTGTATTAAGGCAGCATCAGGCCAGGCTTGCAGGTTAATGTATTTACCCTATGCTTCTATATGTATTATAGCCTGAGGGCTATCTGTAAATACAAGCAGTATAGGGTTAAATAGGTTTCCTAGCAAGCCTGGCCTAATGCTGCCATAATACGCTTCACACAGCATAAGGCCTCGCTGGAGAACTTATATAATATGCTGCATCTATAGTTAATGAACCCTAAGGGCTATCTTTAAAAAGATTACTCACCAAGGCCTTATGCTGTGTTTTTACCATATTGAGGCAGCATAAGGCCTTGCTGGGTAACCTATTTAACCCTATGCTGCATCAATAACTAATATAGCCTAAGGGCTATCTTTAGATACAAGCAGCATAGGGTTAAAAGGTTACTCACCAAGGCCTTTTGCTGTCTCAATACGGTAAAAACACAGCATAAGCAGGGTTGCCAACCTTTCTTTCAAATTTTTCTGGACAACTGGACCAAAATTTGCGGACAGACCAAAATTTTTACGGACATAAGCCACACACCCTTTTTAGAGGACACACCCCCTTTTTAAAGGACACACCCCTTTCCACACCCTCAAAATGCCCTTGAATTAAAGACACCACAGAATAAAAAGAATTGTTCAGTAATTAAAAATAAAATATGGCAGCAGCATATGGAAAAAAAATCCACAATTCTCAGCTGTTCCATCCCTGCTTCTAGTCTGAGTGCTTTGTTTATATGGCTGCAGTGATGATGCCTATGACACACTGGACTTTCTGGCATCATTTCTGCTGTCATGTCAAGAAAGACTGACAGGGACGTAACGGGCAAGTGTGCACATCTGTCATAGTGCTGGTGATGTGCACACTGATGTGCAGGTGTATGGCATGTGTCCACTGCAGCCAGTCCTCAGCATTAGACCACTGACTGGTGATTGGCTGCAGCAGTAACATACCATATACCCAGCTGCAGAAAATGGCGTTGAAGGAGTAGGTGAGGTATATTTGGATGAACATTACATTCACCAATACCAAACATACAAGGTGATATACCTCTTAAGTCCAGTGACGTCTTCCTGATGTAGAAGTTCTCTTTTCTCATCTTCTCTGTTTTGCCCAGACCGTCATGATGAGTTCTTTCAGCCACTTCCTCTCTCTGCAGAGTTTGCCACAAAGACACCTTAGATTACCCAATTTTCTATCCTCCTGATGCCCCAACAGTGTTATCCTGCTGCTACCCCCAATACTGTGCCCGTCATGCTCCCCAATGTCCCCAGATATTATACTGTAGAAATAACAGTGCCATATAGGTGGGCCCCCCATAGTAACACTGCTCCCCAAAGTCCCACTAATACTAATAATTCTCTCCCAGAGTGCCCCAATAGTGATAATGCTTCACGAGTAGCCCTTTTAGCAGAAGTGCCCTCCATATTGTACCAAATAATGATAAGACCCCCAATAGTACCCCTCGTAGTAGTAATAATTTCCCAGAATATAAATAATTTTTCTCATAGTGCCTCCAGTAGTGCTCCCAGAAATGATAAGGCCCCGCTATCATGTTCCCAGCAATTATAATACCCCTTATAGTGCCCCTAGTAGTTTAGATAGTCCCCTTTAGTGCCCCAATAGTTCAGATGGCCTCCTGTAGTGTCCCCGGTAGATTAGATGGCCCCTTTAGTGCTCCCACTAGTTTAGATGGCCCCCTGTAGTGCACCAGTAGTTTAGATGGACCCTGTAATGCCCACAGTAGTTCAGATAGACCCCTGTAGAGCCCCCAGTAATTTAGATGGCCACTTTTAGTGCACCAGTAGTTTAGATGGACCTTGTAATGCCCCCAGTAGTTTAGATAGCCCCCAGTAATGCCTCACAGTCATTTAGATGGCCCCTGTAGTGCCCCCGGAATTTAGATAGGCCCTATATAGAGCTCTGTCATTTCAAAAATTATAATACCCTTTATAGTGCCCCGTGATTATAATGCCCACAGTAACTTAAAGCCTCCCCTATAGTTCCTCCAGCAGCCTAACAGCCAAGATTCCCCCCCCCTCTCCGGGCACCCATGGCCCACATCTGCTCTTCAGTCTCCACCGGTCCGCACTCACCGCCCTCGGCATCAGCAGTGGCGCTGACAGCCCGCCCAGCCCCTGCCTCCACCTCCAGGTAATTACATTTACTAGGATCCTTGCGTGCTTATGTTACGGCGCATCAGCCCGCCCTCTCAGAGCGGCCAGGGAGAGATGCCGGAACTTTTCATTGCAATACCCGAAGTCTGTACGCGTAATTGCGTACGAAGTACAGACTTCGGGTTTTCAGCACTAAAATTCACAGACGCTGTTTTTTTCTGCTGGACGCTACGGACGGCAGAGAAAAACAACGATTTTTTCCGGACTGTCCGTAAATTTACGGACGGTTGGCAACCCTGAATCCGGCCTGTGCCCTCCCAGGAGGCTGTACATATACTACACACACCATTGCCACACTTAACACATACTACATACACCGCTACCACACTGAACACATACTACACATCGCTACCACACTGGACACATGCTACAGTACACACACCACTACCATACTGAACACATGCTACACACACCACTACCATACTGAACACATGCTACACACACCACTACCACACTGAACACATGCTACACACACCACAACCACACTGGACACATACTACACACCGCTGCCATTCTGAACACATACTACACACACCATTACCACACTGAACACATACTACATACACCACTACCACACTGAACACATCCTACACACACCACTACCACACTGAACACATACTACATACACCGCTACCACACTGAACACATACTACACACCGCTGCCATTCTGAACACATACTACACACACCATTACCACACTGAACACATACTACATACACCACTACCACACTGAACACATGCTACACACACCACTACCACACTGAACACATGCTACACACACCACTACCACACTGAACACATGCTACACACACCACTACCACACTGAACACATGCTACACACACCACTACCACACTGAACACATACTACACACACCACTACCACACTGAACACATACTACACATACCTCTCACACACTGAGTCCATATTACCCACATGAAATACTTGCCCGATACACATATAACACACTGGACATATACTACCAACACTACTCACACAGTGGACACATACTACACACAACATTAACACAACATACCTTTTAATCCATTAATACAATGTGGGCATGATTACCATATAGAGGGCACAATGTGGACATAACTGCCATTAAGGGACACAATGTGTGCATAACTACTGTGAGGAGCACACTTTCGGTACTTTTGGGGTACTAAGGGGACTGGGTGGGATTGGGTGTGTATACATAGTGTGTAGGGTGACCAGACGTCCTCTTTTCCTCGGACATGTCCTACTTTTGGGCAATAAAAAAATGTCCGGGGGGAATTGGAAAATCGTCCGGGATTTTGTTGGACTGCCTCAAACTGTTTGAGTCAAACATAATTTATGTTTGACTCAAACAGTTTGAGGCAGTCCAACAAAGTCATTTTAACTTTTAAAATGGCCTTTAGGGTTAAAAATAATAAAAACAAACTCACCTTTTCCACTTGTTCGTGGCGCAGCCGGTCCGGTGTCTTCTTTCTTCTTTCCTGGCCTTGCAGGACCTGCAAAAGGACCTTTGGTGACGTCACCGCGGTCACCACATGGTGAGCGCGCTCACCACGCGGTGACGTCGCCGAAGGTCCCTTTGCAGGTCCTGCAAGGTGAAAGAAGAAAGAAGACACCGGACCGGCTGCGCCGCGAACAAGTGGAAAAGGTGAGTTTTTTAAAATTATTTTTAACCTCTAAGGGCCATATTAACAATTGTTTTCTGTTATAACCATGTTATAACGGAAAATAATAAAGGGAAGTTTGGGTCCCCATTCCCTGGGGTATAGTGTAATGGCATTAATCTATACCCAAGGGAATGGGGGGACCTGAATTTCCCTTTATTATTTTATTTCTGAAAAGGAGCACACCTTTTTTTTTTGGGGGGGGGGTCGCCTTTTTCTGGGGGGGGGGGGGCGCCCCACCCCCGCCGCCAAAAAAAAAAAAAAAAAAAAGGTGTCCTCCTTTTCAGAAACCCAGATCTGGTCACCCTAATAGTGTGAGACACTGAAGGGGTTAATCATGGATGGCCGGTATATTTTGCCTGGGTTCAGCTATTATGCTTACTAGACTGAAGTTCATGTCTTCCACCAGGAGACATGGGAAACCAGGAAGTGATGTGGTCTCCAACAAAGTAGTTGCTGGAGACATTTGGATACAATGTGTTTGGGCCTGGTTTTTTGGGATGGATGACAGGAATGGCAGTGGGGCCATCCATCCCACTTCCTCCACTCCAGGTCTTAGTGTTGGGAGTCAGGCACCACAGGTGCAGAGGCTCCACTATTAGCAGGTCCATAAAAACTGCAAGCTCTGCAGACAGAGCTGAGGCTGGGTGCAGCTAGGATCGCTGAAGGCTGCTGGCCTCAGGAAATACTTGGAACCTGTCAAAGGTAAAACTTATGGACTGTGTGATATGTTTGTTCGTTTGTTCGTGCTGCTGTAGCTAGTTGCACGTATAGTGAGGAAACTACCTGGTGTTAGTTAGTGCTGGACAAGCAGGGTTTATTTTGTTATGCCTGAAGCAAATGCTGTATTTTCTTTATTTTGAACTTGTAAATAAACGCAGGCCAAGCCTGCATTTGGACTTTATCTTGTGTCTGGGACTCTGACTGCTGTTCACACCGCAAACCCGCACCCTACCGAGCTAACTTCCCCACATATGGTGGAGGATGCGGGCATAGTGAACAAAACGCAGTCGTAAAGAGACACACACCCTAAAAAGGACTGATTTGCTGTGTGCCGCGCTATGTCTTGGGTGAAGCCTGCAGGTGAATTGTCAAAAAAGACGTCAGCAATGGAGGACCTAATCAAACAGCTGATCCATGCCAATCTGCAGCAACAAGAAACCAGTTGGCAACAGTATGAGGTCTCCCAAGCCATGCTACAACAGCAAGTGGAGATGAATAGACTGTTGGTAGAAAAGTTGGCAGGAGCCGTGACCGTACCACAAGCTTTGACTACGGAAAGAACCCAAAGTGTGCAACCAACGGTGAGGGCCACAGTGCAAGCCACGCTGCAAAAGATGACACCTACCGACCACGTAGAGGCGTATCTCGCTGTCTTTGAAAGAATTACAGAGCGTGAAATGCTGCCTGTGGACCAGTGGGCGGATGTCGTGGCGCCTTACCTAACAGGTGAACCCCAAAAGGCCTACTTTGACCTGAGTGGGTTGGACTCCCGAGACTACGCCAAGCTAAAGGCGGAGATCCTGGCTCGGTTGGGGGTAACCATGCAGGTGCGTGCAGGGCGGGTGCACGCCTGGACTTTCTCGGAAAGCCTTCCACCACGGTCCCAGATGCATGACCTGATCCACCTAGTGTCAAAGTGGCTACAGCCAGAGAAGTGCACTCCAGCGCAGATCGTTGAGAGGGTCATCCTAGACAAGTTCACCCATACTTTGTCGCCTCGTATTCAGCGCTGGGTTGGGCAAGCAGGACCTACAGATGCGGACCAGCTGGTAAACCTGGTGGAGCGGTATCGTGCCACTGAGGAGCTGCTACAGACTTCCACTGGCAGGGGCAATACCAGGGAGACCAAGACGACTAGAAGTGAGGGTAAGACTGCTCCGGGTACTCGAGATCTGAGGCAGGCGACACAGAGAGGTGACCCTGAAAGGGGGCCAGCAGTTGGGCTAGGACGGGGGTCTCGCGACAGAGACCAAGGGCGCATACAGTGTTGGCGGTGCCGTGAGTGGGGGCACATCGCGGCTAACTGCCCCCTTACCGTCGAGCCCATGGACTGCAATACCTCCAGGCATGTTTCTCTCTTTTCCCGTCCCATTCTGGCGGCAGAGAGTGTGTCCGGGACTGAACCACAAATGTGCACTGTCACCATTGGGGGTTACTCAGTGTCTGCCTTGCTGGACTCAGGAAGCCTGGTAACCCTCGTGCATGGGTCTTTGGTCGGTTCTGGGGTATACAGTGGACAGACTATTGGGGTGTTGTGTATCCACGGGGACACACGGGAATACCCCACCGCTGATGTCACCATAGGCACCTCTTGTGGTGCTGTTACCCATGAGGTGGGCGTGGTTAAGACTTTAGTTCATGACGTCATCATAGGAAGAGACTTTCCATTGTTTTGGGACTTGTGGGAGAAAAAAAACATGCATTGTGCAAAACGTGTTATTATTGATGATGTTGGTGATAACAGGGGTCAGGACATAACCCCCGAGCCTTATGACCCAGACACTGAGGTACCAGCAGTAGGGGTGACCCCAAGTGAAAATGGGAAGTTTCCCCTAGCAGTGTTGGTAGGTGACACGGAAGAACCGGAGGAGGGTCCGGATCTGCCGGACTTGGAGGTGTCACAGGACAATTTTGGGACAGGCCAGCTTAGAGATCCCTTGCTGGTAAGAGCCCATGAAAATGTTACTGTAATCAATGGGGTCCCCCAAGTTCCCGGGTCTGATACGAGGTACCCTTACTTTGCAGTTAATCAGGAACTACTCTACCTTATAGATAAGGTACGGGGGGAGGAGCTTGAGCAGCTGGTTGTGCCTCAGCCCTATCGCCGAACAGTATTAGATTTAGCCCATAAGCATGCATTGGGAGGTCATTTGGGCTGTGAGAAAACCCTAGAACGGGTCTCACGGAGGTTTTACTGGCCAAGTGTATATACCAGTGTAAAAGAGTACTGTGAGTCATGCCCTGTGTGTCAGTTAACGGCCTCTATGTCTCACTTCAGGAGTCCCTTAGTCCCACTGCCCATCATAGAGTTACCATTTGACAGAATTGCAATGGATCTAGTTGGCCCGGTGGTGAAATCCGCTAGAGGGAATCAGTACATACTGGTTGTATTAGACTATGCCACCCGGTATCCTGAGGCGGTACCTCTGAGAAACACCTCTGCAAAGGTCATTGCCAGAGAGCTGTTTAACATGTTCTCCCGAACTGGCATTCCTAAAGAGATCCTCACCGACCAGGGGACCCCGTTTATGTCACGGGTCATGAAGGAGATGTGCAAGCTCTTGAAAATTAAACACCTGCGTACGTCAGTATATCATCCCAAAACTGACGGACTTGTTGAAAGGTTCAACAAGACCTTGAAGGGCATATTAAAGAGGGTGGTTAGCCAGGATGGTAAAGACTGGGATTGTTTATTGCCATGTTTGATGTTTGTAGTACGTGAGGTACCCCAGTCCTCCACCGGGTTCTCTCCATTTGAGGTAGTATATGGCCGACACCCTTGTAGGCTCCTGGACATCGCCAAGGAGACCTGGGAGCAAGAACACACCCCCTACAGAAGTGTTATCGCACACATTGCCCTCATGCAGGATCGGATAGCGGCCGTTATGCCCATAGTGAAGGCCCACATAGAGCAAGCACAGGAGGCCCAGAGTCGCGTGTATAACAGGTCGGCTAAGGTCAGAACCTTTGCGCCAGGGGACCGAGTGCTGGTCTTGGTGCCGACTGTAGAAAGCAAATTTTTGGCCAAATGGCACGGGCCATATGAGGTTATTGAGAAGGTGGGGGAAGTCACCTATAAGGTGCACCAGCCCGGCAGAAGGAAGCCTGAGCAAATCTACCATGTTAATTTGCTAAAGCCATGGAAAGAGCGAGAGTCCTTGTCTGCAGTGAGTTTACCCAGTAGGGGTAGCCCGGGGAAGTCCCCACCTGAGGTAAATGTCCCTCCTAACAGTATACCAGGGGTGTGTATCTCGGAAACCTTGTCTAGGGCACAAGGGCAGCAGACAAAGGAGTTTGTCCTGAGGAATACTGATGTGTTCTCCAAATTACCTGGGCGTACTTCCATAGTCAAGCACGACATTATCACTGAGCCAAGGGTACGGGTACACTTAAAGCCATACAGGGTACCAGAAGCTCGTAGACAGGCCATTTCAGAAGAAGTAAAAAAAATGTTGGATCTGGGGGTTATTGAGGAGTCAAATAGTGAATGGTCAAGTCCCATAGTCCTGATACCCAAACCAGATGGCACACTACGGTTTTGTAACGACTTCCGGAAATTAAATGAGGTGTCAAAGTTTGACGCCTATCCGATGCCAAAGGTGGATGAGTTGATAGAGAGATTGGGACATGCGAGATTTTTCTCTACACTAGATCTGACGAAAGGGTATTGGCAGGTACCGCTCACTGATCGTGCTAAAGAGAAGACTGCATTTGTCACCCCTGAGGGTTTGTTCCAATATGTCTGCCTTCCCTTTGGACTACATGGGGCTCCTGCCACATTTCAGAGATTAATGGATGTCATCCTTAAGCCCCATCGCAGGTATGCTTCTGCTTATTTAGAAGACATCATCATTTTTAGTGAACACTGGGAAAGTCACCTACCAAAGGTGCAAGCAGTAATAGACTCCCTCAGGGCTGCAGGTTTGACTGCAAACCCAAAAAAATGTGCGTTGGGTCTGGAGGAGGCGCGTTATCTGGGGTACATAATAGGAAGAGGTGTCATCAAGCCCCAGGTCAACAAAGTAGAAGCCATCCAAAATTGGCCATGGCCAGTGACCAAAAAGCAGGTGAGAGCTTTTCTGGGTATTGTGGGCTATTACCGCAGATTTATTCCTAACTTTGCCACTATAGCAGTGCCCTTGACAGATCTGACCAAGGGAAGTAGGTCTGTCATGGTTAAATGGAGTGAAGAGGCTGAGGGGGCATTCCAAAGACTGAAATTAGTCCTCTGTAGAGAGCCAGTACTCGTCACTCCTGATTTCACTAAGACATTTGTGGTACAAACCGATGCCTTTGGCGTAGGGCTAGGGGCAGTACTTTCCCAAGAGGTGGGGGGTGAGGAGCACCCAGTCACCTATCTTAGCAGGAAGCTTACACCCCCAGAAAGGAACTACAGCATTGTGGAACGTGAATGTTTGGCGATAAAATGGGCCCTAGAAGCGCTGAAGTATTACCTGCTAGGTCGGCACTTCAGGCTAGTGACCGACCACTCCCCTCTCACCTGGATGAGCCAGGAGAAATGCAAGGGTCACGAGGTGGTTCCTTACATTGCAAAACTTTAAATTTACTGTAGAGAACAGGGCTGGTAAATTACAAGGGAACGCAGATGCGCTATCAAGGACAAACTGTTTAATGGCTAAAAGTGTTCGCCCCCACAGGTTCGAACAAAGGGGGAGGGTATGTGAGACACTGAAGGGGTTAATAATGGATGGCCGGTATATTTCGCCTTGGTTCAGCTATTATGCTTACTAGACTGAGGGAAGTTCATGTCTTCCACCAGGAGACATGGGAAACCAGGAAGTGATGTGGTCTCCAACAAAGTAGTTTCTGGAGACATTTGGATACAATGTGTTTGGGCCTGGTTTTTTGGGATGGATGACAGGAATGGCAGTGGGGCCATCCATCCCACTTCCTCCACTCCAGGTCTTAGTGTTGGGAGTCAGGCACCACAGGTGCAGAGGCTCCACTATTAGCAGGTCCATAAAAACTGCAAGCTCTACAGACAGAGCTGAGGCTGGGTGCAGCTAGGATCGCTGAAGGCTGCTGGCCTCAGGAAATACTTGGAACCTGTCAAAGGTAAAACTTATGGACTGTGTGATATGTTTGTTCGTGCTGCTGTAGCTAGTTGCACGTATAGTGAGGAAACTACCTGGTGTTAGTTAGTGCTGGACAAGCAGGGTTTATTTTGTTATGCCTGAAGCAAAGGCTGTATTTTCTTTATTTTGAACTTGTAAATAAACGCAGGCCAAGCCTGCATTTGGACTTTATCTTGTGTCTGGGACTCTGACTGCTGTTCACACCACAAACCCACACCCTACCGAGCTAACTTCCCCACAATAGGCATTGGTTGGAGTTAGGAGCTTTAGCATAAAAAAAAAAAAAAAAAAGTGTCTCTCATTCTGATTTTGAAACGTTGGGAGGTATGCATTGCACACATGCCACATACCCCGCTCACATACACATTCTGTAGAAACTTCTACCATTCTTGACTCATATTGTATGGACACCAATAACACACTAGGCTCACACCACACATCAGGAATAGCCCAAAATCAAACCAGTTAATTGGCACAGTGGTTCCACAACCGCGGGTGGAAGGGGTAGAGCAGCAATCTGAACCAATGAGGAAACAGGAGGTGTCTCCAACTAAGGGTTCATGCACATGGCTGTTGCTGTTTTAGTGATTCGCAAATTGTGGATCTACAAAGCATGGATACGGGCCATGTGTGTTCCAAATTTTCTTGTCTTCCATAGAACTGTCTTATCCTTGTCCATACATACAGATGCTGACAGCACACCCGCAGCTTTTGTGGCCCCAATGAAATGAATGGGTCTGCATCCGATCCGCAAAAAATGCGGAGCAGTTGAGGACAAAAAATACGCTTGTGTCCATGAGTCCTCACTCAGACTCCCTTCCGGCAGTGTAGCTATAGTGTAGTCGTAGATGACAGCTAAGCCCTAATGAGGCAGCAAATGGAATAGAAAATAGCAGGTCATTTTATTATCCTTACTGTGATGAGCATTAGGGAACTGAAAATTTGCAGGCATAGTCTTTATGCAACTTTTTTAATTTATGTGCATCATAATTAGGCCATATACAGATGTGCTGGACAATTCTGCTGTAGATCAAAATCTGTGAAAAAAATGTGTAAGCCTCCATAAGAAATTATGACATATGGCAGCCCAGTATGAGCTCAAAGGTTTTTATGCATGCCACATTATGGATTTGTAAAACTCAGAAATTGTACTGAACCCTAATATAGTCATATTGATGAGATCTTTTTATTTATTTCCAAAAAGACAAGATTTGTTTCTTTTAACTAGTACTAGCAACAATGTAGCTATAGTAAATGTTCAGGTTGTGCTCACATAGATCTTGAGGGGGCCCAAATGGTCTCTCTGCTCCATAAGACCAATACTACACAAGACTAATGATAAGGAACTACTATTGATTTATCACTGGGACCCAAGAGCTTCAAATCACATCCAAGGGGGTCAATAATGAAGTTGTAAGCTATAGCAGGATGATGGTTAATGTTAATCAAATAGTTTGGATGCTTCTATCATTTGATCTGAAAATTTTGATTCACAACAAATACGAATTTATCCAGTGCTTTGTGGTAACAAATACTTTTTTGTCCTAAAATTGTAGCTACACATGTTATGACTTGAAAATAAGAAGCCCGGGAATGCAAGATAATGCTGTGCAGCCAGCTAATCCATAGATAGCTATTCTCTGTGATTTCACAGCCCTATAAAAGCCTCATCCTGTGCGGTCTCCGCCATTTCACTGTGAGCGGAGCATAGAGAGAGACGTGGCAAGCGCTAGGGACAGTGTTTCAGAAAGCTTTTAATTGTAGAATATTGGATAGGGAGTGTAGAGGGACAGTTGAGGCAACAGTGTCAACAGGCAACCTAATATACAGAAACATTTATCTAGCTCACCTGCTGTTCCATTCATACTTAGTTACATAGTTGCATTACTGATTCATTTATTGTATACTATGGCCAACAGAGAGTGGCCTGGGCCCTCAAAAGAAACATGCAGTGGCAAAATGTTGTTGTAGCTGGCACAAGTAGCAGCAGAAGAAGGGTTGGTAGTAGCATCAACATCATCTCAAGTGACATCAGCCACACACAGCCAGGAATCGGTGGGTTTGTCTGACACCACACTTAGTTGGCATGGCCCAGGAACAACCTATGTGCTCTCACCTGTCCTGTAGCTGCCTATTTCCTTTACTGCAACTTTTGAATGGAAAGTAATGTATGCTGCCAGCTCTGCTGTGCCTTTCAGCGAGGACAAGCTTATTGAGGAGAGTTAGCAGCTACAGGCCATCCCAGGTTTGGAGGAGAGGTCCCCTGTGCCCTCCTTTAGGCATGCAACTAGTGATGATGAAAGTCAGGTTGGAACACGTGTTGCCAGCAGTCAGGGACATGACCATGAGAGTGGTGAGGGTGACATAAGTGATGACCAGACAGAAAGTAGTGGATGATCCAATCGTATGTGGGTACTGGGTGAAAAAGGGGGCATCATCATCAGAGGGTGAGGGTGACAGAAAGCCTATGTGATAGCAGCAGGGTAGCAGCATGCCAATGAGCCATCAGGGTTAAAGCAGTGGGAGACCTGGAGCCAAATGTGCCTGGGTAGACCGTCTGCTACTCCGGAGCTTACCTAGGAAATAACTAGCGCTGCACGGATTCATAAAGGCAGCGGCCGGTCAGTTATCATGGAGTGGTGAGGGTAAAATGCCATACTCGGCAGTGTGGGAATTATTTATCAAGTCGCTGGAGGATGTTAGCATAGCGGTATGCAGGATGTGTGGGCAGAAGGTGAAACGCGGTCAGGGTGCCAATGTTGGCACCATAGCTCTGTGTCAACAAATGGAGTGTCACCATAAAGTGGCCTGGGAAAACCGTAGCATTACTGTAGTGGTACAGCCTGACACAGCAACCGCTACATCTAGCGGCCCACACCCCTTCTCCAGCAGTCAGGGCTCCTCCATCTCAGCAGAAGGAAGCTGTCATTCCTTCCCTTCTTCTATTGCTCCTGAAGCTCCTCCTACTGCTCGACACGTGTTTCACCAGCAATTGATTACAGAGGCGATTGCAAAGTGACAACAGTATACATGAACGCTGAATGTGCATCTGGTAATGCAGTCTCACCCTTTCTATATTGTGGAGACTGCATTGTGAACATTTCAACATTTGTGCTCAGCCAAGTTGGAGAGTCCTAAGCAGACATTACCTGTGTACAAAAGCTATATTAGCCCTGCACATGTTGTGTGTTCAGCAGCATCTGGTACAGTTCATGCCAGTGCTGACGAGTGGAGCTGTAACTGTGGTCAAGGACAATGTAAGTGTTGTTCTGGCCCAGGCACAATAGCAACTTGGCCAGATGATGGAAAAGCACATCCACGTTTTAATAATGGGATTTCTGTGCCAATATCCTGTTCTGCCTCCTCATCCTCCACCTTGTCCTCAGCCTCCACTGTAGACACAGTTCAGAGTAAACCTTCAGCATAACACCTATTCAAAGCACTGCATTGTCACACGATTCTGCACCTGGTCAGCCTAGTCACACCGTGGAGGAACTGCTTCGTGTCTTCAACCAAGAAATTGAATTCTGTCTGTCTCCTTACCAACTGGAGATAGGAACCATGGTCACTGATAATGGGAAGAACATTCTGTCTGTGCTGCGTCAGGGAAGGCTGACCCATGCATCCTAAGGACGGCAATACAATTGTATTTAGCTGTCAGGCAGGAAATTCGGGGCCTGAGAGGAATTATCAGGGGCCCAGGCCCCGATTGTTTTAGCCTTGCAACGCCCTTGCTGTCCAGCCAGTAGTGTAGCATCAGATCTGGTGTTTAGTGCGGTGGGGGGGGGGGCACAACATAGTTACCCCAAAGAGAACTGTTGAGAGACTAACCTTTATAAAGATGAATCCGGTGCTTGATGCAACAGACTAGATCATTCTGGCAGGAACAATTAGTGACAAATGGCCCGTAACTTCTGGCCATATGCTGCTGCCATTAGTCTAATTATGCCAGCTCCCTGATGCCACACGCCTGCTGCCTTTACTGCCATCTGCTCCTACTGTGATCTGCCACCATCTTTTGCTGTTACTGCCACTGCCATTGCCCTACTCTCCTCACTCTGTTTCGGGGTAACTATTGTGACTCTTTATGCTGTTTCTTTATTTTGTTCCATTAAAGTGTCATTTGGACACAGCTCTTGTGGGGGCATGCAGTGTCACATGTCTGTTTATGTGATCTACCTGTCATTCTGTGATGGTCAATTATTAATGAGCGGATATGGGAATATTTAATTTACTGTTTTTCATTAAAATTTTTATTTAATTTATTTCTTACTTTGTTACACTTTTTTATGATGCATGGCATCCATCACAAAGGGGATATCAGGGGCACACAGCGGCATCGCAGGGCACACACAAACTGTGGAGATCAGAGTGTGAAACCGAAACTATTGAAACAACTACACTCTGGTTGCTTAGTCTGCGCAGACTAACCAGAGTGATCACCGGCAAGGGACCACTCTGATTGGTTCTATGCCAGCTTCTCCAGTATCTCTGTTGCCTTTGAGAGCTGAGACTCCAGGGGCTGTAGCACTTTATAGTGTCATAGCCCTATTTAAAGGGAGTCTTTCACCTGTTTTTTACCAATATAACTAACAGCACTACCCCACAGAAGATTGCAGACACATCCCAGACATACCTGTGTGCACTATGTGTCTGTATTACATGTCCAGGAAAAGCACTTTTATTCTGCTGGAAAACGGCTCCCAAGTGCCCGGCTCTGGTGATGCAAGTGCCCAAAGCAAACCAGCCTGAAGAGGGGAGGGCTGTTTTAGCTGCTCATATCTTGGGGTTGGTAGCAGATAGAAAAATGGTTCTGACCTTCTTTGAAAGCTGGCACTCCAAGCTTTCAAATGATACCAAATCAGCATTATATCCAGTATATCCATTATATCCAGCATTATAGCCAGTATATTAGAAGATATAGCTGTTAGAAATCGAGTCAGGAGAGAATGCTGTGTTTGGTTTCACTTTCAGCTGTGCACTTGGGAGCTGTTTTCCAGCATGATTGTGGTAAATCACATGCAATCTGGACGTATGTTACGTCCATGTGCGGGAAGATGTTAAAGTTCGGCAATATTTTTATGGTGACCATGCTCATTCAAAAAATGTCAAATTTTAATCATAGCTATCTGATCAGTGTAAGCAATATAGTAACATAGTAACATAGTTTATAAGGCTGAAAAAAGACATCTGTCCATCCAGTTCGGCCTGTTTTCCTACAAGTTCATCCAGAGGAAGGCAAAAAACCCCTGTGAGGTAGAAGCCAATTTTCCCACTTTAGGAGAAAAAAAATCCTTCCCGACTTCAATCAGGCAATCAGAAAAACTCCCGGGATCAACACCTCATCTCTAGTAGCTATAACCTGTTATATTGTTATCCTTCAGAAATACATCCAGGCCTCTCTTGAACTCTTTTAGTGAACTTACCTTCACCACCTCCTCAGGCAGAGAGTTCCATTGTCTCACTGCTCTTACCGTAAAGAATCCTCTTCTGTGTTTGTAATATATCAGTTCAGAGTCACTTGATGGGATTCCTCTAACACGGTTTATAATTACAGCTCCTGTACATGAAAATTACTGGATAGTTGTTGTACTTGGTTTGTGGAGGGTATAGTGAAGCAGCAGTGAAGTATAATATTTAGAGCTGGTGTTGGGAGGCTAGACTAGTGTAATGGATTGTTACATTCTTACCAACAGTCTAGATTTAATCCCAAAATTGGGCATTTTCTGGGCGTTCAAGTTAAATATCTGGGATTTTAAATTTAAGTATGATTTTTGACCCATATAGACACAATTCATGGAAAAATGCATCATGGAAAAATACTCCTACAATTATACGGACATTTTATTACTTTTCTGTATTTACTCGGTTACCCGGTAAGTTGAGCATTAAGCGAATGCTCTTTTTACATACTATTTTAGTAGCAACAGCAAAATCTACATCTGGTACTTTATCTCTATAGAACTGCAGGCCATAACAACCCAACCTCAACCACTAAGGAATGTGTAAAAGTATATAATAAAGTATAGCATCCTACACAAAGCTGTGTATGCAAGGACAGCTTCAGCAATCATGTTACAATGAATAAAATTCACAGGTTACAAGATTCCATAAAACAATGTTATTGAGTAGAAAATGTATTTTTAATAAAGATAACTTTAATAAACTTTAACCCCTTAATGCTATATGACTAGAGATGAGCGAGCATACTCGTCCGAGCATGGTGCTCGTTCGAGTATTAGGGTACTCGTAAGTGCTTGCTGCTTGGACGAGTATCTCGCCATTCTCGAGGAAATGGCAACATCCGCATCGTGCTTTTTTGGCGCCTATAAACTCAGCCAATCACAAGCCAGGAGACTCTGCGGTACACCCAGCATCACGTGGGGCCCTTACATGTCGATAGCAGGGGTTGGCCCTCTCTCCAAACAATTTTTCCGGAGGTCCACCTACAGGCCCTCTCTCCAAACAATTTTTCCGAAGGTCCACCTACAGGCCCTCTCTCCAAACAATTTTTCCGGATTTCCACCTACAGGCCCTCTCTCCAAACAATTTTTCCGGAGGTCCACCTACAGGCCCTCTCTCCAAACAATTTTTCCGGAGGTCCACCTACAGGCCCTCTCTCCAAACAATTTTTCCGGAGGTCCACCTACAGGCCCTCTCTCCAAACAATTTGTCCGGAGATACACCTACAGGCCCTCTCTCCAAACTATTTTTCCGGAGGTCCACCTACAGGCCCTCTCTCCAAACAATTTTTTCCGGAGGTCCACCTACAGGCCCTCTCTCCAAACAATTTTTTCCGGAGGTCCATCTACAGGCCCCTCTCCAAACAATTTTTCGGAGGTCCACCTACAGGCCCTCTCTCCAAACAATTTTTCCGGATGTCCACCTACAGGCCCTCTCTCCAAACAATTTTTCCGGAGGTCCATCTACAGGCCCTCCCTCCAAACAATTTTTCTGGAGGTCCACCTACAGGCCCCCTCTCCAAACAATTTTTCCGGAGGTCCATCTACAGGCCCTCTCTCCAAACAATTTTTCCGGAGGTCCACCTACAGGCCCTCTCTCCAAACAATTTTTCCGGAGGTCCACCTACAGGCCCTCTCTCCAGTTCCAGTTTCCAGTTTTATTTGCGCAAACTGCGTAAATTTCTTTTTGGGATAGGTGTGAAAAATAATATTGCCTGCGTATCTATATTGCCCAACATTGGGTACGTTAGCAACAAGAAGAACAAACACATGCTGCCCACAGGGTTCCGCAAATTCCTGGTCCACAATGTCAAGGAGCTCGAGGTTCTGTTGATGATCAACAAGTCCTTCTGTGCAGAAATCGCCCACAACGTCTCCTCAAAGAACCTAAAGACCATTGTGGAGAGAGCGGCACACCTCGCCATCAAAGTGACGAACCCCAACGCCAGACTGTGCAGCGAAGAGAACGAATAAATATCTCTGTGGTTATTTGTGCCAAATAAAAGTTAAATAAACACAAAAAAAAAATTGATCTGTTCCTGTGCCTGATCCACCCAAGTTGAATCTGTCCCATCATGAGAAAGTCCCCCAAGGAGTCCCCACTGTAACTTGCTTCACTTTCAACTTCCTCACCCCCCTACACCTGTGTCTCGCCATTGTCCACCACCTCCTCAGACAAAACTGATAAATCCCCACTGTCAGCACACGGAGACAGCAAAAGGTCTTGCGAATTGGGGCAGAGAATGTTCTGGGGTAGCACATCAGAGAAGGGGTGACTACGGGGTTCCAGGGAATACGTGACCACATGCAATCTCTATCCAAAAAGTCATACTGAGGCTCACTACCATGCTTTACACTGCAATCCTATTACTGAGGCTCACCACCATGCTTTACACTGCAATTTTATTGAAAGACAGACAATCAGGGGTTAACCGCCAGGTTGTCAGGCAGCATTTTTAAGTGGGTCACCATTACCGTGTCCCTGAAAATTGCCTTGGGGTCATCGCCAGACTATTTTTTATGAAAGGCCATGGGGTTCTATACACACAGTGCTGACGGAAGCCCATCAGCCTTTCTAAACACAATTGAATCTGTCCCATCATGAGAAAGTCCCCCCAAGGAGTCCCCACTGTAACTTGCTTCACTTTCAACTACCTCACCCCCCGACACCTGTGTCTCGCCATTGTCCACCACCTCCTCAGACAACACTGGTAAATCCCCACTGTCAGCACACTGAGACTGCAAAAGGTCTTGCGAATTGGGGCAGAGAATGTTCTGGGGTAGCACATCAGAGAAGGGGTGACTATGGGGTTCCAGGGAGTACGTGACCACATGCAATCTCCATCTAAAAAGTCATGCCACACTCCTCTGGCTCTTCCAGCTCAACCTCCTTCCCCCCAGCCTGCCCCCCCACCTACAGGCCCTCTCTCCAAACAATTTACGTCTTTTTCCTATCTTTCTCTCTCTCCAAACTATTTTTCCGGATAGCTGCCATATACGGTATTAAACTGAGTAGTATACATAGAAGACATACCACACTTGATCAATCTCATAATTTACGACTGTACCGGTTGATGCTAAATTTTTAAGTTGGGGTCCTACGTCGTCATTCTAACTACATCCGGCTGTTGTCACCACCACACACGCTAGCCCAGGGGGCACTCCTCTGGCTCTTCCAGCTCAACCTCCTTCCTCCCAGCCTGCCCCCCCACCTACAGGCCCTCTCTCCAAACAATTTACGTCTTTTTCCTATCTTTCTCTTTCTCCAAACTATTTTTCCAGATAGCTGCCATATACGGTATTAAACTGAGTAGTATACATAGAACACATACCACACTTGATCTATACCAGGGGTGCACAACCTGCAGCCCGGGGGCCACATGCGGCCCTTGATACCATTCTGTGTGGCCCCATCCATCTGGTAACAGACATGTATGTCCATGTTTTGTGGCTGCTCACATGCATTTTTCATGTATTTCTCCCATTAGATGGGACTCCTGGAACTGTAACTAGACATTAATGGTGTACACTGTGTGTTCAATCTGCCATAAATACAGTATTTCAGTTGTTAATACCCCTTTAAATTTTATTTTCGGCCCTTGACGTTGGTTCAGTCGGACAATGTGGCCCCCACCCAGAAAACGTTGTGCACCCCTGATCTATACTGAACGTCACTTTTAAAAATACGTCATTTTCCTCTCTTTCTCTCATTTGTCTGGGTTGCAATTAAGCAGACCAAGTCTGCCTAATCTAATAGTTTCCGTGTAATTTCTCCATACTGCACGTCTTTTTCCTCTCTTTCTCTCTCTCCAAACTATTTTTCCGGATAGGTGCCGTATACGGTATTAAACTCAGAAGAATACATACCATACCGGTTGATGCTAAAGTTTTTCCAAATCCATCCGGCTGTTGTCACCACCACACACGCTAGCCCAGGGGGCACTCCTCTGGCTCTTCCAGCTCAACCTCCTTCCCCCCAGCCTGCCCCCCACCTACAGGCCCTCTCCAAACAATTTACCCGGATAGGGGACGTATTGTACTGATTTTATTTTGGTTCTTCTTTTAATTGCCTCCTGAACTTTGATAGGCAGAGCATGGACACGTCCCCTTAGCTGCAGTAGAAAAGACACTCCCCTGGCCAGAGCAAGCTCTTTTTCCTTTTCCGTGTTCGAAAAATCCATGAAATGTATGGTCCCAAGATAGGGGACGTATACGATTTTAAACTGAGAAGAATCGATACCACACATGCCCCACTAGGAGAATTTGGGGTAATGGTGGGATTAGGCAGCCTCAGAGGCATCCATGCATGCTGCCCCTGCTGTTTCCTGTCCATTTCCGTGGTGTTTCCATCATTTTCTGAGGTTTCCAGGTTTTCACCCAGCCTTCCCTAGGCAGAGCCTTGGTCCCCTGCAAAAAATGCTCGAGTCTCCCATTGACTTCAATGGGGTTCGTTATTCGAAACGAGCACCCGAGCATCGGGAAAAGTTCGACTCGAATAACGAGCACCCGAGCATTTTAGTGCTCGCTCATCTCTAGTATTTAGGATACAGAAACGTTATAATGCACATGCAACACAGGTAATGTCGCCTTGATTAGCGGCAGAAAAAATTACACCAGATGTCAGGTATTTAGGATACAAAAACGTTATAATGCACACGCAACACTGGTAATGTTGCCTTGATTAGCTGCAGAAAAAAATACACAGGATTTCAGGTATTTAGGATACATAAACGTTATAATGCACATGCATCACAGGTAATGTCGCCTTGATTAGCGGCAGAAAAAATTACACCGGATGTCAGATATATAGGATACAGAAATGTTATAATGCACAAGCAACACAGGTAATGTCGCCTTGATTAGCGGCAGGAAAAAATGACACCGAATGTCAGGTATTTAGGATACAGAAAAGTTACAATGCACACGCTGCACAGGAGGTGTTTAGGTCAGGCAACCTTGCACAATTTTTACCCCCTCCACGCAAAAAAAATATATTGCAGCCAGATATAATAGCCTTTAAAAGGGCTTTTGGGTCTTTTCAACAGAAAAACTAGCCCTGCCTAGCCAATTTACATCCCTACACTATTTGTCCCTCCTTGCAGCAGCTCTCCCTGACTAAGACTGAGCCGGGTCACATGTCACCGGGTGCTATATAGCACCCGATGACGCGTTCCCGGCCAGCCAATCACTGTAATGCCAGTAACCAACATGGCTATGGCATTACAGTGAATACTAGTACCTCCCCGCACGCTAGTTGGCTAAGTAGCGTGCGGGGAGGGGACTCGAGCATGGCGCTCGAGCACACGCGGTGTTCGGCCGAACACCAAGATGTGCCGAGCATAACCATGCTTGAACGAATATAGTATTCGGCCAAGCGTGCTCGCTCAACACTAAATAATAATAATAAGGAAGAAACTCGGTGTGCATTCCGTTTCCATATGTCCGTATTTCCATTCCGCACAAAAAATAGAACATGTCATATTATTGTTCACATTATGGACAAGGATAGTACTGTTTTATTAGGGGCCAGCTGTTCTGTTCCACAAAATATGGAATGCACACTGACGTCATCCGTATTTTTTGCTGATCCGTTTTTTGAAGACTGCCAAATACACACGGTTGTGTGCATGAGCCCTTATACAGATAAAAACACAGAAAAGTCCTCAGTACAGGCCATCAGTATCTCATCGGTGGGGGTCTGACATCCAGAACCGCTGCTGATCAGCTAATTGAGAAGAAATCAGTGCTCACAGTAACGGGGAAAACCTCTTTAATAGTGTTGAGCTAACATGTTCGTCCGAATATGGTATTTTGCCGAACATGGGGGCGCTCGGGTCCACCGCGTGTGCTCAAGCGCCATGCTCGAGTCCCCTCAACGCACGCTAATTAGCCAATTAAGGGGAAGTACTGGCATTCACTATAATGCCAGTAGCCATGTTTGCTACTGGCATTACACTGATTGGATGGCCGGGAACGGGTCATTGGGTGACATTTGACATTCGGTGAAATTTTTCTGATCATACACTTAATACTGCTGTACTTGTGACAAAGTTGCAAATATACTATATAATATGCGCAAGGCGAGCAGAAAGGGATGGGGAAGTGGGCGTGCTGCTGATGGTGAACGCAGAGGCCATGGCTCTGGGCGCAGTGAAACTGTGTCTGCTGGCAGAGCCCAAGAAACAAAGTCATCCAAAACTCCTGGCTTCATGTCACAGTTTGCAGGGCGGTGCAAGACACAACTCTTGTCGCCGCACCAGTGCAAGCGGGTAGTCATTTGGATTTTAACTGATAATGCTTCCAGTTGGTTAAGCACCACCCTCTTTTCCACAAAGTCCAGTCTCAGTAGCCAAGAGTCTGGGCAACAAAATCCTCACCCTGATCCTCCTTCCTCCCACCATGCAGAGTCTGGGCCAAGAAGTAATCCCACATTTGGATATTCCGAGGAGCTTTTTTCATCACCGTTCCTTGGCTTGGGCCTCTCACCAAGGCCGCTTGAAGTGAGACATGAGGAGATATTGTGCCCTGATTCCCAAACTATTGAGCATCCACAGTCTGAAGAAGATGACGGTGGGGAATGGCAAGTAGCGTCTCACGAGGTGCATGATGATGATGATGAGACACAGTTGCCAATAAGTCAAGGGCAACTAGTGCCTCAAGAGGTTGATGATGAGGATGAGACGCAGTTAAGTCAGGTTCTTGTTAGGTCACCATGTCAGGAGGAGGACCAGATTGAGGAAGTGGAAGAGGAAATTACTGACCTAACCTGGAAAGGTGGCAAGCCAAGCGAGGACAACAGTACACAGGGGGAGGGATCCGCAGCACCTCAACAGGCTGGAAGAGGCAGTTGGCTGGCAAAAGGGAGAAGGCAGGTCACGCCAACCAGGCCTGCAACTGTTCACCGGAGCAGCCCCTTGTGGCAATCTCCCTTGCCAAGGGTTAGGTGTTCTGCAGTCAGGCGTTTTTATGAGGAAAGTGCTGATGATAAACGGATTGTAATTTTCAACTTGTGCTGTACCAAGATGAGCAGCAACCTGACCACCACCAGCATGATCCGCCACATGGCAGCAAAGCACCCTAAAAGGTGGGCCGAACACCTGGGTCCACGATCTGTGTCTGCAGGTCACACCACTGCCTCCTCTTCCACTCTTTTACCTGCTGTCCAAGACGCAGGCCCAAATGCCTCCCGCCCTGCACCTGGACCTTCGCAAGAACCATCAGCCAGCATATCCACTTCAGTTTCCCAGCACAGCATTCAAATGTCCTTACCCCAGGCATTTGAATGCAAGCGCAAATACCCTGCCACCCACCCACAGGCCATAGCTCTAAACACGCAACTTTCCAAATTGCTGGCCCTGGAAATGTTGCCGTTTAGGCTGGTGGACACCGAGGCTTTTCGCAGCCTGATGGTGGCGGTTGTCCCTCGTTACACAGTCCCCAGCCACCACTATTTTTCCCGGTGTGCTGTACCCGCCTTACACCAGCACGTATCCATAACCTGTGCCCTGACAAACGCAGTTACTGGCAGGGTCCACTTAACAACTGACACATGGACAAGCGCTTCTGGCCAGGGACGTTCGATTTCCCTGATGGCAACTGGGTGAATGTTGTGGAGGCTGGGAGCAAGTCGTCCCCTGGGATGGCACAGGTGCTACCCACTCCGAGGATTGCGGGCCCTACTTCCATTCGGATTTCCGCCACCACCTACAGTACGGGCTGCAACCCCTCCTTCTCTTCCTCCACCTCCTCCTTCACTTCCCATGCAGAATTGCCATCTTGCAGCACCAGTCAGACTTCACTCAGTAGCTGGAAGCAGTGTAGCACAGCAGTCGGGAAGCGGCAACAGGCCATACTGAAGCTTATTTGCCTAGGTGACAAACAGCACACCGCAGCAGAGCTGTGGCATGGCATAAGGGAACAGGCTGAGCTTTGGCTCTTGCCAGTCAACCTACAGCCAGGCATGGTTGTATCTGATAACGGCCGCAACTTGATGGCGGCTTTGGAGCTGGCCAACCTAACGCACATATCATGCCTAGCCCATGTCATCAACTTAGTGGTTCAGCGGTTTCTGAAAACCTACCCCAATTTGCCTCAGCTACTGGTGAAGGTGCGTTGCCTGTGTGCCCATTTCCGCAAGTCTCCTACAGCTTCAGCCGGCCTGGCAACGCTGCAGCAGCACTTGCGCTTGTGGTTGCCGGCTCTCCGACTGCTGTGCGACCTGAGCAGTAGTAGAATACCAGCTGCAACACGGTCGGCACCTTTCCAGTCAGCTTCCGCTCTTCACAAGCGACGAGTGGGCATTGATGTCTGACCTCTGTGAGGTTTTACGCAACTTTGATGAATCTACACAGATGGTGAGCGGCGATAATGCAATTATCAGCGTAACCATCCCACTTCTGTGTGCTAAAAAGCTCACTGCTCTATATCTCCGTGTTGTGTCACAAGGAGGGAAAAGTTTTGGAAGATGGTGAAGGAATACCCAGCTGACCATGTCGTGTGAACGTCCTCAGAGATCCTTCTATGCCTTAACCATAATTTTTTAGACTGCAAGAAAAAACTGGGGGTCAGTCAGCACATCCAAGTATGCAGGTGCACGTCACATAGGTGTGGCTGCGAAATAGAATGGTAAAACATAAAAGATGCAACAGCACTCAGCGAACACAGACAGCAAATCGAGTACATATAATACCGCCATACTCACCATCTACACGATGCTTGCGCTACATTGTAAATGTGAGATTCTTGGCAGATAACTTTGTACAAAAAAGTTATCTGTGCCCGTCTGCCATACCAAGGCGATCTCTTTAAGACGGGAACCTAAAAAGCCATAACGCTCAAGGAATGCAGGTTCCATATAATGCTGAGCCAACTCTGTTCCACCTCTCCTGGTACCAGTTAGGCCTCCAAATGCATATAAGGAGAGCAGGGCAAAGCTTTATACTAGCACTAATTAAAATCAGTAGGTAAGGCAGACAGGTTAGTTAGGAGTGCACGACCGAAATGGTGGTGGAGTCAGCCACGCCTCCACCTAAACTGCAAGAAAAAACTGGGGGTCAGTCAGCACATCCAAGTATGCAGGTGCACGTCAAAAATTTCGCAGCCACACCTATGTGACGTGCACCTGCATACTTGGATGTGCTGACTGACCCCCAGTTTTTTCTTGCAGTTTAGGTGGACTGACTCCACCACCATTTCGGTCGTGCACTCCTAACTAACCTGTCTGCCTTACCTACTGATTTTAATTAGTGCTAGTATAAAGCTTTGCCCTGCTCTCCTTATATGCATTTGGAGGCCTAACTGGTACCAGGAGAGGTGGAACAGAGTTGGCTCAGCATTATATGGAACCTGCATTCCTTGAGCGTTATGGCTTTTTAGGTTCCCGTCTTAAAGAGATCGCTTTGGTATGGCAGACGGGCACAGATAACTTTTTTGTACAAAGTTATCTGCCAAGAATCTCACATTTACAATGTAGCGCAAGCATCGTGTAGATGGTGAGTATGGCGGTATTATATGTACTCGATTTGCTGTCTGTGTTCGCTGAGTGCTGTTGCATCTTTTATGTTTTACCATAATTTTTTAGACTGTCAGCTAAGCAGCAGTGTGTCAACCATACTTTTTTCAATGGTCAGCGCAGCAGCAGCATGTCACCCATAATTTTTTCGACAGTCAGCGCAGCAGCAGAATGTCACCCATTATTTTTTAGACGGTCACCTAAGCAGCAGCACCTCAACCATAATTTTTTAGATGGTCAGCTTAGCAGAAGCACCTCACCCATAATTTTTTAGACATTCAGCTCAGCGGCAGAATGTCACCCCTATTGTTTTTGAGTGTCAGCAGCAGGCCAGGGGGTATTATTGTCATTCTGTAAAAGTGGTGTAATAGTCGGACATCATCGTTAATAGCAGCGACTTCGGTGTCCAAGATGCATCCAGACATACTCCCCATGTTGTTCCCTAACCATTTCTGTGGTGTTTCAACCATTTTCTCACGTTTCCCTCTGAACCAGACACCCTCCCCTCTGCAGAGCTCGGGGTGCCTGGTCTTTTCCCATTGAATTCCATTATACTCAGGTGCTCGGCCGAGCACTCGAGTACCACCTAGTGTTCGGCCAGAACACCCAAGCATCGTAGTGCTCGATCATCACTACTCTTTAATATAAAAACTTCATATAAAAAGTAGGTCATTTTCTGATGATAGGAGAGCCTGTTAGCAGATTTGGGTAAACAAGGTCAAACATCCCCATGTTTGCTATGATGACCTCAGCATGAGAAAAAAATCTAGTTATCTAGTTATGGGATATATTCTAATGATTTTTTAAGGGGTATTCTCCTCTCAGACTTTTATGACATATCTATAGATATCCTATAAATGTCATAAAAGTCTGAGAGGAGAATACCCCTTAAAAAATCAATAGCATATACCACAGAACATTGATCCAGACGTAGATGTAGGTCTGATCTCTGGGACCCCTCACCTGTCTCTAGAATGGGCGTTCTCCAATCTCTATCTTGACTGTTGGGCCGCCTTTTGTTTCCATGAATCCTATTCACTTCTGTTCAGAGGTTGGACCTATATCTATCAGATGACCTTCCAAAACATGTGCCCTCTGCTCTTGATCAACATCTTGTGGAAAGGACACAGGATGAAGAAATACTTCAGTGAGGCTGAGAGGGGTCTTAGACACTTCAGAGATGAATAGCTAAGGGGGTCATTTTATTAAAGAAATATATGCCTATATTAGGCTTATTTCTGACACAGATATGTGTCACAATTTATGATTTTCATGCCAGGTCTAGAAAAGTGGGCATGTTGGCAGGAAAGGGTATGGGCCAGTAGGCCCATCTCAGTCATCATTTTGTTTTAGTTCAATCAAATGGCCATTTCTAGCTAGCCAGCATTTAGTTCCTTTGTATGTCACTGTATTTATTACCTATGACCCTCATGATATTATCAGCTTAGCTCATAGCAGACATGTTTTCCAAGATCAACTAAAGGACAAATCAACATTCAATGACCATTGTTAAGGTACAGGTAGGGAATAGTACAGCCCTGAGCTCCACCCACACCACTTTCCCCCACCTACTTGCATGGTCCGTCCTAACTGACGGGGCGCAACTGGATGGCGGCCCCTAGTTTAAGTACGTGCAGGGCCTTACAGGGAGAGGTAACAAAGGGAAGTAACTACAGACAAGACAGAACACACAGATACGTTAATGGTACCGAGCCAAGGTCAAGAGCCAGGAGTTCATGTCAAATCAAAGGAAAAACTCAGAAGCAGAGTCAAATTCAAGCCGAGGTCATGAGCCAAGAGATCATGTAGTACAAGGGGTAACACAGGGACGAGGTTGAATTCAAGCTGAGGTCAAAACAGAAGTCTCAATAGTAATTCAGACGCAGGTAAGGTAAAAAGACCAAACACAGGCAACCTGTGGCCAGCAGGTTGCCTGTTTAAATAGGCCTGATTCATGGGTCACGTGACGTGGCCACACCTGATTGTCGACTCATCCACATCGGCGGTCAGTACCTCCTCTGCTCGTTGTCTAGGAGATGGAGGACGCTGGCCATGCTGAGGAGACGTGGGTGGGTCCTCCCCGCCCCCTGTTACCATGGAGATGAGGATCCTGGCCGCGTCTGACGCCAGGTCCTCGCTCCTTCCTATCAGAGTGATGCCTGCGGTGCTGCAGGGAAGAAGTGCGCTGCCAGCTCCCCTTTACAACGATCTTCCTCACCCAGACTTAATGTGGCATCACTGGTATGTTTTACGATATAAGTTAGCATTGCAGGATGTGTATTTATGTATATGGATATGATGTTCTCTCTATAACCTGTATTTCATGAACATGCTTACATTTGCATAGCTTTGCTCTGTAATGTGTTACAGCCTATTGTCAAATGCTGATCAACAATAGTAAGTACATTATTTTTCTGTTCCTCAGTTTCGCCCTATCCTAGCAGTAAAGGTTGAAGTGGATGTTACTCTTATGTTAATGAGTTGCTAGCTGCTAGGGATATTAAATAAAGAATTAAAGGAGTAAAAAAGCAGTGAACAAAAGAAAAGACTGTCCTTCATATATGTCTGACCAATGCTATAAGGTAACTTCCATGAAAATAACTCTTTCTCACCCAGGGTGTTGTAACTGGGATTAGATGTGTAGCAAAGCTGTTATCTTTAAAGCCGTCATTTATTAAGCTAATTTAAAATAAGATTTTGGCTTAGATTAACATGTGCCTCAGTTAACTTTGTTTTAGTCTTGACTTTCTGTTGAGCAGCCAGCTAGTCACTACATAGAAAGCTCATCTGGAGTCTAGCTACTTCATGAATACACAGCAGTCCCAGCTTTCTCTTTAATGCTTAGAAGCAATGAACACGTTGGACATTTGCCATTTCTCATTAAATGTACTTATTGTTTAGAGCAGACTATTCCAACCCAATTTTTTTTGTTATTTATTTAACATTTCAAAGCATATAGTCATGGATCAGTCAAAATTATTCAAAGGGTATACCTTGTCACAAGGATTTGTTTTAATTAATATGAAGTCTATAATACATAAATATTGATGTACAATATTGATGATTTCTGACCATGCTGTGGACTGCAAATTGTGGTCCGCAATGCACGGGCACCTACCGTGGTGCTTCCACATGCGGATCGCAGACCCATTCACTTCAATGGAGTCCGCGATCCCAATCGGACTGTCCGCACCGCAAGAAAATACAACAAGTTCTATTTTTTTGCAGTGTGGAGGCACAGACAGAAACACCAGGGAAGCACTCCGTAGTGCTTCCGTGGGGTTCCAATACGTACCTCCATTCTGCACCACATCTCCATGATCGCAATTCGTGATGCGGGTTGCACACGGCCGGTGCCTGTGTGTTTCAGACCCACGGATGCACAACAGCCGTGTGAACAAGCCCTAAATCTGTGTGGGCTTGACTCCTGGCACCCCATCCAATCAGCTGCTTGAAGCTCCTCCTCCTCACAGGATACCAAACACAGTTCTGTACATTGTATAGTGGCTGTGTTGGGTATTGCAGGATCGTATCTTTTAATTGAATAAGACTGAACTGCACATAAGCCATGTGACCGATGGACATGAAGTCATTGGCACAGGAAAAGGCCACAACGCTCAACTGCAGCAGTTTCTTCAAACAGCCAATGGGTTAAGGTGCCAATGTTGGACTCCCACGGATCTGATATTGATGCGGATAGATCATCCATATTTTATTACTAGAAAACCCATTTAATCACTGGACTTGTTATAACATTACACAGGAAAACTCTAAATTTGATTACATATGGTAAAACACATTCAGACTATATGTGATGTCATTGACTTTACAGGAATCCTCCAGAAATCCTCCAGTGTCAATTATATATATATATATATATTTTTTTTTTTTTTTTTTACTTTGCTTTTGTAAGCCTCAAGGTTTGTACACCCTGTACTATACAGACCCATTGTACAGATCTCATGCTGTGGGTCCATTCTGAACCTCAATTTTCTTCTTCTTTTATATAGAGGCACACAAAAATATTTGACAGTATGAAACAATAAGAAAAACAAACATTTGTTTAATACTTCACATATTACAGGGTTATTTTCGCATAAAATCATTGCTCACACTATACAATACAACGGAAGAAGAAACGTACAAAGACACATACACAGCATTTGCCAGTCAGGTTGAATGCATGGAATATGCTAAGGGTGGCCTATCCTAAGGATAGTCTCACAGAGAAACTAATATAGTGGTTTACCGTCCCTAAAAGGAGAAATGTGTACTGTCTGAAAAGATGGTTAAAATAAAATAACAAAAATTTATTCAAGATATGCACTAAAAATATCTGATCCCTCTCTAATACCACAGAGATAGGCAATTCAAAAATGCTAGAGGTAGAGGTGAGTGTATGTCTTAATTGGACCCTCAAGGAAACCACGGGAGGTGTATTCCACTGTTTATGGATGTCCACAGTGGCAAATATCAACCCCTGTATCACCACAGGGACACTATTATCGCTCCAGGTCTGGTAAATACACCTGGTTAACGGCCAGTGTCATGGATAGTCTCAGGATCTTTGTCTGATGGGCAGGGACCACCCCTTTGTGTCCATAAACTTGACACCTGGAGTGGGACCCTAAAGACCCCTAAATCCACTCTATGAGGCTAAAGAATACCCTACTCGATGCGTTTCTGATGACCCTTTTATGGTCATCTCATCAGGAGTAGTGGGCACTTGGTTTAAGATCATTGCTGATAGCCTAATAAGAGAGCAGACAGAGAACGCTGCACGTTGTCCGTGCAGCTGCTCGGCACTAGTATGGCCATCACCATTTTGGATGGGGGGAGAATGATGGAAGGGGTTTATATTTGCCACTGTGGACATCCATAAACAGTGGAATACACCTTCCGTGGTTTCCTTGAGGGTGCAGTTAAGACATACACTCTCCTCTACCCCTAACATTTTTTGAATTGCCTATCTCTGTGGTATTAGAAAGGGATCAGCTATTTTTAGTGCATATCTTGAATACATTTTTATTTTATTTTAACCGTCTTTTCAGGCAGTATGCTATCCTAAGGATAGGCTATAATAACTTATTGAAAGCTGGACAACCCCTTTAAAGAAAATGATTCTCTACAGTAAAATTTCTTTAATTAGTCATTCAATAATACCAACATTTTTAGGTTATAGACACATGTAGTAGTGACAGCACGACTAAGGTGCCTTGGTAATTATGAATGGTGTATGTTAAAACTCCATGCACTTACATGGTACTGTACTTTCTTTCAAAATGCCAGTGCAGACTCCACAATTAAAGTCCTGTAATAAATACAATGGGGCAGAATTACTAAGATTTAGACAGGGCGAAAATGAGACAGATTTACCACAGTGGCTGATAATGGATGATAAATCAGGCACACCATTAGGACTCATGCACATGACCGTTAGATGTTTTACGGTCCGTAAACTCTTGCAAAACACGCATAACGGCCGTGTGCATTCCGTATTTTGCAGAACAGAACAGCTGGTCCCTACTAGAACAGTGCTATCCTTGTCCGTAATGCGAGCAATAGTAGGACATGTTCTATTTTTTTGCGGAGAGACTCATTATTTCCATCAATTACATACAAAATAATAGACAGTAGAAAGATATGTTTAGGGTATGGCCACAAGGTGACATGATGTGCGACAAGACAGTCACATGACATTTCACTTAATGGTTGTCAATGGTGTTGCAGTATGACATGCCGCATGCCGTATGTCACAAAAGATACAGACGATGGATTTTGTGTTGCAAGTCGCTTTTGACTTTTATTTAATTGCTTTTAATCTAAGTCACGGATGACACGTGGCTCGCCTGCGACTTTCACAGCCAAATCACAGTTATAAAATAGTCATTCAACAGCAGATTGCAAACAAGTCACATGTATTTTCTGTTGCACAACTAGTAACATAGTAACATAGTTTATTAGGCCGAAAAAAAGACATCTGTCCATCCAGTTTGGCCTGTTATCCTGCAAGTTGATCCAGAGGAAGGAAAAAAAAACCCTGTGAGGTAGAAGCCAATTTTCCCCACTTTAGGGGAACAAAATCCTTCCCGACTCCAATCAGGCAATCAGAATAACTCCCTGGATCAACAACCCCTCTCTAGTAACTATAACCTGTAATATTATTACACTCCAGAAATACATCCAGGCCCTTCTTGAACTCTTTTTACCATCACCACCTCCTCAGGCAGAGAGTTCCATAGTCTCACTGCTCTTACCATAAATAATCCTCTTCTATGTTTGTGTACAAAACTTCTTGCCTCCAGATGCAGAGGATGTCCCCTCATCACAGTCACAGTCCTGGGGATAAATAGATGATGGGAGAGATCTCTGTACTGACCCCTGATATATTTATACATAGTTATTAGATCACCCCTCAGTCGTCTTTTTTCTAAAGTAAATAACTCTAATTTTGATAATCTTTCTGGGTACTGTAGTCCACCCATTCCAGTTATGACTTTAGTTGTCCTCCTCTGAACCCTCTCCAGCTCTGCTATGTTTGCTTTGTTCACAGGAGTCCAGAACTGTACACAGTACTCCATGTGTGGTCTGACTAGTGATTTGTAAAGTGGCAGGACTATGTTCTCATAACAGGCATCTATGCCTCTTTTGATGCAACCCATTATCTTATTGGCCTTGGCAGCAGCTGTCTGACACTGGTTTCTGCAGGATCACTCCCATACAAGTCTATGGGAGCGATTCTTCCCATTGAAATGAATGGGGTGGTTAGGTGTAATTATACCTACTCACCACTACCCCCGTTACGGACAGCATGTAAACAGTGAAAAGGAGGCAGCGCTGATACGGCGCGCCTCCTCTTCAAACAGTTGATCGGCGGGGGTGCCAGGTGTCGGACCCCCGCTGATCTGATATTGATGACCTATCCTGAGCAAAGGTCATCAATAAATTTAACTTGGAGAACCCCTTTAATTCTCTTAGGATACGGGGGTGTATGCCATCCGGTCCCATTTGTCTATTTTAATCTTTTTAAGATGTCGCTGTACTTCTTTCTGGGTCAGACAGGGCACATCTAATGGGAATTTACTTTTATATTCTGCATTTCATCTGACAGTTTATTTTCCTCAGTGAATACAGTGGAGAAAAGAATATTTAGTAGCTTTGCTTTCTCCTCCTCGCTCTCTGCAACTCTCCCCTCATTACTCTGTAAGGGGCCAACACTTTCAGGTTTATACTTTTTACTATTTATAGAACTGAAAAACATTTTAGGGTTAGTTTTACTCTCTTTGGCAATTAATCTCTCGGTCTCTAGTTTGGCTGCTTTTACTTCTCTTTTACATGTTCTATTTTTTTCCTTATAGGTTTTTAGTGCTTCCTCGCTCCCCTCCTGTTTTAGTGATTGAAATGCTTTGTTTTTGTCATTTATTGCTTTCTTTACAGTTCTATTTATCCACATTGGTTTATTCTTGCTCCTTAACCTTTTATTCCCATAAGGTATGTATCTCTCACAATTAGATTTTAGGATGCTGTTAAAAATCTCCCATTTTGTGACTGTATTTTTATTTTTGAGGATTTTGTCCCAGTTAGTTAGGCCTATTGCCTCTCTTAGTATGCTGAATTTTGGGCCCCTCTGCCTACTGATCCCCTGTGTAGCCGCACAGTTTACACATATGATATTTCTGGCTCTAGCATGAACCTTGCTTTTGCTTAGGTTATATTCACTGTTTTTTGCAGACATTTTTGGGTTTGACAACTTGCACCATGACTGGGAAAGGGGTTGTCTATACAACATGTTCAAATCTATAGCTTGTGAATATACATATTCAGAAATGCCTGATAAGAGAAAGTCTGCTCCCAAATGAAAGTGGTTCCACCATATTAATGACAGTAATAATTACATTGGAGGGTGAAGATATTGGGGAAGATATATGAATGTCTCTGTCACTGGAAAGTGTTGTGATTTGTGGAGTACGCCTGCTGCGCCAAATGACGTGTATGTACCACAATTTTGTTTAATATACAAACTACTAGGTACAAGATTTAGTCCTATTCTGTGCCTTTTGTATTGCAGTCTTAGGCCTTAGGGCTCATGCACACGATCATATTTTCTTTCCGTGTCCGTTCTGTGTCCGTACTGTGCTATCCGCATCAGTATGTCCGTTCCGTAGCCCCGCAAAAAAAAATTGAACATGTCCTATTCTTGTCTGTTTTGCGGACAAGGATAGGCATTGTTACAATGGATCCGCAAAAAAAAACGGAAACACGGATGCTATACGGAACGTCATACGGTCGTGTGCATGTAGCCTTATTCACACGTCAGTGTTTTGGTCAGTGATTTTGAGCGAAAACCAGGTGTGGCTCTAAACACAGATTAGGTGCAGATTTGTCTTTATACCTTATCACTGTGTAGGCTTTAATCCTGGTTTTGGCTCACAATCACTGATGGAAATCACTGACCAAAACACTGACGTGTGAATAAGGCCTTAGGGACAAGAATAGCACTGTTCTATTAGGGCCCAGTTGTTCTGTTCTGCAAAATACGGAATACACACGGATGTCATCCGTATTTTTTGCGTATCCGTTTTTGTAGACTGCAAAATACATACGGCCGTGTGCATGAGCCCTTATTCACATGTCCGTGTCAGTGATAATGTCTGTGACAAGTCAGTCAGTGTTTCATCTGTAAAGATATTTGTGAAGGGCACGTGTTTTGCCCCCCATGTTTGATCCGTATTCTATGTGCATTGCTAGGCTGAAAGACTTCCAGAGCATCTCCTACCAATGGTCAGAGAAAACCACTGCCAGAAGTCTGAAGCCATCAGTGGTCTCTCAGTGTTTTTTTACAGACCCAAAGACTTCAATGAAGGTGTTTGGTGTGAATCACAGACTTTAGTTGTTCCACATTAGAGTCAATGGGTCTCTTGCAGTCCGTGGAGAACATCAGAACAACACACGTCTGTGATTCACTGATATGTGAATAAGGTCAATTTCACACACTCAGAGTTCAGTCAGTGTTTGATCAGTGATTTTCATCAGTGATTGTGAGCCAAAACCAGGTGTGTCTCTAAAGACAGAAAAGTACTTTATCTATATATAGCCTCCTCTCGTGTTTTTAGATCACAATCACTGATGGAAATCATTGATCAAACACTGACTGTGAGAAAGCGACTTAAGGGAACATTCACACAATAGTTTTTTAATTTTTCAGAAAGACATCCATGGGAAAATACCTAGTAAGAATTGACCATTTTGACATTTTTTACAGAAAAATATAGCCTGAGGCCTTAGGGGATGTTCACATCACATTTTTGTCCCATATTTAACATATTTATTGTGAAAAAGCAGGATGCAAAAGCGTAGTACGTTATGCTTTCCAATCCAGCAGAGTTCAGCAAAATGAAGTACAGTAGACCGTACGTTAACGGATATGTTTTTTATTTTTTTTATTTAAGATGGAAACCTATGGTGAGAATGCCACTGTATTGCATCCATCTGAGGAATCCAAAGAAAAATAGTGCGGACACAATATTCTGGTGCAGAATAACCCTTTTGTAACGTATCTGGCCTATTGTTTTTCCTTTTTTTTTTTGTTAACTTTATAATTCAGGAGACACAGCAAACTTTTACATTTGCTATAATAAAAACACTTTTCTCCTTCTCAGGGGATTTTGTCCTGATATTACATTCATGAATAAGTAATAATCAGCACACAATTATAGTGTATTGATAGGGCTGCGGCCGCTAAATTAATTGAACAGCTTGTTTTTTTTCTGTTAAATAGAAATTACCCATTTAGAAGAGCCACAAACATCATGGTTCATTTGTTTCCAGATTGTGCTGCTCTTTAGAAGAACAAAGTTTTCACCTGGAAGTGGTCTAAAGGGAATATAAAAAAATACACATACATACATTTACTTCACGGGGCGCTGAATCAGTAAACACAGAGATAAACTGCTTTGTTTGCATGAAACTATGGTGCAATTTATTATGGCTATTTATATAGAGTTTTTTTTTAATGTACACAGGGAATATAATGTTAGCCAGTATAATACCAGTATACTGTAAGTATAACCCTTTACTTTCTAGAATTGTTAATTAGAGATGAGCGAACTTCTGTTTTCAAGTTTGGAGTTCCAGGTTCGGGTTATCTAAACTTATTAAAGTTTATGTTCCATAGTAGCGGAATCCATAACGGAATTCTTAAATAACCTGAACCTTGTAATTTAAAAACAGATGTTGACTCAACACTATTCTTAATCTTACCATATATTAACATTTGAACAAGGCATGGCATGTATTATAGCCCAGAGCTGTATTCTTAATTCTGCTACCTGTCAATAGACATGGCCCAGACAGGTTAGGTTAGTTTCTTAACGTAATACTTTGTGCTGGTGTCAGACTGTAGTTATACTTGGGCCCACCAGGGGAAACTATAGGAAACTAAAGGCTAATAGGTTTTGAATCAAAGAAATAGACCCTAGTGGCAAGTGATTATTGCCAAAGGCAGCTCTTGTTATCCCAGATCTTTGGGGCCCACTACAGTTTCAGAAACTAGGCCCACCGGAGGATACTCTGGTACACTGGTGACCCAGTTCAACCTTGCTTTGCGTCACACTGTATTCTGATAATAGATTTAGTGCCATACACAATGTTATTTAGTAGTTGTAAGGGAGAGTTCACATCTGTGTTTCCCTTTACGTTATTCTATATGTGCAAATATTTACCTTTTTTAGATCACTGAGACGGTTATCAGTGTATTGTGTAATTTGAGATGTTTTTAAACAAATGTCATCAATTGTGCACACCTACATTTGGGGCTATTTAAGGTTTATTTTGTTACATACCTCAATGCTTGATAAAGACCATAGGTCGAAACGTCGATATGTTTGCTGCTCTTTAAATAAATCACAAGATCATCAGAATACAATGAGTGCTGTGGATTCTCTACATTTACTACGTTGGGTGGGACAATTTGCCTTTGTCCCCATCTGCGTGCACCATTTCTCTCATGTACCATGACTAGGTACCAAACTAAGTTCTCTTGAAAAATGAACTATCCCCTCTGTGGGTTTTGGAGTGCTGCTTTAACTACGTTACATTTTGTAATTTCCTGTTCCACATATTCTGTCCTATGTTATAAATGCCTATTCTTGCAGGACACTGGAAAGGAAATACGGATGCGGGCAGCTGTCTGCCGGTCCACATATTCAGCAGTGAACAAAATATAACAAAAGAATACACTTACAAACCAAGAATCCTTGTATTGCTTCATTATCAGTATTGATGTGCTTGGAATGACTTTTATTTGATATGTGGGTGAAGCTTGGCAAGTTTTGCTGGGAAATGTAGAAGATATGTATTGGAAGCACTTCTGGAAGATACATTTTCCTGGCATTTTTATAACACATCAACAATATTCTCAGTTAAAAGATTCATCTTAGTTCTAAGCCAATTGTATTAATTATTGTAACTGTTTGTATTATTAATCTCCTCCTTATTATAGAGTAAAAAGGGGCAGGCTCTTATTTCCTATATCGACACAATTTAATAGACAAACGCAAAAATAATATGTTCAATAGTGTTACTAAAAATAGAAAATTGCATTAAAAATAACTAAATATTACCAGTACAGTAAAAAAATTTGCTGTGGGCTGAGAAGCTAAAGTAAGGTAAAAATAAAACCAATTGGTCCACTGTAAAAATGTTGTAGCTAATGATTAGCCAAATGATGTATGTGTCCATATGCAGTGTCCTGAAATACACTGCAAAGCATTGAGTGTTAATATAATTGCATTTCATGTATTATGTGTATGTACTACAAATCCCATAAGGTTGTGTATTCCATTCCCCTACAGCCTACAAACAATTTATGTGCCAGCCCTCAGAAGGGAAAAGATCTATAGAAGGTTTAGTCAACAGAAAGGGATTGCATACTTTGGCAAATAAGGTAATCACCACTAATCTGGCTACAACCTCCTCTGCATGTGGTGGAAACACTGTAAACTACAATATGCCCACCATAACTAAAGGACAGGAGGGCCCCCTGTCCATAGACTGAATTCCTCTTAGGATACAGGGGATATCATATACTTATATACATCTCATCATTATACCACACTACATTTGCACCACAAACTGCTGGCATCGTGACAACCAGGACCCTGCCTCACTCCATAAAACAGCAACATCAATGGCACCTCAACCACCATCAGGCAGGAGAAACCCAGGACCAGAGTGTGCCTGAGGGCATCAGGGCAATTTGGGCACTCGGCACATACCAGAATATTCACCGTATTTATAAAAGGGTGAGCTGTCCATTACTTTTGCTTTAATCCGCTACCTACATTATGGAGGTCAGGGGGTCATGATAGGTGAACTATTGCTGCACTGATGTTTCTCTAACTACAATATTCATTGTATGCACTGTTACCTTAGCATCTGGGAAGTTTATTGAAGTATTTAGAGGGAAAAGGTTTGTTACACAGTGATTCACCCTTGCTTGTCCTCAGAGTGCCGGCATGCTTGTACTGTGAATGTATGCAGGCTTGTTTACGTATGTCTGATGTTTTTGTCTGCCTCATGCACATGTTTTTCTACAGTATACACAATGTATTGTAATTTGTTGAGGAAGCTTTTTGTCTTCATGTGTTTACCTTCGTTTCTATATCTATCCATGCCTGTAGTTGTGCTTACACAAGCTTCTGTAGAAATGGAAGAATGCAAGCAACAATGAATAGGCTTTCATATAGAAAAGATTATTTCAGCTGAATTCAATGATCAATTTGTTCTTGTTTATTATATATTATGAACTCATTTAACCCCTCAAGAACGAGAGATGAGCGAATCATTGAAAAAATGATTCGACGAACATTCGACGAACTTTTCCTAAAATTTGTGTATTTGACGAATAGATTTGTTTTATTTGCGTACAAAATATACGTTATTATGTGCTATTAGCGAACATTCGCTCACTAATAACGATCGATCTTTTACAAAATGTACGCAACTTCTTAGAAGATGTACGTATGAGCGTACAAATAGCTTACGAATCTCAGCGTACTATTGTCTAAGCTTTTACGTAATACGCAGGCACGTACGGGGAGAGGCCGCAGCGTGCACTCCTCAGAGGCAGAGCGAATATTTGAGACACATATATGGTAAATAGTGCAAATACATTATTATAAGTATAATATAAACATTTTAAATATCACCTACCTAGTATGCTCATGGACATGTTTAAGTCTCATTTCTTCTGCCGCTTGTCATAGAACTGGAGCAGAGTCCCAAACTCAGTCGCAATTTGTAATCCACATAGGCAAAATTGTAATCCAAATGGGTAAAAAAATAGCAGCAAAGGTTCCTTTTAAAAAACCCTCTTTCGAGGGGCTCCCCAAATAACCTGAAAAGGGGGAAAAAAGGGATGAGGCGCACGTATGCGCAACTTGGATAAAAAAAACTTTTTTTTGATGGGGGGATTCCTAACAATCCATGGCATTCTGGGTGAGGACAAACGCGGGGCAACAAAACTAAAAACAAGGGCCAACTAGTGCCTAACCTTCAGGATAAGTCCATGTTGTGGCTCCCATAAAAACTGCTGGAGTTACTTAAAGGCCAGCAGGTCCTCCTCACTGCTGCTGGAGCTAAAGGACAAGAGAGGGCGCTCCTGCCTCATCATGAAAGCGGCCCTGGCTGCGGCAGCAGACCCCCGCCGACCTCTCAAGGATGGTCTTCTTGGTGACTGGGCTGTCACACTGGCAAAGGCAGTGGTAACTTTGGCCCTGCCCATCACTCTGTAGTGGCCAAATCCTCCTGCCGGCATACCAGGTGATAGAATCTCCGGCTGTAACGGTAACGGTCTTCCACGAGCGGCGGACTGTGCGGCCTGCAACTGCCATGGGCATGGCAGTTGGTAGTGGTACTGTACCACAGTTGGATGGCACACGAAAGTGTTCGTGGTCATCTGTCCCACATGAAGTATCGGTGGTATCGGTGGCGGTGGCGGCAAATCAGGAATCAGGGGTTCCGGCTGATCCTGACCTTGGGATTTCTCTTCAAATCTCAAGGTCTCAAGGTCACAAGCCTCTTCTGCGGCCTGGGCCTCCTCACTCCAGTCTTCCGGGGGCGCTGCAGGAGTAGGTGGTCGCTTTAAGATTTTCACCCCAGTAGCAAAGGGGCCTTGGAGGCTCTTCATGGGGGTATACTCCACGTAATCCCCTGCGTGGAGATTGTGGCGTACGGGCGGAAGATACAGCCGCTTAACCGAACGGCGGTTAACATATAATTCCTCCGCCGTCTCCTCATCGCCGATGAAACCGACTCCCCGCTCCACGTTGAACCAAATAACGGTTCCCCTTCGGCGCTCCAGCTTAGGGTCACCGGACCGTGGGTGCTCCAAAACTTGCACCACCCACTCCTCCACCAGCTTTTTATATTCCCAGAGGATCTGGGCGTTCCGGGTGACAGCCTCAGGGACCATCAAATTCTGGTGTAAGGAGTAGTCCTTGCGCGGTGGAGCGGGAACTCCTGCCGCCTCCGCCTTGTCAGCCAGTGGAGTCACCACCTCAGCAGGCACCTCATCCGACTTCCTGTTGAATTGTGAGAGAAATATCTCCGGTTCCTTCTTCTCATAGGGGTCGTCTGCCCACAACATACTTCCCCAGTCAGGACCTCGCTGTCTCGCTGCCATCTTACTCTGCTGACTTGCCACGTCTTCCTCGCACGCAGGAGAAGTGGGCGGAACTACCAGGGAGGAGTCTGCATCGCTGAATAGAATTCGTACGCAACAGCGTGTAGAGTAACTACCAGGGAGGAGTCTGCGCAACAGCGTATAGAGTAACTAAATTATACGTAGAATAGCGTATAATTTAGCGGACAAACAACGCAGCGATGCGTACAAAAGCAAAGCGAATCACCTAATATTTGGATTGGCTTCGCAGTTGAAAAATCCCAAGATTCGATACGAATCAACGAATCGACGAATCACTTCGCTCATCTCTATCAAGGACACAACCTAGTTTGGTACTTAAGGACACTTTTTTTTTTTAAGAGTTATATTTTTGTAAAAATTTCAGCATTTTGAGACACATTTATCCTATCCCAAAGCACTTATAACAATTTTCTGGGGTAGCGTTCTGAAAAAAGCACAGTAATTCTGATTTTGGGGGGATGTTTTTATGGCATTCACTATGTGATATAAGTGACATAACTTTATTCTGTTGGTCTGTATGATTACTTCCATACCCAAATTTATATACTGTTTTATTTTATTTCTACTTTTACATGTCAAAACTTTCTTTAACCCTTTCATGACCGGACCTATAAAAGGCCTGAATGTCCAGGCAACTTTTTGTGATTTGGGCACATGGTGGTTTAGTGACTATATTTTTTTTTTAATTTGTTTGAATACCAAAATAATTTTTGCAATTTTTTTTCTTGACACTTAGGACTTTTTATTAGAATGTTTCTTTCAAAGATTTTTTATATTTTTTTAGTTTAATTTGGACGAAAACCGCTAATTCTTATTAAAACAAAAGTATTTTTTTTTATTATAGATTTTTCTTTTTTAAATATAAAAACTGACACACAAATTAATTATTGTAATGGGTTTCCTATTTCATGACGATCGTTTTGATATATAACATGTATATATTTTATTGAACAGGGCGACTATGGTGACTGGTTTCCGTTGGCGACTGCGTTTTAATTATTTTTTTTTTACACTTTTTATTTGGATTTTTATTATTATTTTTTTACTTATATATTAATTTATTTTTGACAAATAATATGTCCCCCAAGAGGTCATTAAAAGACCTCTGGAGGACATTTACTTTTTTTTTTTAACACTTTTTTTTTTCACTGTTTCCACTGTAACTGGGGCATCCACAGGAGCCCCAGTTACAGGGAAAAACAGCCCCCTGTGGGGGCATTGGACACAGGCAGAGCTGATGAGGGTCTCCTTAGACCCTGCAGCACTGCTGTGGCCCCGAGACACCCGGCGGTCACGTGACCGCCGGGACTAACACAGGAAGCGGCTCTGCGCTTCCTTCCTCCTCCAGCATGGCAGCAGGTACGTTCTCCTCCTGTACAGGAGAAGGCAGAAGCGGTAATAAACCGCTCCTGTCTTCTCCTTAGGGTCCCTGCTCTGTCTGTGAGCCTGGACCCGACCTGCTCCTGCTAGATTGCGGGAGCAGGAGCTTTAATTCCAGCGCTGATCAGCTCTGGGATTAAAGCGCTGCCTGCACGTGTATATACATGCTATCTGCACGGGGCATGTGCAGATAGGACGTATATACACAGATGGCTGACGTCAAGGGGTTAACCCGTTAGGGACCACTGTATGGAAGGGGTTATGCTGTGCCTCCCTCCCTCCTCCACTGGGACGCTGCTCTGCTGTGGCAGCGTCCCGATGGTTACCATGGCAACCGGATGCTTTCACAGCCGTCCGGCTTGCCATGGTTTAGCTAAGCCTGATCAAGCTCCTGCTAAAGGCAGATGCCTGAACAGGCTTACTATGAATGAAAATACAGTGTACTGCAGTGTATTATACAGCCCTCAGACCCACTGGATCTGCAAGAACCAAGTGGATCTGGGTCAAAAAGTGTAAAAACTATGATGGAATTAAAGTTTTTCCCACTTCACTTCCCAAAAAAAGGTATTAAAAGTGATCAAAAAAGCCATATGTACCCCAAATTAGCACCATCATCAAACCGTCACCTCATACTGCAAAAAATGAGCCCCTACATGAGACAATCACCAAAAAAATGAAAAAAATATGGCTTTCAGAAAATGGAGACATATTTTTTTCTAAAATGCTTTTATTGTGTAAAACCAAAATGAATAAAAAAATAGACATATTAGGTATCGCTTCGTCCGTAACGACCTGCTCTATAAAAATATCACTCTTCTCCCAAAAGGTAAATGCCTTAAAAAATGTAATAAAAACTGTGCCAGAAAAGACACTTTTTGGTCACCATACATCCCAAAAAGTGCAATACAAAGCAATCAAAAAGGTATATTTACCCGAAAATAGTACCAATCAAACCGTCATCTCACCCCGCACAAAATGAGCCCCTAACTGAGACAATTGCCAAAAACATAAAAAAAAACTACAGCTCTGAGACTATGGAGGTTTTGTTTCAAAAATTATATTATTGTGTAAAACTTAAATAAATAAAAATAAGTATACATGTTAGGTATTGCCACATCCGTAACAACCTGCTCTACAAAAATCTCACATGACCTAACCCCTCAGGTGAAAGCAGTACAAATGAATAAATAAAAACTGTGCCAAAATTACCAATTTTTGGGTCACCTTGCCCCAAAAAGTGTAATAATAAATGATCAAAAAATCATATGTACCCAAAAATGGTACCAGTAAAAATGTCAACTCTTCCTGCAAAAAATGAGCCCCTACACACGATGATTGGCAGAAAAGTAAAAAAGATATGGCATTCAGAAAATGGAGACACAAAAACATAATTTCTTTTAAAAAATGCTTTATTATGTAAAATCGAATCAAATAAAGAAAAAAAGTAGACATATTTGATATCATTGCATCCGTAACAACCTGCTCTATAAAAATAGTACATGATCTAAACTGTCAGATGAACACTGTACAAAAAAATAAAAAAACTGTGCCAGAACAGCCATTTTTGGTTACCTTGACAAAAAGCGTAATATAAAGCGATCAAAAATCATATCTACCACAAAATAGTATCAATAACACTGTCACCTTATCCCTTAGTTTCCAATACAGGCACTTTTTGATTGTTTCTACTTTAGGAGTGCATCAGGGGGCATTCAAATGGGACATGGTGTCTAAAAACCAGTCCAGCAAAATTTGCCCTCCAAAAACCATCTGGCACACCTTTTCTTCTGTGCCATGCTGTGTGCCCATACAGTAGTTTACCACCACATGTGGGGTGTTTCTGTAAATCGCAGAATCAGGGTAATAGTTTTTGAGTTTGGTTTGGCTATTAACCCTTGATGTGTTACAGGAAAAAATGGATTAAAATTAGAGATGAGCGAGCATGCTCGTCCGAGCTTGGTGCTGTCCAGGTGACACTTTCTGTATGTCACAAAATACAACCAAGTCACCTGCTACCTGTCATGTATATATAGCTTGATCCTAAAAATCTCTGTGCGACATTTGTCTGGGTCGCAGCAGTCTAAATAGCCACCGTCATTAGGGTGTCAGTCAGCTATACGATAGTTTCTGCACGTCACGTTCCCGAAAAAACAAAACTAAAAGAAAAAAATTATAAAAAAAAAAATAGAAATAAAATAATTTTTTTTGTTGTTTTAGCTGAGTGATACAAATCCATTTCACACAGCTGCGTGTAACCTTTCTGTGTGACACAGTTCAGCATACTCGCTCCAAAATGTATATACTGTCCAGGTGACACTTTCTGTATGTCACAAAATACAACCAAGTCTACTGCTACCTGTCACGTATATATAGCTTGATCCTAAAAATCTCTGTGCGACATTTGTCTGGGTCGCAGCAGTCTAAATAGCCACCGTCAAAAGGGTGTCAGTCAGCTGTACGATAGTTTCTGCACGTCACGTTCCCAAAAAAACAAAACTTAAAGAAAAAAATATTTAAAAAAAAATTGAAAAAAAAAAAGTTTTTGTTGTTTTAGCTGAGTGATACAAATCCATTTCACACAGCTGCGTGTAACCTTTCTGTGTGACACAGTTCAGCATACTCGCTCCAAACTGTATATACTGTCCAGGTGACACTTTCTGTACGTGACAAAATACAACCAAGTCACTTGCTACCTGTCACGTATATATAGCTTGATCCTAAAAATCTCTGTGCGACATTTGTCTGGGTCGCAGCAGTCTAAATAGCCACCGTCATTAGGGTGTCAGTCAGCTGTACGATAGTTTCTGCACGTCACGTTCCCAAAAAAACAAAACAAAACAATAAAATATTAAAAAAATATAGAAAAAAAAATATTTTTTCTTGTTGTTTTAGCTGAGTGATACAAATCCATTTCACACAGCTACGTGTAACCTTTCTGTGTGTCACAGTTCAGCATACTCACTCCAAACCGTATATACTGTCCAGGTGACACTTTCTGTACGTCACAAAATAAAACCAAGTCACTTGCTACTTGTCACGTATATATAGGTTGATGCTAAAAATCTCTGTGCGACATTTGTCTGGGTCGCAGCAGTCTAAATAGCCACCGTCATTAGGGTGGCAGTCAGCTGTACGATAGTTTCTGCACGTCACGTTCCCAAAAAAACAAAACAAAACAAAAAAATATTTAAAAAAAATATAGAAAAAAAATTATTTTTTCTTGTTGTTTTAGCTGAGTGATACAAATCTATTTCACACAGCTGCGTGTAACCTTTCTGTGTGTCACAGTTCAGCATACTCACTCCAAACCGTGTATACTGTCCAGGTGACACTTTCTGTACGTCACAAAATACAACCAAGTCACTTGCTATCTGTCACGTATATATAGCTTGATCCTAAAAATCTCTGTGCGACATTTGTCTGGGTCATAGCAGTCTAAATAGCCACTGTCATTAGGGTGTCAGTCAGCTGTACGATAGTTTCTGCACGTCACGTTCCCAAAAAAACAAAACAAAACAAAAAAATATTTAAAAAAATATAGAAAAATTTTTTTTTTTTTTTGTTGTTTTAGCTGAGTGATACAAATCCATTTCACACAGCTGCGTGTAACCTTTCTGTGTGACACAGTTCAGCATACTCACTCCAAACTGTATATACTGTCCAGGTGACACTTTCTGTACGTCACAAAATACAACCAAGTCACCTGCTACCTGTCACGTATATATAGCTTGATCCTAAAAATCTCTGTGCGACATTTGTCTGGGTCGCAGCAGTCTAAATAGCCACCGTCATTAGGGTGTCAGTCAGCTGTACGATAGTTTCTGCACGTCACGTTCCCAAAAAAACAAAACAAAACAAAAAAATATTTAAAAAAAATATAGAAAAAAAAATATTTTTTCTTGTTGTTTTAGCTGAGTGATACAAATCCATTTCACACAGCTGCGTGTAACCTTTCTGTGTGTCACAGTTCAGCATACTCAGTCCAAACCGTATATACTGTCTAGGTGACACTTTCTGTACGTCACAAAATACAACCAAGTCACTTGCTACCTGTCACGTATATATAGCTTGATCCTAAAAATCTCTGTGCGACATTTGTCTGGGTCGCAGCAGTCTAAATAGCCACCGTCATTAGGGTGTCAGTCAGCTGTACGATAGTTTCTGCACGTCACGTTCCCAAAAAAACAAACAAAACAAAAAAATATTTAAAAAAATATAGAAAAAAATATTTTTTCTTGTTGTTTT